>JAPKLW010000382.1:294003-367353 GCA_026898455.1 Plectranthus barbatus | reverse complement strand
TTTTCAATATACTAAAAACCCTAGTTTTTCCAACATTAATGATCTGATAGAGAGAAGGCCTATATATAGTGTTAGGGTTTTGAGAAACCCTAACCCTAATGGGCTGTGAGCAGTTAATGGGCCAGACCAGGGATCAGATGCAAATAATAAAGTGGGCTCTCTTTATTAATTAATCCTTCCTTGTTCAACCCAGAACATAATTAATTAATAAAACAATGTTTTAACCTTCACCACGGTAACAATGTTGACTCGCCCCTTTATTACCACGTTATTAGGAACGGGTTGCACCAAACTAACATGATCCACATATTTAAGGCTTTAGACATTCATTAATTAATTTGGCCTATGACAATTAGCCACAATTAATTAATCTCTTATTTCCTGAGTTACACTACTCACTCCTTTTCACTTATGCCTGAATTAAATAATTCAACCTGCAGGGTTTAGCATAATGAACCTTGTGAGCTCCTCAGGGAATGTCACCATCCTGAAACGGATATGCTTACCTAAACGTCCAGACTAAGCAGGCCACACACAAATTGCCAACACCCAAAATACGGGTATAAGAGTACATGTAAGACTCGCCACCATGGTAAATCAAAGTGCGGTCAATCTGTGTGTGCCCCTTATCCTTCAGTTAGTTTAAGATCATAGGAAGTATGTTAGGGATCTGGCTCATTCATATGTCAATGAGAATGGCACATCCCACTGTTGATCCCATCAATACATAACTATGTACCGACACATCAAGTAGCTAGGATAAGCCCACTTATGAACCGATGTGCCGCAGCTTAGACCGACAGCCTATCCAGGGACCGTCTCAGCTGTGATACTGTTTATATCTCGCTAGGTCAAACGATTCATATGATCCTCTGTGATCTCCTACACACCATATGATCATCCCTATAGGCGAGATAATAGGATATTATGGTTCGTTGTATGTTTGTTCTATCAGACAGCGAGTATTGTTGCGGCAACATATATGAAGACCAGTGTACAAAACACTTAATCATATATGCTTTCAGTATATAATCCCAACAATCTCCCACTTATACTTAAAGCATAATACCATTGCTTTACCAAAGTATTAAGTGTGTCTATACTGTCAATCACTCCCACTGCATTCACGTCACCTCTTGTCACGATTTCTCGTATGATGTGATTCCACACATCCTATGTGTTTCACCACCTTGTGAGTCTTGGGTTCCTTTGAGTTTGTCATTGCACCAACATAATCACAATTCCTTGTGATTTAATTAGGCAAACTCAGAACACACACCTCTAGAGGATGGCATCGGAGCTATACTGCTTCTTGCGAAGCTAATGAAGCTGACAAAAACTCAGCCTTCATACTGGAATCCCCAACACACTTCTGTGTTAGATTCCTATAACTCCTCCTCCAAGGCCAACACATAGTTAGAGGTCGACTTTCTTTCCTTATGATCCTCCTGGATATCCGATGCCATTCAACTCACATAGCACACTTGTAAACCGATGTGCCTATCTAGAGTTGAATTGATGTCTGTCTAACATGCTTATCGCATTACAGATATCTGAGCTCGTTCATCTGCATTATAGAAAGACAACAATCTTTCTTGCTATGAACGACTCACCACAGAATCAATTTAAGCGACTTGAGATACCTGAACATCTTTTTCTTGTGTCAACACAAGACTTTAATTCAAAATATGTTCCAGAATCTCATAAGTCCTACTTTTGAAACTGTTCAGATGACCATCTTTTATGCCTGACAATATATCCACACCGTTTCCGAATGTGAAAATACCATCTACATAATGTGCAAGGAAAACCACGCTTCCGCTGACACATAACTGGTACATGAAACTCTCATTCTCGATAGAGAATATCAAAATGTCTGTTTCATGACTTTGAAGCTCCCTTAAGTTCATACTTGAACTACCTTGGCTTCCAGACATGATGTTTTGCACATAACTTATCTGGTTGTTGCATACAGATGTCGTCACCTTTTATCAAGGTACCCGTTTATAAAATACGGATGACATCATCTATCTTCCAGATATTTAGATTCATATGTACTGTTATGGTTAAAAGAATTCGAATGGGTTTAACAGTTGCAACCAGTGAGAAGGTCTTGTTGTGAAACATACCGTACTCACTAACCTAGATATTCGAATATATTAGGTTACCATTTGAGCATTTCTTTCCTTGTATATCAATCAGTTACTTATAGCTGGTAAGCTATCTAGCAATCACTGATCCTGATACACAACCATAACCTTTACTGACTCATTTCTGAATCCATGACTTGACGTCATTAAATTGCATCGTTTGTCTTAATAGCTTCGTTGCGCTTTAAGGGATAAGCACGATGTTGTTCGTTAAGCTGGGAACAAGTCCAAAGACTATCTCCACGAACCAGTACCATTAAGCCTGTTAAGGCAACCTCCCACTACAACGATGCTCCTTTTATGTTGTCAGTTAATGGTGCATTAATTTGTGGTTTACCACCTTACACAGGTGACCGCGCAATTGGTACCATACCTTCCAAGGTATGCTCAATATGCCACGGGGTATTTCCTGATGGATTTGAATTGTCTTTTCTAAAAGGTTAGAAAATAATCTCACATTTGGATTCATGGTTTCATTCTGTACAACTTGCCTGTAACTAGGATACATAAAACCATCATCTTTTTCGTTTACTTGGAATAGCCCACAAAACAGTACTAGCTTAAACCTTTCTTCTAACCAATCAGTTTCCTATATCAGCTTAACAGCCAAATTACCCATCATTGCCCTTTTGACAGAGTCAAGGTCTTCTAGGGTATTTAGAACTGATTTAGAAGACACTAGCTTAAGCAAATACACAACTGCTTTTGGCGCTCTTCCCAAAAACGAAAACTTGGCAACAACTGGTATAACTTATAAACTTTAAAGAGTCTTATTTCGTTCTACCTTCACCATCCCAACAGAGGAATAATAAGTGTAGTTAACTGGGATGCAATCCCTTTGCTCTGCCAGATACTGTAAAAGCACATCACTTAAGATACACCATTATGAATGAACCATAATGATTTTACGGTCTTGTTTAACTTATTCTCTACCTTAGTCTTGAACGCTCTTGATTAAAGCAAGAGACTAAGACTTGTAGTGAACTAGATAAACATATCCAAATCTTAAATGATTACAGCATCAATGTCTGTTAAGGCAACTGCGGAAGTAGACTCAAACCACAAACCAGAGCAAACACGAAATAACCTATAGAGATACAATCGCCTATTAAAAGGGCCTGGTCACCATCTTATACCTCCAAGTAGTTGTCATAAGTACCATTCTTAGGAATACCTGGTTTGAATCCATAATTCCATGAATTACTTAAAACTACTTAGACTGATGTAACCTATCTCTATAGTGATTCTTTAAATTATACCTTAGAACACTGACAGTTTATGTAATCAAGTAATGAAGAGACAATCATCTATAATAGAAAACACTGTTATTCATTCATGATAGAAAAAATCTATCTGAATAACTGATAATCCACAATAATAGATGAAAACTTGTTTATCAAAACAAAACCAATATCTCTTCCAAAACTTGAACTAAAACAAAGTTTAAAACATAAACTTGAAGCAAGAACTCCAACAGCTTGAGAACGATCTCTAGCATCTTCCTTGGAGTTGGTAATCCCGTCATCCTCAAGCATTATCACCAGCTTGATTCTCTGCACAACGCAGCCAAAACATGATTAGTACTCACAGTAACCACTACTCTCAAGGAGTAGAAAACTGATACTAAACATGTAAATGATGACGTACCTCGTCCATTGGTGTTAACACCTGGACAATTTGCTTTCCAGTGTCCTAGCTTGCCACAGCGGTAACACTTGCCCTTTCCTTTAACTTTCCCAGCCTTTTTCTTTGGAGCATAAACTCCATTGTTCCCACTAGCAGTTTTCTTGTTTTTATTCCTAACCGTTCTCTTAAATTTTGCTCGATTAGGAGCAGCAGACCGGCTACCGGAAGAAACCAAAACTGCTTTCTTGGGTTCCATCAGGGACTGTGCTGCCATCAAGTCACTGAGTAACTCATTAAGAGTATACTCCTTCTTGTTCATCACAGCATTCATCCTGAAGTTTTCAAAGGACTTGGGAAGAGAGTTTAGTATGATATCGACTTGGGCTTCCGCGTCGATACCACCACCATGCAACGTTAGTTCATCCATGAGGTGAGTCATGGCAACCACGTGCTCTCTCACTGAACTGCCTTCAGACATTTTCTTACTCACAATCTCCTTCATGAGATTGAATCTGACAGTTCTGTCCGTCTCCCCATAAGTCGCTGTTAGATTATCCATAATCTCACAGGCCTTATCATAATGCTGATGCTGCAGCTGCAGTACCTTACTCATAGTGGTCATCATGTAGCATTTCACTACATTGTTAGACTTGATCCACTTATTGTAAGACTGCCGCTGCTCTGCAGTGGCATCAGCAGCTGGGACTGGCGGACAAGGATCAGTAAGGACAAACTTGTGTTCTTCCGCAACTAGGATATAATCCAAATTACGTTTCCATTCAAGGAAATTCGGACCATTGAGAGAATTTTGAGCGAGGATATTAATGACATTGTTCATAGACATATCTGGAAACAAATAAGCGAATTAAAGTAAGCATATACTACGAACAATTGAAACAAATATGCATAGAACCTTTAGATAAAACAATGCAATTTGCTTCCTCCAATTGCCCAAGCTAATTCACCGCAAGCTACTTGAGTAGACGTTTACGGCAAACGCTCAACCAGACCAAAATAGGTCCTTTAATTTCTTAACATGCCAGGTATCTTAAGCAAAAGAAATTAATATTGGAGATCTTAAGACCATGTTACCTATCCAGAGCAGGGATCTCATTCATGAGTTGTGCTCCAGGCAACATCTAAGCCAGAATAACCACAAGCCTAACTCCGGATGTTTAGGGCGATTTAGCATACGTACTGGACCCATGCCGCATGCCCCTCCCATCCTTTGTTATCTCATTTAGTTTAATCTTAGATCAGTGAAAGTTGTCTCAATGCAAGCTACTTGAGTAGACGTTTGCTCAGAGGCTCCCACTTCTCATCTTAAACTAAATGTTTTATTTAGAAACCTCATCGCACTAGAACTGGTGAGGGACCTCTAATGCAAGCTACTTGAGTAGACGTTTACGCTTCGAGATGCCCCACTTCTAATGAGAAGTCGTATTTGTGGAGGTCTAATGATCTTGGTTAGAAAAGAACCAAAATCCAGCTTAGTATTTTTAATTCTAAAGGTTTCATGCGCACACATTATTTTATGTTGCCATAAATTATGTCAACCCAAAATTCCATCATAAATTAATATGATTCCAGAATTTATAGACATAATTTAAAACATAAAATAAATCACATAAAGCATGCTTGAAAATTAAATTGCAACATGCTCATAAAAGTAAATAATTAAAGCAAGTAAACATGCTTTCCTATTATTTACTAGTGCGCACATAATAAATCACATCAATACGAGAATAAATAAATAAACAAATAAATTCTTGTGGCCCCTCAGATGCGATTACAACTGAAATAAATTAAATCTAGCTATTACAAGATTTAATTTCAATACAGATCTTCAAACTGGGCCTCCGTTGGACTTGAAATCTGATTTAAACTGCTTCAACAGCAATTGGGCCTCAAATTAGGGTTTCAGGCCCAAAAGGAGTGCCAAACCCTAATTTTTAGACTGCGGGCCGCTCCGGGCTGAGAAGCCCGATTTCAGGCCCGGGCTAGGAAACCCTAGGGTTTGGAAACCCTAGTTTCCCAACCCAGCCGCCACAGCCCACATCAGCCGCCGCCGCCGCCGGAGCTCGCAGCTAGCCACCGTGCCGGCCTCGCCCGCCACCAGCCCACGTCCCGGCGCTGCCACAACCACCGGCGAGTAGCTGCAGTGGCATCTAAAACGCGTGCTCGCGTTCAGCCCCACCGCCAGCAGCCGTTCGCGGCCCAGCCGCGCTCGCCGCACCACCACCGTCTGCCTGCTCGTTCCCGCCGCACGCAGACCCGCTGCGCTCGCTCGTCACCGTGCGCAACCACCACTGTCGGTCTTAGCAGCAGGCCGGCGGCCTCGCGAGGAACCAACAGCGCCTGTCGCAGCAGCGCGCGGCCGATGTAGCCACCGCCGTGCAGGAGGCGCGCGGTCCTGCCATGCCCAGATCTGGTCGAACGCCACCGCCTTTGCCGTGCTCGACTGCGTGCGAAGCTTCCTCTTCGCCGGCCACCACAGTCGCTCACAGGCGACTCGCGCGCGGCCAACCCAGAGTTCGCGTCGTCTTCTTCCAGACATGAGGGGGAGAGAGAGAGGCGGGCGCGGCCCAGCCGCAGGGGAGGATCCCCGCCGCCGCCACCCGCCTGCACCGCACCACTGCCGGCCATGACGCGCGCAACAGCCTGAACACCTCCCTGGACGACCGTGCTCGCCGGAAAACGCGAGCAGTGGCAGAAGCGAGCCCTAGGGCGCGGCCCAGCCGCAGGCAGAGAGCCTGCCCGCCGCCGCCACCCATTGCCGCCGCCAAGGTCGCCGCCGCCGGCGGCGCAGCCGCCAGCGAGGTCTGCCCCTGGGCTGAAACCTAATTCTTGTCGCTTTCTTCGTTCTTCGTTCTTCGTTTTTCCGGATCTCAATTTCTCAATTTTACAGATTTAAAAAAATAGAAAATACAAAATAGATCTAGATCTTAAAAAAATAGAAAATACAAAATAGATCTAGATCTATTACATGATTTTCCCTATTAAATCTAACCACAGATTTTCTCGTGCTGAAAAATAGATCCAAAAACAAAAAACATCCACGACAATTTAAATCCATCCATGAACATACATATTTATTTAATTTTAATCTATTCAAGATAGAGCCTAAGAACATGAACCTGGCTCTGATACCAATTGTAGGGTTTGAGTCTACGATGGACAACACGAGTTGCCATTATGAATTTCTTGCCAAGGATCGTTCTTAGGATACCAGGAATAAATTTTAATTAAATAAATCATGCGATCCTATGCATGCTCCTACAAAATTAATTGCATAGGATGGATCTAGAGAATACCTGATTTCACCGTTTGATCTACAGATCTAGATCGGAGCCAATAACGATGAAATAACCTTGGATCTGAGATAGAACGCCGGCGATGGATAGTTGTTCCTACAGATCTGATCTTCTGATCTGTTCCCTTGCTCCTTGGAAATCTGGTGAGGATTATCTACCAAGTTGAATCCGAGATCTGGAGGAATCGATCAGTTCCTCCCACCGGATAGCCGCCGCCGTCTCTCTCTATTTTCAATATACTAAAAACCCTAGTTTTTCCAACATTAATGATCTGATAGAGAGAAGGCCTATATATAGTGTTAGGGTTTTGAGAAACCCTAACCCTAATGGGCTGTGAGCAGTTAATGGGCCAGACCAGGGATCAGATGCAAATAATAAAGTGGGCCCTCTTTATTAATTAATCCTTCCTTGTTCAACCCAGAACATAATTAATTAATAAAACATTGTTTTAACCTTCACCACGGTAACAATGTTGACTCGCCCCTTTATTACCACGTTATTAGGAACGGGTTGCACCAAACTAACATGATCCACATATTTAAGGCTTTAGACATTCATTAATTAATTTGGCCTATGACAATTAGCCACAATTAATTAATCTCTTATTTCCCGAGTTACACCACTCACTCCTTTTCACTTATGCCTGAATTAAATAATTCAACCTGCAGGGTTTAGCATAATGAACCTTGTGAGCTCCTCAGGGAATGTCACCATCCTGAAACGGATATGCTTACCTAAACGTCCAGACTAAGCAGGCCACACACAAATTGCCAACACCCAAAATACGGGTATAAGAGTACATGTAAGACTCGCCACCATGGTAAATCAAAGTGCGGTCAATCTGTGTGTGCCCCTTATCCTTCAGTTAGGTTTAAGATCATAGGAAGTATGTTAGGGATCTGGCTCATTCATATGTCAATGAGAATGGCACATCCCACTGTTGATCCCATCAATACATAACTATGTACCGACGCATCAAGTAGCTAGGATAAGCCCACTTATAAACCGATGTGCCGCAGCTTAGACCGACAGCCTATCCAGGGACCGTCTCAGCTGTGATACTGTTTATATCTCGCTAGGTCAAACGATTCATATGATCCTCTGTGATCTCCTACACACCGTATGATCATCCCTATAGGCGAGATAATAGGATATTATGGTTCATTGTATGTTTGTTCTATCAGACAGCGAGTATTGTTGCGGCAACATATATGAAGACCAGTGTATAAAACACTTAATCATATATGCTTTCAGTATATAATCCCAACAGATTTCCTCCATGACTACCTCTGTCCTCTCTGTGTTATCACTTTCTCTTTGATCAGAGGTGACTAGCAAATGTATTGTCTCCTCGATCCCTCTTTGAAACTCGGCTTCAGCAGCAGCGTTGACTAGCAGATGTATTGCCTCCTCGATTCCTCTTTAAAACTCTGCTTCAGCAGCAGCGTTCTCGGCTTCCTTGAGTTTCCGTGCTTTTGCTATAGAGAATGCTAACATGTAGGCATGCAATTCCTCCTCTCTGTCCTGATAGGCAACAATCTCGAACGTTTGAGTTCTGTACTCTGCTGCTGCAGCCAACCGGGCTTGATGCAATAATTCTTCGAGCATAGGGAGTTCTGCTTGGCGTTTCTTGTATTCAGCAGCAGCTTCTGCTTGACGTCTTGAGAGTTGTATGTGTTCAACACTTAATTCGTGGGGAAAAAAGTTGATTTTGGCAGAGAACGAGGAGAGGACGTTCTCCGATTAGCCTCAATTAATTGAAGCCTTTCGCTGACAGCCTTATCAGAATATTGCTTTGTGCAAGGAGATTGATCCATCCATTCGTTTGCCCACAATTCCTCATGCTTCCAGAATTTCAACCCTTTCCAAACCATAATTATTTCTCTTTCCTCCATACCAAGTTCATGAGAAATGTAGTCATACTTCTTCCACCGTCTGAACTCTTCTCCCAATATCTTCCCTTCAGGAGTATCTTCTTTCAATACTCCAGCAAATACTCCTTTTATTTCCTCCTCAACCATCAGGGACACGAATTTATCAATTTCTTGACCTAGCAAATCAAATTTAGGATTTGCTTTACTTCTTATGAATGATAATCGAAGTGGATCCATGCCTTTTGAGGGGATCAACGTCAGAGTTTTAGTTTTAGCATCATATATGCCTGTGGATTCTTTGTCAGAGATGACATCAGGAAGAGCTTCTGGGTGAGGAACTTCAACAGGAATCACTTCCTCACATCTAGCAGACGAATCCTCGACAGCTGTCTGTGAGATTGTGTGTCTTGCTCAGCAATCTGTGATTGGCAAACTCCATGCTCAGAAGATGAGCCACCCTCCATGTGTTCAATCTGCTCAGCAGAATCTTTTCTAACATTATTTCCCTCTTCCTCGATTCCAGAAGGTCCTGCATCTGGATTCCCTGGAAGTCGTCTGGATGCTCCATGATGTTCTTCATCAGAACTGCTCTCTAAGTCCGCAATCGACTTTACTTCATTGAATCTGCCTTCGTGAATTGCCTTATCAAGCTCTTCATCTGACATAGCATCTTGCGAAGCTATGATAGCTCCTTCACTGCTGATTGGGGGAATGGGAACAGAGATCCTTCCGTCTACAATGCCTTTCCCTTTCTTGGCAGCTTGTTCTTCCATTACTGCTTGTTGAGCGGCTCTCTTCTGAGCCTTAAACTCTTCAGCGGCTGACTTGATTCGTTCAAAATTTCTATCTCTTCCTTCGAACGTCATTTCATTGATGAACTTCATATATTCTTTCTTCTCGAGCTCTTTCAGTTCAGCTACGCGCTGTCTCTTAGTTTTTCGTCCTCCTTGAGTACGCTCTTCTTTGGTTCTGGAAGACCTGGGAATGTATTTTGGATCACTTTCAGCAGTGTCCTCTGTTGTGTCTTTAGCAGACATCTTCTCTGCTACAATGTCAGCAACATCCTTTGCAGTGGTTTCAGAAGCCTTCTTTTCTTCTTCTGCCTTTTCTGATTCTTCCTTCTCAGAAAGTAGCTCCAGCCTTCTCCTGGTCTTCTTCTTTGCTTTAGGTGCAGGAGGGGTGACTTTGGTTCTCTTTTTCGTTGGAATTGGTATAGCCATAGCCCCAATAGTAGGTGGAAGCTGTTCGGCTTCCTTTGCAGTCATTATCTCATTGATTTGATCAACAGGTAAATTCCCCAATTTCTTAATCTCCTCGAGATTTTTGAAGCAATGCTCTGTCTCAGCATTTGTTTGCAGTAGAGCAATCTCTTCAGCAGATATAGGAATAGCAGACTGTAAGATTTGAGGAGCTAAAGTGGACGCATTAGACTTCCCTGTCAATTTCCGAGGGTTTCGACTACTCACGGGCTTGGGCTCCTTTTGTGTTGCTGGGATGTAATCTGTAGGGTTTAGACTTTCACCACGATCAACTCTCGTATTGGTGAATAACATCTCTAAGTATTTACTGATCTTCAGCCCAAAATTCACGTTTGACGAGAACGTTCCGTCTACCGCTATGTGATCATTCTTCTGAGCATATTCAGCCCATCGCTCGAAAAAGAATTTCGCCCAATTACCCTTAATGTTATCGATCAGAGCCATCATAACAGAGTACTTCTTGGCAGAGAGTTCGGAGTAGGAACCAGCATCACATTGAAGCATTTTGATTACTATCTCCGCTAGAAGCTTGTACTCATCAGACAGAGTATTGATCAGTGTCGCAACCTTGAAGGCAATCGCCTGTCCTTTTTTGTCTTTCAACTCCCCTGGCTTCTTCCAAAGATTCCACCGTCGCTCCTTTTCGGCATGGTCATTCATCTTGTATTAAGATATCTTGGCCCCATAATTTCGAAGCCCAAACATTCTAGACAGTAAATTAGCACTAACTTCCACAATATTTCCATAAATGCTAGTTTTGAAAGATTTTTGATCAGTGCTCATAACTGCCCTAGCATAGAATTCCGAAACCATATGAGGGTGAAATCGAACAGGTTCAGCGGAGAGATATTTTACCAATAGTTCGGAATCGAGTAGGTCCAAGATCCACTTTGGAATATGTTTGGTGGCGAGAGGCATATATAGGATTCTGTCCTTTATAATTTGCGCCAGACGCCTTTGCTCCCTTGTATGGCCTGATAATTCCTTCTTCCGGGCCAAAAAGACAAGTTTGCTATAGGGGATGGATTCATCGATATCCTCTTTCTTCTCTATGCCAGTGAAATCAGGTGCATGACGGGCATACAGTGGAGAATCGGCAATCTGTGGGTAAATGAAGGTGGGTGGTTGCAGTGGAGATGACGAAATGAAATCTTCTGGATTCAAGGTTTGGGGTGATTCAGGATGATTGGGTTCTGCGTTTAGTGTATTTGGAGAGTTGGGGTTTGACGCCATTGTTGAGAATTCAGAGATTTAGAAATTTTCAGAGAGGGTTTTGAGAAGAAGAGAGGCGAAGGGTTTCAAAATGATAGAGATTTGAAATCCATCTAGTGTATAGAAGATTTCGGAACACGAGAGGAAATCAACGGTGGGGATTGCTTCCTATTTAATTTCAATCAACGGCTGGGGTAAGTAGTCAAATCGTGCGAGTACGCACGTTCTCCAGAACTTGAGTGCTGGCGACGTGGCACGTCCTAATTCGTCGCCGCCGTCTGCGCGCATTAAATGCACCTCTTTACGAAAAGCAATCTCCCGCATTTGAATAAAATCTTCAGCAGAGCAACCGTTCGAATTCCGAGATGAGCAGTAATCAAAAGTAACTCTATAAATAACATGATCTTCAGATTTGTTTGATATGCCTTCTTGCGAACTTTGCCTTCTCTTCTCATTCTCTCAATCGAAAGAAAACTTTTCTCCAAAAACAAATATGGAACCAGCCCATGCTTTCTTTGTTTCGAGAAACAGAATCCTGTGTGATTCCGATTTGTATGAAGAATATGAAGCAGATTACCAGGTGGCTGAGATGACGATGACAAGTCTTCATGCCAGCGGTTTGGGCAGATTTGTGTCCCTTACTCCGCATACGTTCCAGAGGGAGCATCTTCGGTACTTCATCCGATCGAGTGATGCTGTTGGAGACTCCATTGTTGGTGTCTTCAGGAACCAGTTAGTGAGGTGGACTGCTGGCACCTTCGCTTCAGAGTTCGGCCTGCCAAGGGGTCCGATATCTGTCATGGATTATCGCAGCAATGAAATAGCCCCCGAGTGGACGTCGTGGATGAAGTGGAGAGCTTCTCCTGAGTTTGACTTCTCTCCAACTCCCTCAACATATCGCTTGCAACCTCGGTACGAGGTCCTCTTCGAGATTGTCTATGGCATGATTGTCGGGGAAAATCCTGATGACATGATTTTCTCTCGCGAGATATGGAAATCCATGATGGCAATTGATGATCAGGCGGAGGTCGACTGGGCGGCCTTCGTCTTTCAAAGGGTGCAGCGATGTGTCCAGAACTTCCCACATCTCCCTCTCCCCTACGGGATGCCGTTAAGTTGGCTGCTAGAGCAGAGATTCCAGGATCTCACTCTAGTTCCCTCGAACCTCCGGGAGATAGATTTCTATCCTTTTAGGCCTTTGCCACCTTAGCTGTAATCTCTCCTTGTCATATAAATATTTTCTATAGATGAACGTATATAATGAAATGACAGAATCTTCATTTCTCAAGCTCATGTTCAAACTTCTGTGATCTTGACAAGCCACATAATATCATCCACATGCTTGAGCATTGATAATAATTAAAAATTAGCACGATTCAAATCCGAAAGTTTGCTGAGTAAACCTCTGTCTACAACGTTGCTAGCTTCTTAGTAGATAAGTTAACCTAGCAAATCCAAATGATTTGCTGACTGCTCAGCAGAGAGCCAAACGCCCAAGAGTCTAGCAGTCTTGCTATACTTAATAGATACAAGATCTCTCGGTTGAGGATCCGTTGTCAGATGAGATGATAAATCTACGGTCTTTGTGTACACGTGACCTGTAGCATATCTTCCGTTCTCCGAGAAATACTTGAGTGTTCTAACGTGGCACGTTTCAACTTGATACATCCATTTGTACGCATCTGGTCTAATCAGATTGGCTTCCAAGGATATCTTCTCCTCTTCAAATATTATCTCCTCTCCTCGAATATGATGTGGCAAAAAAAATGACTCAGCATATTCGAACCGGCAAGTGCTTTCCTCTTCTGAATACGTTACCCTTTTGAGAAATGTATCGACGTATCAAGAGTCGGTTTAAATTTAGGAGATCTCAAAAGATGATAGTCTCCTCGAGCCAAACGTTGATCTGACTGCCAGGCGTCACTATTGATCCGATTAGATTTTCCATACCGTCACGACCTTCTCTCTTCTTGCGACGATTCAAATTTCAGAAGATGAATCATCACGTTCCTTTAAATATTCCCATGAAATCATAATTGCGGAGAGATTTCCGTGTCTATAAAAGGGCTTCCTTGTGGCACTTATTTGGATATCACCAAAAATCTTATTCTTTACTGAGCAAAGAAAATCTTTGAGATCATGGGTTCTCCGAGTAACATTCTCGATATCACCCGTAACAACATCCTTGACTAAGCGGCCCTTCGTCTTTACTATCACGACCGTCCTGCCATGGCCGACATGGTCATGGCGAAGGTTGATGGGACAGGGCTGAAGCAATTTGTGACAACCGCTCCCAAACACTTTCATAAGGATCTCCTTCGGGAATTTCTCAAGGACTACAAGACTGAGAAGGACGCCATATACGGGTCCTTCCGAGGGAGGCTGATACGATGGTCACGAGAGTCTTTCTCTCGAGACTTTGGACTTCCACGAGGTCCAGTATCAGTGATGGGATACAGATCCATGGAGCCAACATCAGAATGGACTGCGTGGAGGAAATGGCGTCTTTCTCCATGGTTTAGGTTCACGCCAACTCCTGCGGCAACCGGCCTCAGGTGCTCATATCGAGAGCTGTTCCATGTTGCCAACAACATGATGCTGGGTGGGGATCCCAACGACTTCTTCCTTACAAAGGAAGTCTGGCAAGTCATGTTGGCTTTGGACGCAGAGCTTGTCGAGGCTGATTGGGCTGGCCTCATGTTCAAGGATGTCCATGATTGCGTCCGGTTGTATCCAGTTGTTCCTCTCCTTCATGGTATGCAGCTGAGCTGGTTGATGGAGCAGACTTTCCCTGAGCTAGCCGAGGGACCATCTCGCCTCCTAGATTCTGATTTTTATCCTTCTGTTGAATAGATTTCCTTTCGTTGTTGTTTTGGATGTAAGCTTCGTTTGTCAAAAATTAATGAATCAGCTGTTATCTTTTCTTGTTAGACTTCATATGATAAACTTTTGAACTCCCATTTGCTATTTCCACAAAGTGAGACTGCACAATACACTTTAATAATCATGTGCTAGCAGTAAATAATGTTTATTTCATATCAACTGTCACTGCGTAGTCTGTCTGCTGAGTTTGTGGAGACATCTGCTCAGCATCCTCTTCTTGAAACAATAATAGCAGTGCGTCCATACTTTAGCACATAATCAATTTGAAATCAGCATCCAGATAATATGATTAGCATCTTTAAGAAAACCAAGAAGTCCAGAAAGAATGAAGATGGCATTTCATTCATCCAAGGTCTCTTCCAACTCCATGAGACCTAACTTGATGCATAACTCCTTGAATCTGGATTCGGCTAACGATTTCGTAAATATGTCTGCTATCTGATCTTCAGTGCATATGTACCGGATATCGATATCCTTCTTCTCCTGATGATCTCGAATGAAGTGATGTCGAATGTCAATGTGCTTTGTCCTGGAATGATGAACATGATTCTTTGTAATGCACATGGCACTATTGTTGTCGCAGTAGATAGGCACACATTCGGGAGAAATCCCGTAGTCTTGCAACTGTTGCCTTATCCATAGAATTTGCGAACAACAGCTAGCAGCGGCCACATACTCTGCTTCAGTAGTGGATGTAGCGACAGAGTGCTGCTTTTAGCTAAACCAGCTAATTAACTTGTGTCCCAAAAATTGACACGTACCGCTAGTGCTTTTCCTGTCAATTTTACATCCTCCGAAATCTGAGTCCGAATATCCACTTAGAGCAAGACTGTCTGCTCTAGGATACCAGATTCCCAGACCCTCTGTGCACTTCAAATATTGCACAATGCGTTTAGCAGTATCCAAGTGAGTCTTCTTTGGATTTGCTTGGTATCTAGCACATAATTCGATGGCAAAAGATATATCCGGTCTGCTAGCGGTGAGATATAGCAGCGAACCAATAATGCCTCTGTAGAGAGTTGGATTCACAGCATCTCTTTCCTTCTCTAGTGCAGCAATACACGTCGTGCTTATAGGGATCCTTAGACTCTTCGTCTTTTCAGGACAGTATTTCGCAATCAAATCGCGTGTATACTTCTTCTGATGGATGAAAATTCCTTCGCTGGATTGTTGAACTTGCAACCCAAGAAAATAAGACATCTTTCCCATCATACTCATTTGGAAATTGCTGGTCATGAGCTTTGAGAATTTATCACATAATCCTTGGTTCTTTGAGCCAAAAATGATATCATCGACATATATTTGCACCAGCAAAATACTTCCTTCATCTTCAATGCGAAAGAGAGTCTGATCAATCCTCCCTTTCTAAAAGCCATTCTTCAGCAAAAATTTGGATAGAGTTCCATACCAAGCTCTCGGTGCTTGTTTTAATCTATAGAGAGCCTTCTTGAGTCTGTACACTTGATTACCATGCTTGAACCCTGGTGGTTGCTTGACATAGACTTCCTCCTTCAGTTCACCATTTAAAAAGTCACTCTTTACATCCATTTGCATCACGTCGAATTCATGATAAGCAGCGTACGCAAGGAATAAACGAATTGCTTCAAGTCTGGCTACTGGAGCAAATGTCTCGTCATAATCTATCCCTTTGCATTGCCTGTAGCCTTTAGCTACGAGTCTCGCCTTATTTCTGACAACTAAACCAGACTCATCCTTCTTGTTTTTGAACACCCATTTAGTGCCTATAACACTTTGATGTTCAGGTCTGTCTACCAGCTCCCACACATTGTTCTGTGTGAATTCTGCAAGTTCTTCATGCATTGTGTTCACCCAATCCGGATCTAGTAGAGCCTCTTCGACCTTTTTGGGTTCTTCGCTGGAGATATAACAAGCCAGCATAGCGTTCCCTTGTCTCGTGATTAAGGGATCATTGACATCTCCTATGATATCTTCAAGAGGATGGGCGCGCAACCATGTTGGTCTGACTGGTCTGGCCACATTTCCTTCCCCTGCGTGACCATTATCTTGTACATTGTTCTCCATAGCACCCTCCTGGTGCTCAGCATCTGGATTGGCTTCAACTGGAATAACTGCTGCCTGATTTCCTGGGACGGGATTCTCCTCAGCAACTCTTTCAGCAGCTGGAATCTCAGCAGCACCTCTGCCAAGATCTTCAACAGTAGTTGTGCCTTCCCCTAAAGGAATATCCCTTGCTGTCTCCTCTTCATCTTCATTAAGCATCTCTAGAATGTCTGAGTCAACATGAATGTTGGTAGGTGTGGCCTCAGCATGATCACTTACATCACCGGCCTGGTCAGCAGTTTGGTCCCCTGCTGAGTGCGTCTGGTTTCGATTGCAGTCATTCATAGACTTAGTCGGATCAATACGCATATTCTCGAAAGAATTTAAAAATGTATGGTCATTGACATCATCAGTCTCATGATTGCTATCCTCTTTTCTTTTGTTTTCTCTGCGCACTAAAGTAGACTCATCAAAAATAACATTGCATGTTATTTCCACAATACCGGTAGTCTTGTTCAATACTCTATAACCTTTGTGAGTGGGGTGTCCATAACCAAGAAGTACACCCTCATCTGACTTAGGTGAGAAAGTATTGAGTTTAGATTTTCCATTATTGTGAATATAACATGTGGAACCGAATGCACGGAGATGAGTTATAGAGGGCTTACGACCATTGTACACTTCGTAGAGAGTTTGATTAAATCTGCCATTGATAGCACTCCTATTCTGTGTATAACATGCCATCATGACTGCTTCCCCCCAGTACTTAGAAGGTAGTTTGGAATCAGCTAACATTGAACGGACGGCTTCCTTCAACGTCCGATTCCTTCTTTCTACTAGACCATTCTGCTGAGGAGTTCTAGTTGTGGATCTTTCGTGTGATATTCCAGCTTCAGCACAGAAATCCATTAGCACTCCATTACAGAACTATGTTCCATTGTCAGAGCGAATTCTCTTTACAGTAACTTCTTTACTATTCTGCTCCTTGAGAATCAGCTCCGGTAGGATAAGTTTCACCTCATCCTTGGTCTTCAAGAGTCGTACCCATGTATACCTGGAAAAATCATCAACCACCACAAGTGTATATAAACGTTTACTTACAGTGGGTGGAGTGACGGGACCGAAGAGATCCATGTGAAGCAACTCTAGTATCCTTTGAGATGTTTCTTTTTCAGGATTTGACTTAAAGGATGATTTGGTCTGCTTCCCTTGTTGGCATGCTTTGCATATTCCTTCCTTGCGGAAAGTCTCATTGGGTAGACCTACAACAAGCTTATTTTTGGCAAGGTAATTAATAGTTTTGAATATCAAATGATTGAACCTCTTGTGCCATAGCCATGTTGTTTCCTCTCTGTTCAGGGTCAGGAAGCAAGAATGTTGCTGACCACTTTCCCAGTCAACAACATATAGACCACCCTTGCGGATGCCTCGAAGTTTTACTTCCCCTGTAACATAGTCAGCAATAGTACAACCTGTATTGACAAATGAGACAGTGTACCCATTTTCGCAGAGTTGGCTAATGCTTAGCAGATTGTGTTCGAGGTTGGAGACGAGGGCTACATTGACTATTCTCAGCCCATTGCTTTCTATGCATCCTCTTCCCACAACTTTGCCTTCGCTATTATCTCCAAATTTGACTCTTGACCCATGTAGAAATTTTTGCAAATTGGAGAACAGATTCTCATTTCCTGTCATGTGCGCTGAACATCCGCTATCAAGGATCCACTCGTTTGATATACTCGAAGTAGTATGAGCTTTTGGACCCTGTTCCTGCAACACAAGTGATTAAATTGATTTAGGTACCCGTTTAGCTTCGGGTCCTGCAGGATTAGCGGTGATCATTGTTCCTTTTGGAACCCACATTTTAGTGACTTTCAAGATTTTCTTCTTGATTTCACTATTTACCCTTGCTTCAACCTTTGTCTTAACATGTTTGACATGTTTATAACTTGGTGTGGTAGTGTGTTTGACCTTCCTTGCCTTTGAAAATACGAATGAATTAGGCTCGGGTCTTACATAGGTGTTCCTCCTATGTAGTGCGTTTTCATGATATATCGACCTTTCAGTATTATATCGATATTCCATTCTGTGGTGAAAGGTAGGTTTAGCTGTCCTCGCGTTTGGAACATAACGCTCAGCATACCTTGGTTTTGCTGAATACGAACTAGTATATGCTCTTGAATTTCGCTGAGGTTCAGCTGACATATACTTAGTATTTGTTCTTTTGTTCCTCTGTTGAGGCTTAGCAGACTTGTACATAGCATTCACTCTTGAGTTCCTCTGCTGAGGTCCATGAGTAGTATGCTTAGCATATTCTGACTTAGGCTTCTGCTGAGGTCTAGCAGACGAATACTTAGTAGCCTCTGCCGGAGACCTCTGCTGAGATCTCGCAGGCGTATTCTGTGAACGTTTATTCTTTTGCTCAGCACTTGGCTTAGCAGTAGATGATTCAGCAATAACAAATCCTTTCTCCTTTTCAGCATTTATCAATCCAGCAGAAACGAATTGAATTGGTTTCTCCTTAGATGTGGTTGCTCTATTCGAATATCCAAGGCCTAAACCAGAGCGATCATTGTGATTTCTCTGTTGGCTAACAATGGCATTGAGTACTGCCTTGCTGGATGTGTAATTGCAAATGCATCTTTCTTGGGGTCTATTTTTCAGAGTAAGGTTCTCCTTTTCAAGATTATGAAAATTTGTCAATAATTCGGAGAATTTTACCTTAAGCTTTGAAAAATCTTCACTTTCAGACCTCAGTCTTCCGACTTCCTCGGTCAAATCCGTAAATTTGAGTTTCAGTGAAGCATTTTCCCCAACAATTGCATTTTTAATTTCATACATTTTTTAGAATTCTACATTTAGCTTCGTGAGATAGTCTTCCTCAGAATCTAAGGTGAATTCCTCTAACTCTTCTATAGATGCGAAACTAGGAATGCTTACTGAAATTACCTCGTTGTCTTCGGCTGCTAGAGCCGTTTCAGCATCCTGGTTCTCCTCTGCATCAGCAAACTGATCATCCTCAATATTTGCCATCAGAACGAGCATGGCTTCCTCATCGTCTTCCTCAGAAGAGAGATAATATTCTTCATCATTTTCAGGGATGTCCTGTGCTTCTGTTCTTGTTAGGAGCGTCCTTTTGACTGCTTTAACAGCACGTCTTTCAAATCTTTCCTTTAGTCGCTCTCTCTCTTCCTTGCTAACTTTCGGACAATCATGCTTCAAGTGGTCAGGAGAACCACATTCGAAGCAAGTCCTAACCTTTCGCTCTGCTGAGCGGGCAAATGAGGATGATGGCTGAGCATCCTTGGTTTCTTTCTCGGATTTAGCTTCCATCATCAACTTCTGGAGCCTTTTCATTTGTTCTTCCAGCTCGTTGATCTTTATATCGACAGGCTGAGGGCTCGAGGTTGTCGGGACCTCCTTAGTTAGTGTTGCTGGAGTGGATCTTTCTTGATTGTGGTAGAGCTTTTTCAACTTGAACTTATTGAAATCTTTTTTAGAAAAATATGCTATATCCTCAGAGCCAGCAGCGGATGTAGATGATGCTTGCGCTACGGCTGCTTCATTCCTTTTTGACTGTTGTATTATAAACTCATGAGATTTAAGTTGAGCGAATACCTCAGAAGTAGTCATGTTGTTGAGGTCTTTTTCACTCAGACTGGTCATTTTAACAAACCAGTCATCTCTGGGATACAGCTTGGAAATGATCTTGTGGTTCATTTCTCCATTATCATATTTCTTTCCAAGGTTGTTGAGTTCCCCAATAATCGTGTTGAAACGCTCCTCCATAGCTTGTATGGATTCTCCTGCAAGCATTGAAAAAGATTCATATTTATCTACAGCTACCTGCAGTTTGTTGCGTTTCATCTGGTCTGTCTCCTGAGAGGAATTGCACACATATTCCCACATTTCCTTAGCGGTGTCAAAGTCAAGCGCTTTTTCTTTCATCAGCTTTGGTAGGGAATCCAGGATTAGTTTCTTTGCCACATGCTCTAGTTGAGCTCTCTTTTTATCCTCGCTAGTGTATTCCTCAAAAGGTTTTGGGACCATATCAGGTCTCGGGGGTCTTGGAGCCCTTGGTTCTCCGTCAGCAGCATCTTCAGCAACATCATGTCCTATAAAGGTGTTAGCTTTCATGATTTTAATAGGACCTCTTACCAACATCCGCCATCTCAGGATGTATGCTCTGAAGTTGTATGAGAGCAAGCTTTTTCCATGAGGTAAAGTTCTCTCTATCATACTTCCCAAGCGAATGGTTCAACATCTTGTCTCCTGAGCTAGACAAGCGAAACACAGAGAAACAGGTAAAAGTGCAAGGAAAATACAGATCTGGTCTTAAGAGACTCAGAAGCAGTCGGTTTTTCAACCTCCTGCTCTGATACCACTTGTTGGTCCTTAATTTTCAGAGTCATCGTGTTAGATAAACTCACAAAATGCAGCGGAATAATAAATCGTCACTTACACTTTATGTTTTTCCTTTCAAGATTAGTTAAGCTCGGAGATAGATTAAGTTTCTTCACAGTTATACACTAGCAATATGATTGCTAGGTTTCAAATCTTGTGAGCAATGTAACAGTAAAAGAACACAGTATTTATAGTGGTTCGATCCAACAAGATCTACGTCCACTCCTTAGCCGATACGCTAAGAATTCACTAAGTAAGTATACAGATTACAAGGATTCGCCTTTTACAGTTAAGTAGGCAGTGAGCTTTCGGCCTGGTTACTTGATAGCTATCCTCCGATAACCTGAACTCCTCAGATGTTGGTTCGGCTGGGTCAAGGGCACACCTTCGAAACTCCTGCCTTGCCTGATTTGGAAGTTTTATAGTCACTTCCTGACTTTCCTTGAATATGGCTAAGTGCCCGTCTGAGTCTAGACCTTTTCAGGTGTTCGACTGTTAGATTCTTTCTGAAAAAGAAAGGAATCCCAATGATTGAGAATTCTTGAATGCATTCAAGAATATCTTCAATGGAGTGTCAGTAAATCAATGAACGACACTTCTGGTTGTTGAGAGCTTTTAATATTCTTTCACAAGGCTCTCAACTGACTACTTTTACTTTGTTCACTTTGTCAAAGGAATCTCTTGCTTGAGTGTTCGTGAATGTCTGAAGTGAGAAAAGCAGTAGTTGATTCTCTCTTTTGGACCTTCCTTTTATAGGTGGAGATTCAAATCTTGAATCTCCATATCCATTAGGCACAACGTCTCTTTTGTCCGAGAGTGATAAGACTTGTTTAGTCGCTTTTTGTTCTTGATCTGTACTTTCCGAGCTACTTCGGGAAAGTCTCGTCCTTTGTGTGTGCTTTTTGTCAGAACGGCAGTAAGGCTTCAGCCTTTGACATTCTGCTCTACAAATGGTTGTTAGCGATCTGCTGTATGTCTTGGTTTGCTGAATATTTTCGTTGACACTCGATCCTTTGACTTCTATTCTGCTACCATTCTCCTTGGTTTGCTGATCGTTAGCAAATGCTAAAGCCTTAGCATTCTGCTACCGCATGGTTTCTAGCAAACGTTGTCCTTTGATATCTGCTAGGAATAGCGCATGTTTTCTAGCAAATGCTTTCCTTCGATGTCTGCTAGCGCATGTTTTCTAGCAAACGCTTTCCTTCGATGTCTGCTAATCTATTACAACTCAATAGATGACCTATACAGGACATTACATGTTATGCTAGACTATCTAGAATTCAGCAAATGATCGACCAAATGCTAAGGTTTGATTCAACAAAACCTTTTACAAATAAATCCTAAGGGAGATTTTAAGAATAATTTCCCAACAAGTACAACTAAAAAGACAAAAGCTTTCCCGAAGTAGGTCAGAAAGTACTGTACGATGCTGGAAAGGACAGATAAAGTTGAACTCATTTTGGACGAAAAAGCCGTTGTGTCTAACGGGTCTGGAGATTAAAAGTTTGAATCTCCAGATATAAAGACGAAGTCCAAACAGAGAGAAAACTACTGCTCATTCTACACAACTAACACAACTGAACAATCGAGAGATTCCTTTGACAAAGTGAAAATGGAAAATGAGAGTAGTCAGTTGAGAGCCCCCATTTAAGAAGAATCTTAAAAGCTCTCAACAACAAGTGTCACTACATTGAATACCCGACACTACATTCAATAGATTCCTTGACTTTGCTCAAGAATCTTCAATCATTGGGATATCTTCCAATCATAGGAAGTATCCAGCAGTCACATCTCTGAAAAGAGATTGACTCCGACGGGCTTTTGCCAAAAACAGACAAAGTTCAGAGAGAATTATAAAATCTCCATTATAGCGAAGGACAAGTTTTACGAAGATGTTGCCCTTGAATTGGCCGGAGCTTTGGACTAGAAGATTGAAGCATCGGAGGATAGCTTTGTAGTGGCTAGGTCAAAGGTTCACTACCTGCTACAAGTCTTCGGCGAATCCTTGTACTTCAATATCTTTTTAGTTAATTCTTAGCGACACGGCTAAGGAGTGGACGTAGATCTATTGGATCAAACCACTATAAATATTGTGTGTTCTTTACTATTTTATTATCTATTGTTTGTGTGGTGATTTGAAACCTAGCAACGATAGTTGCTAAAGTATTTGCTTGAAAGAAACCCTAATTTCCACCTCGATCTAAGATATTTTTAAGAACATAAGTGCAAGATAATCTTTAAACTTCCGTTGGATTCATGTGTGTTGGTTGCTTTCTATTCACCACGACGACTCTGATCGGGATCTCATGATCTTGCTCTTATTTCATAACAGTTTTGCCTTTACACCACTGCATTCCATTCGTCACTGCTAACCTATGCATTTTAGAAATAATGCAAGGAGCTAAGTACAATGCACCCCGTGGAGATATGCCTGAAATTATACATGTTTAAATATGACTGATATGCCACACTCATAGATAAACAACGGTTGTTTTAGTTGTGGTAGTATCATTTTAGGTGTTTGATGTTCCAGCTATTGGTTGTGGGTCTTCCGTCAATGTCGGCGAGACTATAAGCCCCTCGTCCTGAGATTCTGATTACTACGTATGGTCCCTCCCATTGTGGGGCTAGATTCCCTGCCTTATCCTCCTTTGTGTTCTAGAACACCTTTCTTAACACGAGGTTGCCTTCTCAGAAAGTCCGGAGTCTCAGCTTCTTGATGAAGAACTTTTCAACTTGTTGTCCTCTTTGTGCCATTCGCATATACGCCTCGTTTCTTATTTCGTCAACTAGTTCATGACCTACCATGAAGTCGTTGTTATTGTCTTCCAGTCGGTCTAATTCAACCCTTGGACTCCGTACCTGGGTCTCTATTGGTATCATGGCGTCCTCGCCATAGGACAGGGAGAATAGGGTAGCCCCCGTCGCTGTTCGGGGTGTTGTCAGATAGGACCAGAGGACCCCGGGCAGTTCTTCCACCCATCGGGACTTGTGGTCCTCTAATTTCTTCTTCAAAGTGTTAATTAGGGTCTTGTTTGTAGATCGGCCAGTCCGTTGGCCTCAGGGTACCTCAGTGTTTAAAATACGAGCTTGATTTTAAATTTTTCGTAGAAGGCCTTGACCTTGCTATTTGTAAACTGAGCTCTATTGTCGGTTTGTATCTCCATCGGGACCCCAAATCAACATAGGATGTGGGTCTATAGGAACTCTAGGGTTTTTACGTGAACTGAATCACCAAAACAAAAACTGAACCGGATCGATCTATGGATATTGCCCATAATTAAATTCACAAAAACCCTAGCATGCTCCTATGAATTTAATTCATAATTGTGGATTGAGAGATTACCGTAATTTCGTAGTGTTTGTACCGATCTTTTGCGTTTGAATTCCCAAATCCAATTCAACCACGCAATCCGATTTCTCTGCGGAAACAGAAATTAGAAAACTAATTTCTAGAGAAAATCAAAAATAAAGAAAAGGAAAGAAGAAATCTATTGTTCTCCAGATTAGATCTTCAAATCTGTATCCCGGCGCTGGTCAGATCTACTACTGGTGAGGACTCCGTAGATCTGTGATTTGAGCAGGACCAGAATTCGAAAATTCTCCTCCTTTTCTCTTCTCAAAAACGGCGCCCACTACCTCTCTTAGGTTTAGGGTTTTTCAACTCCGTTATGACTTATGAGAGAGAGTTGTCTATTTATAGACCTAGGGTTGGAAACCCTAATGGGCCATTTTGGGCTCAATTCAGCACACTTGTTGGGCCAGACCTGGGACCTAATGCAAATAATAAAGTGGGCCTATAAATTAATTAATTCCCATGTCCACAACCCAGGACACAATTAATTAATTAATATTAATTCTTTTTCACCACAAAATTAATACTGACCTACCCCTTTATTACCACGTTATGAGAACGAGCTGCATTAATTGAGAATCCCCATATTTAAGGTTACCGGACATTCATTAATTAATCGGAGCCTCTGACAAGCTCTAACTACAATTAATTAATATCTTATTATTCCTGAGTAGTACCACTCAAACCTTATCACTCGTGCCTGAACTTAATCAGCCTGCAGGACTTTGGCACGATGAATGTTATTGAGCTCCTCAGGGAATGTCCCCATCCTATTACTCGGATATGGTTACCTAAGTTCAGTCTCAGGCGGTACTACACGAACTGCTGTTACCCAAGATGCGGATATACGAGCACGTTACTCAGGTTCTCCACCATGGCAAGTCAAAGCAACAGTCAACCCGTGCAAACCCCTGAACCTTCGTTAGGGTTTGGACTCAATCAACATAACGAGATCTTTTATTTGCTGATGTCAGACTGACGAATATATCTCACTGCGGTCCATCAATACGCCACCTCTGCGTACCAGCATGTCAAGTAACCAAGACAGACTACTTATTCCGACAATGCCGCAGCCATCCGGACAGACGTATCCTCATACACTGTCTCGGCTGTGATCATGTTTATGTCTCACTAGGTCAAGTGATCATACTGTCTTCTGCGATCTACAACACGCCGTATGATCGTCCCTATCGGTGAGACAAGAGGATACCTTTGTTCATACATGTACGATTGTTAACAGATAGGAGAAATAAACCGTTGTATACTCATTATAATAAATGCTTTCAGTATACAAAACCCATCAGGAACTTGATGACCACCACCTCTCCCGTGTTCCATAGTGCTTTAGCTTCCACCCACTTGGTGAAGTAGTCGGTGGCTATGAGGATGTACTCTTTCTGGGCAGACCCTTTAGACAGCTTGCCTACGATGTCCATACCCCATTACATGAAGGGCCATAGGGTGATTGTTGCGTGTAGAGGTTTGGCACTGATGTGGGATGTGGCCTCGAACCTCTGGCATTGGTCGCATTTTCTGGCAAATTCCCTTGCATCGTGGCGCAGGGTCGGCCAGTAGAATCCTGCGGATATTGTCTTGTGGGCCAGGGATCGACCCCGAGCATGGTTCCCGCGGTCTCCTTCATGAATTTTGTATAGTATTTGAGTTTCCTCAGGTTCGTCAATGCATCTGAGCAGGGGTCCTTCCAGAGATCTCAGGTACAAGGTGTCATTTATCATCGTGTATTGGGCAGCTTGTCGTTCATGCCATATGGCTTCATTTCTGTCAGTTGGTTTGGTTCTATTCGCGAGGAACGACCTTATGGGCATCATCCAGGAGGATTCATCTTCTGTGGCCATAGGAGCGACCTCCACCTGGTTTTTGGCGATCGAATGTTTAACCCATGTGACTGGGATCGGTTTTTGGAACGGGGTTGTGATTGTGGTGGCTAGTCCGGCTAGAGCATTAGCTATGCAATTTTCTTCTCGTGCTACGTACTTGATGTTGCATTCCTGGAAGGACTCCTTTTACTTCTTCATCTCCTCATGATAGCATAACAATCGAGGTTCCTTGACTTGGTATTCTCCATTTTTTTGGTTGACCAACAGTTGCGAGTCGCTAAGGACATCCACCCTCCTAGCCCCTAGTTCTTTAGCCAGTAGGGTGCCTCTTAGCAGAGCCTCGTATTCAGCTTCATTGTTGGTCGTATCGAAGTTCGCCGTATCAACCTCAGAGAAGTTTCGCCCTAGGGGCTGGATAAGTGCAGTCCGACTCTATTGCCGTGAATGTTGGTGGCTCCATCTATGTGTAGGACCCATGATTCTTCTACTGCGCTATCGTGGTCGAGATGGGCCACTTCAGACTCTGCCTGGACTTGGAAGTCGTTCATGAATTTTTCCACGAAGTTTGTCAGTACCTATGATTTGATTGCGGTCCTTAGTTCGTACTCGATGCCAAACCCTCCTAGCTCCACGGCCCACTTTAGCAACCTGTCGGATAGGCTTGGTTTCGAGAATACTGTGCATAGTGGGTATGCAGTCACGAACTTAATGGGGTGTGCCTCGAAGTAGGGTTTCGACTTTTGCTCGGAGTTGATGAGTTATAATGCCAGTTTCTCCAGGACGGTGTATCTTGTTTCGGGGTCCAGTAGGGCCTAAATGACGTAGTGGACCGGGTTTTGAATGGTCCTGACTTCTCGTATGAGGACTGACCCTACCACCTTTTTGGATACGAAAAGATATAGCAAGAGAACCTCCCCGTCTTCGGGCTTGGCTAGGACCGGAGGGCTGGTTAGGTAATGTTTTAATTCTTCCAAGGCCCTCGTGCATTCTTTGGTCCACTCGAATTTCTTCCCCTTCTTGAGGGTTTGGAAGAATGCTTGCGTCTTCTCAGAATACTTTACCATGAACCTGCTCAGGGTCGCGAGTCGGCCAGTAAGCCTTTGTACCTCATTTGGGTTCCGGGGGTGAGGTA
Organism: Plectranthus barbatus; assembly: GCA_026898455.1. Classification (NCBI taxonomy): domain Eukaryota; kingdom Viridiplantae; phylum Streptophyta; class Magnoliopsida; order Lamiales; family Lamiaceae; genus Plectranthus; species Plectranthus barbatus. The sequence goes on along the minus strand of JAPKLW010000382.1, from coordinate 340,284 downwards.
GTTGATGAATTGCTTTAATTTGAGTGGGGTCGGATTTGATTCCCCTCTTCGTAACCAAGTATCCCAAGAACTTGTCGGAGGACACTCCGAATGCACATTTGGTTGGATTGTGCTTCATGTTGTACTTCTCAAGGGTTTGGAAGGCTTCTTGCAGGTGCGTCATGTGGTCCTCCGCTTTAAGGGACTTGACCAACATGTCGTCAATGTATACTTCTATTGTCTTCCCGATGAGATGTTTAAACATCTTGTTGACCAACCTTTGGTAGGTCAACCCTACGTTTTTTAGTCCGAAGGGCATTACCTTGTAGTAGTAGATCCCTTTATTAGTCATGAAGGTCATTTTCTCCTGATCCGACAGGTGCATTTGAATTTGGTTGTATCTTGAGAAGGCATCCATGAAACTCAGGAGATAGTGCCCCGTGGTTGTATTTATGATGATGTTGATGTGCGGCAGCGGATAAGGATCCTTGGAGCATGCCTTATTGAGGTTGGTGAAATCAATACAAACTCGGTTCTTGCCGTTGTTTTTCTTCACGACCACGACGTTGGCCAACCACATAAGATATTTGACCTCTCTTACCAATCCGATACTCAGGAGCTTGTTGATTTCCTCGTTGATAGCCTAGTTCTTTTCGGGGGAGAACTTTCATCGCCTTTGTTGGATGGGTTTCTTGTGTGGATCCACTTGCAGCTTGTGGGTCATCACCTCTGGGCCCACCCCAGTCATGTCTTTGTGGGACCACTCGAAGACATGAGGTTTTGAGCGTAGGAACCGTACAAGCTCGGTGCGCACTTCTCGAGCTAGTTCTGCCCTAATGAAGGTCGTCTTAGAGGGGTCGCGCTCGTCTAGGTGGACCTCTTCCAGATCCTCGGGAGTTGTGGACTTGATTGGTTCTTCGATGATGTTTACTGCCTTGAGGCTGGTGTAATAACACTCCCGAGATGCTATTTGTTCTCCGTGGATGGTATGTATCCCCCACCTCGTGGGGAATTTAACCACTTGATGGTAGGTAGAAGGGACGACCTGAAGTTCGTGCAGTCAAGGTTGACGAAGAATGGCGTTGTAAGATGGAGGAGCGTCCACGACCTGAAAGGTTAGATCCAAGTTCTCTCCGTTGCAGTAGACGGAAAGGCGTACGTCTCCCAACGTATTTCTCATTTCCTTGTTGAACCCAATTAGCTGGGTGATGTTGCCTATTAGTTTTGACTCGGGGATGCCCATCTCCTGGAAATCTTGAAGAACAATACGTTTGCCGAGCTCCCGTTATCCACTTAGATCCTTCGAATGCGGCAGTTCGAGATTGGCAATGAGATGACCAGCGCATCGTGATGCGGATGATGGATCCCTGGAAATTCTTTACTGGTGAACTTGATGATCTCGTGTTTCGGGGTTTTGCGGAGCACTCCGCCCGTATTCCTGGTGGCATGACTAGCTCTTTTTGCCGAACTACGGTTGATCCCGTTGACCTCTAATCCTTTGGTGATATAGTGAACTATTTTGTCTGTGGTCGGAGATGCTGGCGGGGGCTTGTCATTGTTCGGCTTATTCCCGGGGTTAGCTTTTCCCCGGGTCCAGGTCTTCTTTCCCTTCGGCAACAAGTACTCCATAAGCAGGTCCTTTTTTAAGAGCTCCATGACTTCAATTCTTAGTGCACGACACTCTTCTGTACAATGATCGTGGTCATTATGGAACTCATAAAACTTTTTGGCGTCCCATGATGAAGGGTCGGTCGTCATCCGAGGGGGCCATCTAACAAAACCGAGCATCTGCTTGAGCACGTTGTTCTCCAAGTTCGTAGGTTCAATGCTCAGGGTGTAGTCGGGCACGCACGGAGTGTTGCTCCTTGCCTGTCGCGTGTATGGGTGCGACCTGGCATCCTTCTTTTTGCATGGTTCATATCTGCCGTCTCGCAATGATTTTCCTAGAGTGCGGAGGGTGTTCCTCCTTGAAACCCGATAGGGTTCGTCTTCTTCCCACTTTATACTAGATTAGTTCCTTGTACAGGTCGGAGTCTACGTCGAGACCCCTCCTGACAGCCTTGATTGCGGTCAACTGGGGCAATTTGGGATTTTGACCAGCTCCTTGTTGAAGCGGGCGACGTAGGAGCGCAGGGGCTCCCTAGGCTTCTGGATGATGGCGTAGAGTTCATCGCGGTGCTTCTCCAACTTCTGGTTGCTAGCATACTGTTGTCGGAATAGCTGGTGGAGTTTGGGAAAGGTGGGTATGCATCCTCGCGGAAGGCTTACAAACCACTCTAAGACGGGTCCAGTCAGGCTGGACCCAAAATTCTTGCACATGCATGCTTCCCGTTCTTCGACCGGTATTGACGCGGCAAACATCTTTTGCTTGTATATTGCGATGTGATTCTCCAGATCTGTAGTTCCATCATATGGAATGAAGTTTGGTGGGATGAATCTTGCTGAGATTCTGACGTTGGCAATGCTGGGAGCGAAGGACGAGTCCGCGTAACTTTCCCTCACGATGTTCCTTTCCGATGGTGGCATTCCTTGAATACAAGTCAGCAGAGACTCAAAGTATTTTAAGCGGCTCTCGATTGCGCTCATCGCCGTCGTGGCGGCTGCTGGGGTACCGCCTCCACCAACCCCAATTTCGGGTCTTCCGCCAGTGTTGGGAGAAATGTTCTGGCCACGCCCACTGGTGTTGTGGTTGAACACTACGTTCAGGTTCCTCGGGGTGGCCGGCGGGCATCGGGTGGAATTTTCTGGGGCATCGACCCATAGTTGGGTATTCATTGTGGGCCTCGCTGCTCGGAGGCATTGGTTCTCCTCCACCACTTCCCTATGGGCCCTCGTCATTTGTTCTATCTGGAGGTTGATCCTCTCAATCTCCTACTCCGCATCCCGGACCTGGTTCATGAGTTGTGCCACATTTGGATCGTTCATTGATGATAGGGGCGGCGGAGGAAAGCTTAGCGCCAGTTGCGTTGCGCGGTTCTGCTCCATCCCAAGCTGGAGGTTTTTGAGCACATTCACCCGAGTCTCTGAGATTTTCGCTTGCCTGAAGGAGGAGCTTTCAGTGTTGGAACTCATCATTGGAGCATGTCCTTCGGCCATGTCCTACAAAAAAAATCAATTTTTCTCCAAAGGCCCCACGGTGGACGCCAAATTGTTGAGGTTCGATTTGTGATTGTAAAGGGACCTTTGGAACTTATGAAAATTCAAATAGAATATGACCAAAAACTTGAATTTACGAAAATATGTTCTTGAAATAACGATATTGCACTTAAGTAAATTTGAGATTACAAGTGTATAGAGCCTAAAAACCGTGTGAAAAATGAGCTATCGACGACCCTTTTATAGTTCAAGGGAGCCGTTACAACCCTAGATATTTTTGGGGATGGTTACAATCTTCATAAGTGCCGTTAGTATGGTTGTTGCGCTTTCTTTGGATCCACGGAGCTTGAGTCTTAGTGGTCCCGATCTTCACGCGTGTTGTTGGCGTGGTCGTTGCGATTTCTTCGGGTCCATGGAGCTAGGGTTCCAGCTGGGCGAGGAGCTCCTTCTGTTGGTGGCACGAGGTATTCGGAGGTGGTTCCGATCTTTGCGGGGGTTGTTTGATTTGAAGTTCTTTGCGCACCCTGGGACTTGGGTTCGTTGTCCTTCTGGAGGGTCGTGGATACTGGTACTGGAGCTCCTTTTTAGGATCTAGGGGTCGTGAGGACCTGCAATGACTGCGGTTCGTGATCAGGGCCTCCTGGGTCGTGTTCCGTAGAGGTTGGACTTCGTGGGTTGTACGTTATAGAGGTTGGACCTTGCCGACGAACCGTGGCCGGTCAAGCTGATCCCCTTGGGTAGGTCTTGATAGGCTTAAGGGAGATTGATGGGACATATCCCTTTTTTGGTTGTTGCCGTTCTTAATGGTCCTGGGCTTGGTCTTTTCGGCCCAATCATTTTTGAGCTCAACATTAATATTATATAAATATAAATCTTAGCTGATTAGGTGAATTTAATGTAATAGCCTTAAGTTTTTATTTTTTATAGTCTTATACTCTTATTATAGTGTTGATTAATAAATTTTATTTTCCCATCCCATTCCCCATCTTTTCCTTTCACATTTCACACCATTTTCATTTTTATCCACGTTTCACCACCACCTGCAAGTTGTTATGCATTATCTTCACCTCTCACCTTTTTACTTTCACCTGCTGTCCCACCCAATTTTCTCTTTCTTTTTTTCATCAATAATTTTTCTTCCATTTTCTGTAGCCCATGGGGACACAACATCAACACTATTGTTTCTATTCATGACTAGTTTCAACAGAAGTTTTGGAAGGAGATCAGTGTGGCGGTGAATAGTAGAACCCAGTGGATCAAAAAGTCAAAAATTAATGTCGTCATTGTTGATGCGGGAGCCATGCTGGAGCCTGGAAGTAATGACCTCCTACATTCTCGTTCCATTCCGCGCTCTCCAAATGCAGCGAAAATATCAGGCTCTCCTCCTGAAGATAAAGGTTTGTGGAGTGATGAAAAATATTATGCTTCGAATAATTAACAATTAACCCATGTTTTTACTAGTGCGTTCAACACTAAATTTGTAATAGAATTTCAACTCAGATTCTTTCATAATGAACAATTTTTTTTCTTTGTATGTATTGTGTAGAAGAAGAATAAAATTATTTATTTGATGGTGTTTATTTGGTTTTTTAGGCAAAGGTTTAAAAAAATTAGAGGGTGTTTTTATTTTATGAATCTGAACGTGCATTTATATATTTTTCTTATTTTTTTTACACCTTGAATTTATACCCAATAAAATCATGAGTATTGTTTGAGATCTTAGAACTTATGCCAAATTTATTATCTAAGAATTTTTTTTTTGTTGCAGATATATGTAATGACAAAACTAATTACCAAAGCTACAATAGCGGTGGATTGTGCAACCTTGAAGAATTGAAACTGAATGCACAAAATTTTGCAGACGTAATAATTGATTAACTTAGATGCTAAAAATTGAAAATGATTTTCCAAGAGAGTTTGGCGTGGATAAATAGTAATTTTTTTGTCTCATTCAGGTAATCTCATTTTCCTTTTTTATATGTCACATAGAATTGTCTCATTTTCTTAAAATGACAAATTTTTTCACACTCACCAATAAAATATTAATTCCACTACACTCACAACTCTTAATTCCCCTACCAAAAAAAATGAGACTACTTTACTGGGACAGAGGGAGTATTTTTTTTAGAGAATAAATTAGCTCAGTTGACATGTGCATGTATTTAATATTTGGGCACCATTTCTCCCGCTTCAGCTACACTGAATGACGGTTGTGCTTTAGTATATTTAATATAATAGATTCAATTTATGAGGACATTACTTTTGATTTTGTTTATTGGGTTCTATAGACCTATTATTTTGTTAGTTAGAGTTTTGTAAATCTATCTATATCTACATAATATATTAATACATTCTACATGTATATATACATATAATTTTACCGTGCAACGTACGAGTGTAGATCTAGTATATATTAAAAGAGAGTAGTCAAACTGTTCCCGCCAAAATTTAAAAAAAAATCATATGTATATTAAAAATAATTACTATTATCAATTATATAGAATATAGTGTAGACACAAAATATTCACGGCCAATTAAAATGCGCCATGTGGATTTAACTAGTTAAATAGCAATTTATTTAATTTTTAGGAACTAATCAAACAAATTTCCTAAATTAAATAAATAAAATGTGATATTTACTTATTCAATCCAATGAGAGGCCGACATGTGGCAAAGCTCACCAAAGTGAGATGCATGGATCAACACTCAATAAACCAATCAAATATAGTCACCTAAGCCCTAGATTCACATGTTTTGCCTATAAATACAAGACATAAGTTGAAGAAAAAATCATAAGTGAAGTGAAGTGAAGTGAAGAAGGCATAATTTGAAGAGCTCAAGGTTGAAGGAAGAATTCTCTCCAAGGTACAAGGCATTCCTTTGAAGATTTGAAGGTGTTCTTAGCACCGAATAAACGTTAGCAACCTTCCAAAGTATTGAAGAAAAATATCAAAGAGTAAATTCAAGAAGAACAAGAATATCAAGCTTCAAGAACACGAAGAACAAGGTCGGAGTTCTTAAAAAAATCGTCAAAAAAGACGTTAATCCAAAAGCAAGGTGCAAACCCTTTGGATTAACGTTATAAAACTTCAAGATCAAGTTTAAGAGGATCGTGAAGGGATTCGTGAACTGAATCACGAAGTCCGTTTGCCCGGATCGTTAATTGGAATATCAAAAATAAATTGATATGCCTATGATTATACCTTGCATGCTCCTATTGATTATGCATGAAGAAGGTTTGTGCGGAATACCTGGATTGTGAAACCCTGAAGAACGAGTGCGCGGAGATTCCTCTTGATCTCTTTTCTCACGAACAAAGATTAATTCCATAACAGATAAAAGGAATTAAATCTAATGAAAATATAATGATATTTTCGAAAACAGAAGTGGAAGAGAAGAAAGAAGATCCTCCTGATCTGATCTTCTGATTTGTATCCCAACTCAATCTGAATATCTGGTGAAGATTCCCTTCAGATTCCATGCCCGGTTGAGAAGCAGAATTTCCTCCTCGTTTCTCAAATCTAGTCGATCACCATAACTCCCAAATTATGGTTTGCTGTGTGCAACTTATGATCTTGTGGTGTGTTGAGATCTGAGGAACTGAGGCCTATTTATAGGAAAATACTGGACTTCTATCTGGCCTGAGTTTCATGGGCCATACCAGGGACCAGAATGCAAATAGCAAATAAGGCCTATCAATTAATTAATTCCAATATTCAACCCAGAATATAATTAAGTAATTAATATTGATTCATTCCACCATAGAATCAATAATGTCCTACCTATTTGTTAACACGTTTTGAGGTATGGATTGCATGGGCTCGATTTATCCCCACATTTAAGGTTACAGACATTCGTTAATTAATTTATGCTCTGACAAGCTATTTAATTAATTAACATCTTATATTCCTGAGTCAATCCACTCAAACCTTCTCACTTATGCTTGAACATAATCAGCCTGCAGGACTTTAGCATTATGAACCTTTTGAGCTGCTCAGGGAATGTCACCATCCTATACTGGATATTGTTACCTAGTTCTAGTACTAGACAGTCATACACAAACTGATATTACCCAAGATAGAGATACACAAGCTCAACAAGAGCCTTTCACTGCAACTCAAAGTAATACACAATCTGCATATACTTCTGTACCTTCATATAGGCTTAGGATGTCATCAAGCCATAGAGATCTAGATTCTTTTAATGCCAGATAAAAGAATCGATCTCGCCTTAGGTCCTTATCAATGTGTGCCCCACACCAGCATACCAAGCCATCCAAGATAAGATGCTTATTACTGCATATGCTGCAGCCTACACCGACAGTTTATCCTCGAACTGTCTCAGCTGTGATAACTATTAATATCTCGCTAGGTCAAATGATCCATATGATCTTCCGTGATCTAATACACACTGTATGATCTTCCTATCGATGAGATAAGAGGATAATTGCATTTGCGACACATGTTTGTTAATTCAGACAGGAGATGAACGTACAACATTTATAATTCCCAGTATATTAACCAATCGACCTTGTACATAATATACCAATCATAATGCTTTTAGTATATAAATTCATCAATCTCCCACTTATAGTCAAAGCATTATACAGTTGCTTTCCAGTGTAGAACACATCTAAACTAATCTAGCTATTACGTCAATCATTCTAAGTGGCTGGCTTTGCCCTCAGCTCAAGGTTACGTACATGCATCTCGTAGACCTTCTGAGGCAGAACTTTTGTGAATGGATCGACTAGATTATCTTTTGTATCAATCTTCTCTACTAGCACATCACCCCTTGCTACGATTTCTCGTATAATATGGTACTTCCTTTCAATGTGTTTAGTTGCTCTGTGAGTTCGTGGTTCCTTTGAATTAGCCACAGCTCCCGAATTATCACAATATACCGTGATAGTCTTGGGCAGCTTAGGAATCACGTCCAACTCCAGAAGGAAGTTTCAAAACCATACTGCTTCTTTCGAAGCTTCAGAAGCTGCCACATATTCTGCTTCCATGGTGGAGTCAGCAATGCACTTCTGCTTTGCACTCCTCCATGATATGGCCCCACCTCCCAATGTAAACTCATAGCCAGAGGTGGAATTCTTTCCGTCTGGGTCTGCCTAGAAATCCGAATCAGTATAACCCACAGGGCACAACTCCTCACACTGATAGACGATACAATAGTCTCTAGTCCTTTTCAAGTATTTGAGTATGTGTTTTACCGCGGTCCAATGCGTCTGTCCAGGGTTAGACTGGTATCTTGCTACCATGCCTACAGCAAAGCAGATATCTGGCCTCGTACATAGCATTGCATACATGAGGCTCCCCACGGTCGATGCATATGGCACGATGCATGTCTGAAGGGTAACAGACCTTTCTTGGCAGTTTGCATGCTAAAACGGGGAATCACAGTATCCACATATGATCCTTGAGACAAGGTCAGCATCCTCTTATTGCGCTCCCGCAATACTTTTACCCCTAGGATGTATCTTGCCTCCGCAAGGTCCTTCATATGAAACTGTTCGGATAACCACCTCTTTATGCCCAACAATACTTCCACATTGTCGCTAAATAGGAGAATATCATCTACATAAAGTGCAAGGAACACCATGCTTCCGCTGACACTTAGACGGTACACCCAACTCTCGTTTGAACATTGTGAAAATCCATAGGATTTAATCACTTCAACAAAATGCAGATTCCATGACCGTGAAGCTTGTTTAAGTCCATACAGCGACTTCTTTAGCTTCCAGACCAAATGTTCTTCGCCTCTCTGTACATAACCTTCTGGTTGTTGCATATAGATGTCTGATCACTGCTTTTTCTAACAGATTAATTATAATAACAGTGGCAAATAAATTTGTAAACCCTAAGGTTATCGATCCAGGGGAATTGCGTGGGGAAAATATCATATGTACTTATTATGATTCTAAAATCTATTGTTTGAGTAATTCAAAATTAGATTTTGGTTTTATAAAACTAAAGAGAACAATACGAAAAATTAAAGGTTGTGAAATCAGATTAAAGAGGCACAGATTCTAGAGAATAAGTCTTATTATGGATAACAAGTAGGAAATCAATTAATTTAACAGGTGGAATACTACAAGAATGCTATATTTCCTTGTTTGGAAAATATAACCTAGATTACTAATTAGTGATTATCTCTACTCGGTCTCAAATACACCAAATTAGTCAATCTGATAAGCAAATCAGTTCAATTCCTACAATCTAGTACATCTGTTTGGATAGTGTAGATGTATCATGCATTCCTAATCCCACTATTAATATTCACCTCTCGGTCCTTCCATCAATAGCTAGACATCTAAATTAATCATCACCTCTCGGTCCTTGAATTAATCTAGAATTATGAAATAAACACAGGAATCATGAACCCAATTAATTAATCCTAACATTCATCCATAATAATATTCAAACCCTAGAACCCGCTAGGGTTTCTAGCCACTCATTGCAGATAGAAATCCAAAAGAAAACATATTAAATTGCATAAACATAAAGAACTTACTAGAAAATAAAAGGGTTTCTTGTTTCCCAATTCTCCAAACTCCAAAAACTAAATTGCAGAATGAAAATATGAAAAGAGAACTGAAAAATATGAATAGGGATGTCTAATAATCGAATCTAAGGAGGTATTTATAGAGGGGAAGGTGTATCCTATCAAATCTAGGGCTAAAGATATAATATATCTCGAATTTGACAGGATTTCCGCGCCAGATTTGCGTCGATCGACGCCAAGCAAGCGTTGATCGGCGGCGTTTTTTTTTCTCCGGCGTCCTCCTGCGCGGTCTCACGGTTTTGGCCATAACTTCCTCTCCCGAACTCCGATTAACCAGATTCCAGTTGCGTTGGAAAGCTAACTCAAAGCGCTATCCATTGACATGCTCCAATAGCCCGAATACCTTGTGTGGAGAAATCCTTCACTGCTACTCTTGCACGTCACTGCTTTCAGAACGGTTTTCCTGTGATTTTGGCCTAAAAACTGTGAAAACACACCATAACCCACATAACACTACCAAATATCGACTCATGCACATAATATATGTATAAACTCAATAAAACTACATAAAATGGTAGAGAATAATATGGATAACCGAGTAAAATAATGAGCTTATCAAACCCCCCAAACTTGAACGTTTGATTGTCCTCAATCAATAGGCAAGAAAGAAATCAAAAGATCATGTAGTTAAAGTGCAATGCCTCACAAGATTCATCACAATCAAGAATCAAAAATCTACTACACACAAGCAATTTGAAAGAGACAGAAATCCATCAATTGTGGAAGAACTCACGGGAAGTGTATCGCTCAACGCTCAATTGTTTAAGATATAGATGAAAGCACTCAACAACATGTATGAAGAAATTTCTACCATAAGCTTGCAAATTCTCTAATATCTCCACTGCTCGAATGTGCACACAAATCTAGGATCAAAAAGGACTTGCAATAGGTTGTAATGTAGGCTTTTTGTGAAAGGTAGGGAAATATGGCCAAGTGACTAAAAATAAATTGAGTTAATTACTCTCAATAAATCTAAAACCACCATCTATGAAAATCTACCCCTTCTCCTCAAATATATCAATGACACACAACTTTTTCTAGCTCATTTTGAATCTCTTATGCTCTTTACATAATTTTGTATTCTTTTCTTTTCAGAGAGCTTATGAGAATTCTAATTATTTCTTGAGCTTCTTTTTCACACATCTTTTCACCACTAATTTATAATTTCTTATCTCCATCTCACTTTCAATCAACCCCATATACTACAACTCAAGACATGAGAGAAACCAATACTTCTTCTTAATCTCATAGACAAGGAAAGAAAAATTTTGTATAGGCTCAAAAGTAGCTCACTAGGGAAAATTTAACGTGAGGGGACAGTGTTTAGGGAATTGGGCTATCAAAGATGGCCTAAGATCATCTCCTAAACTTGTGCACACTATGCAGTCTTAACACAGAAAATAGGCAAGTTCTAGAGAAATAAAAACACACATGTGAATCTCACATCAAACAAAATAAGGCTCAAGATCTCACACAAGGGTTTAAAATTTTTCTTCCACAGTCAATTTCAAATCAGCTCAATCATCATGCAAGTGTAAGTGTCAAATCAATCCTGTCATGCGGTATTCTACATTCATAGGCATCTAACCACATTCACAATCAATTCAAACTTAGCCCTCAATCAATTCTAATCTCACAATCTCATTCAGGTTATATCAAAACTCAAATTTTTTCCCCACAAAATAGCATAAAACTAAAAGTTAAGGCAAAATAAGATTAAATACGAAAAACAGAATAAAAGATAGAATGTTCTATCTCTTGTCCACATCCCCCCAAACTTATTTTCAACTCAAAGAGTGGAATAAGTTTGAAAATCAGACAAAAGAAGGAACGATACCTGGTAGTTGATCTCAGACATCAACTTTTTATCCTCCCGGAGTCTTCAAACTTTGCACGACGTGAATTTGAGGCTGTTAGCACTTCGCGTCGATTGACATTGGATGGCGTCGATCGATGGGAAGCCTTCTTGTGACCCTCTCTCGGATCAAGTGCATTCCGCCGGCTGTCTACTCGGCGTCGATCGACGCCAGGCTGCGTCGATCGACGTCGAGCCGTACTCCAGTTTTTTTTTACTGCAAAAAACTGTTAGTGCAGAATAATAGAAATTCGAAATAAAATAAAAAAAACAAAAATTGAAAAGAAATTACGGAAAAGGTTGGGTTACCTCCCGATAAGTGCTTGATTTAACGTCGCAGCTCGACGATACCTCAACTCACTGCCAGGGAGGTCGGGTCCAGACTCGCCAACCTTGGGCATCCACCATGAGACTTTCCGGTCTTTGACGATGGTGGTGAGCTCAGAAAGAGGTGGCATAGTTGACACTCCCGCTCCTCCGTTTCCTCGCTCCCACTCAATGGCAGCTTCTTCCTCCTCCTCGAATTCATCTCCTTCTTAAGTAGTGGAGATCCGGTTGCACTCTGCTTTCTTCTTGCTCTTGTCGATCACAAAGTGATCTTCTTGTCATTTGCTCGGAGTGTGATCTCACCGCCTCGACAGTCAATGAGAGCGACGCTAGTGTCGAGAAACTCATGCCCCAAGTTCATGGGCATGTTCTTGTCTTCCTTCATCTCGTGTACCACAAAATCTGCAGGAAAAATGAGATGGCCCACGCGAATGAGCACATCCTCTAGTATACCTTTTTGGCGGGACACAGATCGGTCCGCCATCTGCAGGGTGATCGTCGTGGGCCTCATCTCTCCGATGTTGAGACGCTTGTAGATGGAGTACGGCATCAGGTTGATACTGGCCCCAGTATCGCATAGTACTCTCTCGAACGTGTATCCCCCAATCTCAACCGGAATAGAGAAACATCCAGGATTGCTTCTCTTGATGGGCACCTGCTTTTGAAGTAGCAGGTTGCACTGCTCGTGGATCTTCACCGTCTCGTTCTCCTCGAACTGCTTCTTCCCACTCATCAATTTCTGGAGGTACTTCATGTACCTAGGGATCTCCTTCAGTGCTTCGATCAGCGGGATGTTGATGTTGACCTTCTTCAAATTCTCCACAAACCTGGAGAACTTCGAGTCCTCCTTGTGCTTCGCGAACCGCTGAGGGAACGACAGAGGAGGGGGTGGATCTTCAGACTGCTGCAGCTTTGTACCTGGAGTAGACTTTTGCGTCGATCAACGCGGGGCGGCGTCGATCGACGGGGTTCTTTCTTCGGTGTTGATCTACGCAGAAGGAGCATCGATCGACGTCGACTCCTCTCCTGCAATGTCTTGCTCTTTCTCGCCTACACAGTCTTTCACGGCCATCTCGGGACCCTTGTAGCTGGTCCCAGATCTCAGAGTAACGGCATTCACTGACTTCTCCTTTGCCGGGTTCATCTCTGTTGTGCTTGGAAGCTGTCCCGACTTATGCTGCTTGCTGAGAGTAGCAGAGATTTGGCTCAGTTGGGTGTCCATCATCTGCAGATGTTTCGTCATCAGCTGCATGTGGTTGGCCATCCCCTTCACTTCGGTTTCTACTTTCCCAAACCGATTATCTGAGATCTTGATGAATTTCTCGAGCGTCTCTTCCAGCACAGATTTCTTTCTTTCCAGAATCTCTCCTCCAGTACCTACATCAAAACCGGGTGGAGGGTGTTCTGCTGCAGAGGGGTTAGAATATGAAAAACCAGGGTGAGTTCTCCCATGGTTGTAGTGGTACCCCTGATTGCCTCCTCGGTAATTATTCTGATAACCACCTCCGAGATAATTTACTTCTGCTCCGGTAGTTCCAGATGAACTACTCACCCCCCGATTGATGTAGTCAGCCTCCACGGGTACTATGGCCATGTTCGGCTCTGCTGTAGTGGCAAGTGTGGCTTTTGCTGCTTCCAATTTTGCAATATCTTCCCGGAGCTTTTTCACTTCAGCAACCACGTCCAACTCTGGCTTTGTCTCGACTGCTTTGATTGGTAGTAACTGCCTCTCGATCGGCCACTGATGGCTATTCAGAGCCATATCTGCCAGAAGTCTTATTCCATCGGCTCCACTCTTCTTCATTAGGATTCCACCAGCAGATGCATCAATCAACTCTTTCATGTGTGGGCTCAAACCTTCGTAGAAATGACAGACCTGCATCTCCAAATCGATCCCATGCCCAGGACAGAGTCGCAAGAGCTCCTTATACCTTTTCCAAGCCTCATGTAGTGATTCATCATACATCTGTTTGAATGTAGTGATAGCAGCTTTCCTCTTCAGCAGCAGGCTCGGCGGGAAGTAGTTGGTGAGGAATTCTGCTTGAACCTCCTCCCATGTCCCAATCTGACTCTTGTCTAGTCCAGCATACCAAGACCTCGCCTCGTCTCTGAGTGAGAACGCGAAGAGTTTCATTCTAATGACGTCTTGGGGAACTCCATTTTGCTTTACAGTGTCGCACACCTCTATGAACAAATTGAGGTGGGCATATGGATCTTCGATGGCTCTCCCCCCAAACTGGTTCTGCTGCACCATTTGGATCAGACCTGTGCGTAGCTCAAAGTTGTTGGTGTTGACGCCAACTCTGAATCCGGCCTCTTCTTGCTGTGGAAGAAATCGGTCCAAGATGGACCTCTGTGGAACCACTATCTGCCTGCCATTCAGTTCCGCCAGTCTCGCGGCTTGTTCGGCTTGAGTAGCCTGGGCTGCTTGAAGTTGTGCTCTCAGCTGTTGTACCTCATTCACAAACTGCCTCTGCTCTTCAGGAGTCATATTCTGCAGAGGTGCTTCAGGATTCTCTGCCATCTCTCGTTGTTTGTCTTTTCCTTTCTTTCTGATTTTCCTGCAGGTTGCTTCAATTTCAGGGACAAAGGCCTTGAGTGTCTTTCCTTTGGCTCGCGTGTTCATGCACCTGTGTAGAAAAAAGGTAGAAATCAATCGGCATCGATCGACATGAATACAACATCGATCGATGCAAGAGATTAGTCGGCGTCAATCGATGCAAGAGATCGGTTAGCGTCGATCGACGCAAGGTGGGCGTCGATCTGTTCTTGACGCGGATAAGAAAACTCACACACGCACACGTACAGAAAAATAAAACTCAATCCAGCAAATCTTAGACCGAACTAGTAACAAGATAAAATCTAACAATTCCCCGGCAACGGCGCCATTTTGATCACTGGTTTTTCTAACAGATTAATTATAATAACAGTGGCAAATAAATTTGTAAACCCTAAGGTTATCGATCCAGGGGAATTGTGTGGGGAAAATATCCAATGTACTAATTATGATTCTAAAATCTATTGTTTGAGTAATTCAAAATTAGATTTTGGTTTTATAAAACTAAAGAGAACAATACGAAAAAATTAAAGGTTGTGAAATCAGATTAAAGAGGCACAGATTCTAGGGAAGAAGTCTTATTATAGATAACATGTACGAAATCAATTAATTTAACAGGTGGAATACTGCAAGAATGCTATATTTCCTTGTTTGGCAAATATAACCTAGATTACTAATTAGTGATTATCTCCGCTCGGTCTCAAATACACCAAATTAGTCAATCTGATAAGCAAATCAGTTCAATTCCTACAATCTAGTACATCTGTTTGGATAGTGTAGATGTATCATGCATTCCTAATCCCACTATTAATATTCACCTCTCGGTCCTTCTATCAATAGCTAGACATCTAAATTAATCGTCACCTCTCGGTCCTTGAATTAATCTAGAATTATGAAATAAACACAGGAATCATTAACCCAATTAATTAATCCTAACATGCATCCATAATAATATTCAAACCCTAGAACCCACTAGGGTTTCTAGCCACTCATCGCAGATAGAAATCCAAAAGAAAACATATTAAATTGCATAAACATAAAGAACTTACTAGAAAATAAAAGGGTTTCTTGTTTCCCAAGTCTCCAAAACTCTAAAAATAAATTGCAGAATGAAAATATGAAAAGAGAACTGAAAAATATGAATAGGGATGTCTAATAATCGAATTTAAGGAGGTATTTATAGAGGGGAAGGTGTATCCTATCAAATCTAGGGCTAAAGATATGATATATCTCGAATTTGACAGGATTTCCGCGCCAGACTTGCGTCGATCGACGCCAAGCAAGCGTTGATCGACGGCGCTTTTTTTTCTCCGGCGTCCTCCTGCGCGGTCTCACGGTTTTGGCCATAACTTCCTCTCCCGAACTCCGATTAACCCGATTCCAGTTGTGTTGGAAAGCTAACTCAAAGCTCTATCCATTGACTTGATCCAATAGCCCGAATTCCTTGTGTGGAGAAATCCTTCACTGCTACTCTTGCACGTCACTGCTTTCGGAATGGTTTTTCGGTGATTTTGGCCTAAAAACTGTGAAAACACACCATAACCCACATAACACCACCAAATATCGACTCATGCACATAATATATGTATAAACTCAATAAAACTACATAAAATAGTAGAGAATAATATGGATAAGCGAGTAAAATAATGAGCTTATCAATGTCCCTACCTTCTTCAAGGTACCCGTTTAGAAACGCGGTTTTGACATCCATCTGCCAGATCTCTAGGTCCTTATGTGCTGCTATGGCTAGGAGTATACGAATGGACTTAAGCATGGCTACCGGTGAGAAGGTCTCGTCATAGTCTACACCTTCTTTCTGACTATAACTCTTCGCCACCAACCTTGCTTTGAAAGCTGAAATTTCACCATTCACCCCTTTCTTTCTTTTGTAAACCCATTTGCACCCTATGGCTCGATAGTGATCTGGCAAATCAATTTTCTGGCATACATCCATAGCCGTAATGGATTCTATTTCCGAATCCATGGCGATCAGCCATTTGTCTGCATCTTTATCAGATACCGCCTCGTCATATGTCCAGTGATCGGTATCATCCAGTCTATTTTCCAGGATCAAGTCAGAGGACTCTCCCACGAACATATACCTCTCGGGTTGGTGGACAACCCTCCCACTGCGACGAGGCATCTGAACCATGTCAGTAGTTGGCACAGTACCCGTTGGTCTCATACATTGCATTAGTGGCAGTGTTGGTATTGCCTCACCTATTACAAGTGGATTTACCACTACACTGGGCTTTCCTGATGGAATCGCTTCCTTATCCTCAAGCTCGTGGAGGATAATTTCACTCTTGGATCTGTGGTTTCTTACATATTCGTCCTCCAAGAATCTTGCGTTGGTACTGACAACCATTTTTTGATTCTTTGGAAAATAAAAGTAACCACCTTTCGTTTGTCTGGGATATCCTACAAACAACATCAGCTTACACATACTTTCAAACTTATCAGGTTCCTTTGTCAGCACATATGCTGGACAACCCCAAACCCTCACTCTGTTCAAACTTGGCTTTCGCCCATACCAGAGTTCCAGAGGCGTTTTAGGAACTGATTTAGAAGGTACTAGGTTAAGAAAATAGGCCGATGTCTCCAAGGCATATCCCTAAAATGAAATCGGCAAGCTTGCATAACTCATCATCGACCTGACCATTTCCAAGAGAGTTCTATTTCTTCTTTCCGCTACACCATTTTGTTGAGGGGTTCCTGGTGCAGTCCACTAGGATGTAATCCCGTTGTCTGACAATTACTGCAAGAACTCGTTACTGAGGTATTCTCCACCATGATCTGATCGTAGTGTCTTGATAGTCTTACCTAGCTTCTTTCTACCTCAGTCCTAAACTTTTTGAATTTCTCAAAGCATTCAGACTTGTGGCGAAGCAAATAGACATATCTGAATCTTGAGTAATCGTCAATGAATGTGGCGAAGTACTCATAACCTCCACGAGCTTGCGTGAACATTGGTCCACATAAGTCAGAGTGGATCTATTCCAACACATCCTCTGCTCGAGAATGACTTACCTTAAAAGGTCTGGTCGTCATCTTTCCCTCTATACAGGATTCACAGATTTGATGCTGTACTACTTGAAAAGAATCCAAGAGCCCATCGCATGCTAATTTTTTAATCCTCTTTAGATTGATGTGACCTATTCTCAAGTGCCAGAGATATGTTTGATCCTCATCGGAAAAAAACTTTCTCTTTAAATGATTATTATTATTGGATGAGTTTGCAACGTTCACGGAAGATTTATGCATACAATCAATGATACAGAGAGAGTCAATCAATTTGCCACGACAGATAACACCGTTATTACCAATGATAGAAACTCCACTATCAAAAATAACTGAATATCCATCACTAAATAATTTGGAAACTGAAATTAAGTTCCACCGAAAAACCGGCGCATATAAAACATCTCTCAAAATCAAAACATTGTTTTCAAAGCATAAAGTAAAATCTCTGATGGCTACTGCTGAGACTCGCTCTCCGCTGCCCATTGAGATGGTAATCTCGTCATGCTTCAGCTGACTTGTCGGCCTGAACCCCTGCAAAGTATAACAAACATGATCAGTAGCTCCAGTATCCACTACCCAAGAATGGGTAGAAACTGATGCTAAACATGTTTCCGTTATAAATGCACATGACGCACCTTGTCCAGTCTTCCTGACTTGACAATCTTTCTTCCAGTGACCAGCCTTGACACATCTGAAACACTTGTCTCTTTTTCCAGGCACGCCCAGTGTCCTTTTTGACTTCTTCACAGAAGTTGTACCTTTGGCTTTCATCTTAAACATTCCTTTGCGCCTCTTGCAAACTAGTGCAACAGGACGGTTTCCTGAAGTAGCCAAAGCAACCTTTTCTGGAAGCATCACTGACTCCGCTGCCATCAAGTCATTGAGTAACTCATTAAGAGTGTACTCTTTCTTGTTCATGACAGCATTCAGTCTAAAGTTCTCAAAGGACTTTGGCAGAGAGTTGAGGATGATATAAACCCGTGCTTCCGTATCGATACCACCTCCGTGCAGCATGAGCTCATCCATAAGATGAGTCATGCCGACCACGTGCTCTCTGACCGAGCTTCCTTCCGCCATTTTCTTTCCCACGATTTCCCTCATGATATTGAATCTGACAGCTCGATCTGACTCACCATAGGTCACTGTGAGGCTGTCCATTATGTCACTAGCATTATCATATGAATGATGCTGCTGTGCAAGTACCTTGGACATAGTAGTCATCATATAGCATTTCACTACATTGTTTGACTTGAGCCACTTGTTATAGTAGCTCCTTTCCTCATCAGTCGATGCATTAGTGGGAGCAGTCGGACGGGGCTTATCAAGGACAAACTTGTGTTCCTCTGCGACAAGGACGTAATCCAAGTTGCGTTTCCATTATTGAAAATTGGGATCGGATAATTGGTTTTGTGCGAAGATATTGATCACATTTGGTAAAGACATGTCTGAAAACAATAAATTAAAGTAGTAATTAAAACATAGTTGCAGACAATTGAAATAATTAAATATTGAAACCTTATGATAAAACAATATTAATGTTTCCTCCAATTTGCCTAAGTATTACAATTGCAAGCCACACATGTGGACATTTACAACAAAACACTTAACTAGACTGCATCTTTCAAATTCCAGTCCTTTAATTCCAATCCATGCCCGGGTTCCTTAGACTAATGGAATTAATAATTCGAGACTAACTTAAGACCATATTATCCTACTGAGCAGGGACATCACAAATAAGTTATACTCTGGATAACATCTAAGCTAGCTTACCACCAAAGCCAACCCTCCCATATAAAGATCTACTAGAACACACCTGATCTCTATAATAAGGTTGTCTCATTTAATTCAATCCCTAGAGAACTTATGAAAATTCAATACGCAAGCTACACGTGTAGATGTTTACACATGAACTCCCACTTCTCACACGAAATAAATGTTTGTTTTAAGAAATCCTATCTATTAGAACTTATGAATAATAAATTAAGCAAGCTACACATGTGGACGTTTACCTAAAAAATTACCCACTTTCAATAAAGGATCGCTTTGTGGAGGTCTTACTAAATTATGAGCTTAGTAATTTTTAAATTCATAAGGTTCAATTGCACAGATTATTTTATGTCGCCATAATTATAACATTGCTAAAATTCTATCGTGCATAGCATGAACCCCAAATTTATAGTTATTATAAATTACACAAAATAAATCACATAGCATGCTTTAAAGTTGTAAATAAAAGCAGTAAACATGCTCATGTTATCAACAACATGCTTATATGCTGCGCAATTAATATAAACAAATATATCATGCGAAGACAGATAATAAAACAAATAAAAAATTTCCTCGTGGCCCCCATGATACAAAAATAATAATAATTATAACTATTACACGTTGGAATTATTTTTACAGATCTTCGACTGGGCTCCCACTACTTGGACTGTGATCTGACTTTATTTTCTGAATCTGGGCCTCCAAGATTTGATTCATCAGAAAATTGGACAACTGGGCCAGTTAACAAAATTGCAGGCCTAGGCACACATTGCAAGCCCAATAGCCCGCGAGAACTCGGCCCGATGAGCCACCACCAACGAACCACCGCCGGTGGTGACTTGCCGCCACTGCGAGGGCTCCCGGCATCACACAGCAGCCATTCACGTATGTGCATGGTTGCAGCCCGCGATTCTGCCTTCTCCGGCTATTGCCCGCTTCGCATGCCACCACACCGGCTTGCCCCGACCGTCGCCTGAACCGCCGTCACCTTACTTCTCCACTGCCAGCCTCCGTGACTCATCGAAATCGCGTAGGAAATGAGACCGGAGACTTGCACAAACCGCGCGCAAACCCTAGGGTTTGTCGTGCCCCGGTTCATGCCCAGCTCCGTCTCCAATGTCCTCAGCCCGCGACCCCACCGCCCGAGCCGCCGCCGCACCACCCTCGCCATGCCGACGCCGTCCGAAGGAGAGGGAGTGCGCCGCCGACGATAGCGCATGGAGCTGAACAGGTCTGCCACGCGCACGAGCGCCTCTCACCCTGACTGCTGCTCGCCGCCGTCCCGACCTCCATCCCCGTCCCTCGCGTCACCAGCCCAGGGCCGCCGCGCCTGCCTGGCCGGCTGTGGCCGCGTGGCCATCGCCGTGCGTGCGCGCACGCGCACCGTGCTGAAACTCTAGGGTTTCGCATGCTTGCACCACTGCCACCGCCGGTCGTCACCCGCCGTGCACCGTCCCGCCGTGCCTGCCCTCACCGACCGTCGAGCATGGCGTGCTGCCACGCGGCACCATCGTGCGTTGTTGCACGACCCTTCGTTCTTCGTGTTCTTCATTCATTCTTCGTGTTCTTCGTTTTCCTTTTCACAAATTTAATTTTAAAATTGAAAATTACATGGGGTTGCATCCTAATACAATTTGGAATTTAAATCTAATCACGAATTTATCTCGTGGGTGAAAAACGAATCCTTATAAAGGGGCGGATTATCCCGAGAACCACGTGGACGAAAAAACATAATCATACAATAGAAAAACCATTCATAGCATTCAACCAATAATAATAATCATGCAAATCATAGGCAATATTATTTTTTCTGATAGAGCCAATTAATGAACCTGGCTCTGATACCAATTGAAGGGATTCGTGAACTGAATCACGAAGTCCATTTGCCGGGATCGTTAATTAGAATATCAAATATAAATTGTTATGCCTATGATTATACCTAGCATGCTCCTATTGATTATGCATAAAGAAGGTTTATGCGGAATACCTGGATTGCGAAACCCTGAAGAATAAGTGCGCGGAGATTCCTCTTGATCTCTTTTCCCACGCACAAAGATTAATTTGCCTACAGATAAAAGGAATTAAATCTAATGAAAATATAATGATATTTTTGAAAACAGAAGAGGGAGAGAAGAAAGAAGATCCTCTTGATCTGATCTTCTGATCTGTATCCCAACTCAATCTGAATATCTGGTGAAGATTCCCTTCAGATTCCTTGCCCGGTTGAGAAGCAGAATTTCCTCCTCGTTTCTCATATCTAGTCGATCACCACAACTCCCAAATTCTGGTTTGATGTGTGCAACTTATGATCTTGTGGTTTGTTGAGATTTGAGGAACTGAGGCCTATTTATAGGAAAATACAGGACTTCTATTGGGCCTGAGTTTCATGGGCCAGACCAGGGACCAGAATGTAAATAGCAAATAAGGTCTATCAATTAATTAATTCCCATATTCAACCCAGAATATAATTAATTAATTAATATTGATTCATTCCACCAGAGAATCAATATTGTCCTACCTATTTGCTACCCCTTTTTGAGGTACGGGTTGCATGGGCTCAATTTTTCCCTACATTTAAGGTTACAGACATTCGTTAATTCATTTAAGCTCTAACTAGCTATTTAATTAATTAACATCTTATATTCCTGAGTCCATCCACTCAAATATTTTCACTTATGCTTGAACTTAATCAGCCTGCAGGACATTAGCATAACGAACCTTTTGAGCTGCTCAGGGAATGTCACCATCCTATAATGGATGTGGTTACCCAGTTGCGGTACCAGACAGTCATACACAAACTGCTATCACCCAAGATACAGATATACAAGCTCAACTAGAGCCTTTCACTGCAATTCAAAGTGATACACAATCTGCATATACTTTTGTACCTTCATTTAGGTTTGGGATCTCATCAAGCCATAGAGATATAGATTCTTTTAATGTCAGATAAAACAATCGACCTCAACTTAGGTCCTTATCAATGTGTTCCCCACACCAGCATACCAAGCCATCCAAGATAAGATGCTTATTACTGCGTATGCTGCAACCTACACCGACAGTTTATCTTGGAACTGTCTCAACTGTGATAACTATTTATATCTCGCTAGGTCAAACGATCCATACGATCTTTTGTGATCTACTACACACCGTATGATCTTCCTATCAACGAGATAAGAGGATAATTGCGTTTGCGACACATGTTTGTTAATTCAGACAGGAGATGAACATACAACATTTATGATTCCCAGTATATTAACCAATCGACCTTGTACATAATATACCAATCATAATGCTTTCAGTATATATATCCATCAGATGGACGGAGCCAAATTCTGTTGAAGACCTCGAAGAACACTCAATAAGTGAAGAATCAAAGGAAGAATTGAGATAGGATCCACAAAATTGTGTTTTTTATCAAAATCAAAATCGAATTGTATCCAATTTCGTGTTTATTTACTTAAATACGTTCGTGATTACAAATTTTGGCATGTCAAGTGGGACCATCTCTACCTTTTGTCTCTTCTCTTCATCCAAGTTCAAGGATATCTCAGGCATCAAATACCTCAAAAGTTGTCGGTGTCATTACACGAAGCATTGGAAACTCTAAAGCCGACTGCTTCTGACGATGAAGTGCAGAGAAGTAATGCTTCCTCATCAGTGATGATGGTTAACACTTCAACCGTAGAAGAACAACTAGCAAGCATGAAAGAGTTAGTGGAAATGCTAAAAAAAAACAGCTACAAGATCAAAGCTTCGAGATCGCAAAGCTTAGGAAAGAGAAAGTAGAGTCGAGTCAAACAAATAATGACGAAGGTGAGCAGAGTAATGACATGGAAGCGCCTAATGGAACACAAGTAAATGATGAGGAAAAATATGCAGCAAAAGGTTTACTTGTCTCCTTTGATGGCTTCATCCAAATCGACCAACTCAAGGAATTTATCGAAGGGACTTTGAAAAATAAGTTCGACGAAAGCTCTAAGTTTTCACTAGTTTACTCCAAGACATACACTCGAAGAATTGACAACTTGAGGATGCCCATGGGCTATCAGCCACCAAAATTCCAACAATTTGATGGAAAGGGAAATCAAGACAACATGTTGCTCACTTCGTTGAAACCTGCAACAACGTTGGAACATACGGAGATCATTTGGTGAAGCAATTTGTGCACTCTCTTAAAGGAAATGCCTTTGATTGGTATACGGACTTGAAACCAATCTCAATCGACAGTTGGGAGAAATTAGAGCACGAATTCCTAAATTGCTTTTACAATACAAGAAGAACAGTCAGCATGGTGGAGATCACAAACACCCGCCAATGGAATGAAGAGCCTGTAATTGATTACATCAATCGATGGAGGAACCTGTGTTTAAATTGTCGAGGCCGTTTGTCTGAGACTTCTACAATTGAAATGTGCATCCAAGGAATGCAGTAGGATCTTCAATATATACTTAAAGGAATTCAACCAAGAACTTTTGAAGAATTAGCTACTAGAGCTCATGACATGGAATTAAGCATGACTACCAGTGGAATGAAAGAACCGTCAATTCAAGAGTCTCGCAAGTTCCAAGAAAGAAAATACTTTCCAAAAGGAGGAAAACCCTTTGATAAACCCGTGAAGAAGGAATCTATGGCAATCAGGGCAACTCCTGTTGCATTTCAAAAAAAGAAGTCAACAAAGAAAAACGGGCCCCTCCATAAGAAAACGTACGGAGGAAGCTAACCCTTAAAGAAATGTGCTGGGGATCTTCGATGATCTGCTCTAAGCAAAGCTCATTGAACTGCTAGAGATAAAACGTCCTCAAAAATCCAACCAGGTCAATAATCCAAAGTATTGCAAGTATCATCGCGTAGTCAGTCGTCCCATACAAGATTGTTTCATATTCAAGGACAAGGTGATGCAACTAGCCCGTCAAGGTAAAATTTTGCTTGAGGAGGAGACTGCCACTGCCAATGAAATCACATTCAAGATCGATAAAGCAGTAGGAGAAAGTTCGGAGATAGCAGAGAATTAATTTCTTCCAAAAGAAGAGATGACAAACGCGGGATCCATGCTTGCAATAACTTTCACGGATGAAGATCTCGAACTAGGCTTAGATTCACACAATTGGCCTCTGTTTGTAAATGGCTACGTACGCAAGAAAAAGTTGAATATAATACTCATATATGGAGGATCAGCAGTCAACATGCTTCTTGGTCGTCCATGGTTGCACGAAAATGGCATTGTTTCCTCCACTTGGCATCAATGAGTATTGAAAAAATGGAATGGGAGATAGCAACCCATTCATGGAACCAGAATCACATTTTGCAGACGCAAAATACTATTTGACACGTAAGAAGGCTATCCAAGTCAATGAAGGTGCAAAAGTTGACAAAGGTAAAGCTACACTCATAGAGAACGAGTCGGTGAAAGATCTGACATTCCCCTTAACAAAAATTGATGCTAGTAAGCCTATGCCGCAACCATTGGATGGATTTGTTCGACCCATTCACAGTGCTATAACTGTGCATGGAGAACTTTCTGAAAGAAAAATTGCAAAGAATTATGGCCCAAAGGTTTTCTCACTTTTGGTTAAAGCGGGTTATGGCATTAAATCAGAAAACCGCCATCTTAGAATAGTGGACTAGCTAGCAAGAAGAATCAACATCAATGAAAAGTCTTTAAATTTGGATGTCAACCACATGAAAGGATTAGGATTTGCCCCGCAAGCTCTGGTTCGTATTGTGATTAGGAGGGCTAACACTGGCTATATCACTGAATAAGAAATGTCTTCTACAAATAATGCAATTGATGGTAGAAAAGAAAAGCAACCACGAACATCCTTGTTTGAAAGACTGGGGCCGCGTAAGGACGAAAAGAGAAGCTATTATAGACCAATAAAGACCAAAAAAAATGCAAATGAGAATCCACAGTTCACAAGGTTAAGGAGTTTGATTCCCTCCCGCATGAAGAGGCAAACCACGTTAACCATTTCCTGTGGAAGAGAATTGAAAGCTAAAAAGCAAATTATCATTCTGACAAGAGTCTCGAAGAATGAGGATGATGGAAAAAGTATTGCGTCATCAGATGATCCACCCATAGGAGAGAAAGAAGTTTCTTCAAATCATATTACCCTAAATGAAGATGGTACAATTGAGGAAAAAGATGCCAAAGATGCCCCTCCGCAGTTTGAAGAAGGTGTTAAAGGTACTGTTGACGAGTTGAAAGAAATTAACTTGGGAAGTGTTGATGACCCAAAGCCAACTTACATCAGTGCAATACTAACTTCTAATGAGTAGAAATCAAATGTGGAGTTGTTAAAAGAATTTAAGGACATATTTGCTTGGTCATACAAAGAGATGACAGGGCTTGACCCTAAGATAGATGTTCACCGCCTGTCAATCAAAAGAGGTGTGCGGCCAGTCAAACAAGCACAACGTCGATTTCAGTCAGAGTTAATTCTGATTGAAGCTGAGGTGAACAAGCTCATCCAAGTTGGATTCATAAGAGAAATCAAATATCCGACATGGATCTCAAGCATTATCCCCGTACGAAAGAAAAATGGGAGGAAAGATTGTGGTAAGAAAGGACATAGGAGGAAATATTGTCGGGCCCACAAGGCCAGACAGGGTATGCTATTTGCATGTATAACTGAAGCATGATTAGAGTGCGGCGTTGCTCTTCCGAGAGTTGTAAGCGCTGACTTGTTGATCATGTTGTTATACTTTGCAGGGGACCGTGCCGACAAGGCTGGTCAGTGATGGCAAGAAGATACCAAACTGGATGAAGGCAACATTTTATGACGGAGCTTCATGGAGTTTACTTTTCTTTATGTTTTGATGAATTAAGTACACTTGAGAGTTTATTTGTGGGCTGTGGTTTATCGGCAGGACAAATTTTATCAACTTTTATGGATATTTGTTATTTATGATTGGTAGTGACAATGTTATCCATTATGGTATGTTGATTTACAATCTCTATGTTGCTTTGATCAAATATGTCCTTAAATATTGTATGAAATTCATCCGTAATTGATAATCCTAGAAAGAGAAAACTTACTTCTTCTAATGAGGATCTTACATATCTCTGGCACTTGAGACTTGGTCACATCAGCTTGTAGCGGATTCAAAGACTTGCAGATGATGGTACATTGGACTTAGTCCGGGCTGTACCTTATCAAGTCTACGAATCCTGCATCGAGGGCAAGATGTCAACTAGGCCTTTCAAGGCTAGTCAGTCTCGAGCAGAGGAAGTGTTGGAATTGATCCATTCTGACTTATGTGGACCAATGTCCACACAGGCTCGTGGAGGGTACGAGTACTTCGTCACATTCATTGATGACTACTCAAGGTACGGATACATTTACCTGTTTCGCTACAAGTCTGAATGCTTTGAGAATTCAAAGAGTTCAAGGTTGAAGTAGAAAAGAAGGTCTAGAAAACAATCAAGTCGCGGCGATCTGACCGCGGTGGCGAATACCTCGGTAACGAGTTCCTGCAGTATTTGCCAGAAAATGGGATTACATCCCAGTGGACTGCACCGGGTACTCCCCAGCAAAACGGTGTAGCTGAAAGAAGAAATAGGACTCTTCTAGAGATTGTAAGATCAATGATGAGTTATGCAAACTTACCAATTTCGTTTTGGGGCTACCCATTGGAAACAGCAGCTTAAGTGCTTAATGTGGTGCCTTCTAAATCAGTTCCTAAAGACACCTTCTGAGCTCTTCCTTGGTCGCAAACCTAGTTTGTGCAAGTTTAGAGTATGGGGCTGTCGGCACACGTACTGTCGAAGGAACCTGATAAGTTAGAAAGCAGGTCAAAAGTGATGTTGTTCATAGGGTATCCCAGGCAAACGAAAGGTGGTTACTTTTACTGTCCTGAGAGTCAAAGAGTTGTTGTTAGCACCAATGCTAGATTCTTGGAGGACGAGTATGTGAGTAATCACAGGTCAAGGAGTGATATCGTTCTTCAAGAAATTGAGAACGAGAATGCGATTCCAAGGGAAGGGGAACGTGTAAATGTTGGTGCCCTTGTGAGAGGTACAGCACCACAGACACGTTCTTTAGTGCAAGGTGCAGGACCACAAGTCACTGCACCTACTACTGACACGGCACCGATGCCTCATCGTAGTGGGAGAGTTATTTTCCAGCCGGAAAGGTACATGTTCGTGGGTGAGTCTTCGGACTTGAGCCCGAAAGATGGACATGAGGACTCTGACCCACTGACTTACGAAGAGGCAGTGCAAGACAAGGATGTTGCCAAATGGCGTGTCGGCATGGATTCTGAAATTGAATCCATAACTGCTATGGATGTATACCAGAAAATTGATTTGTCGGATGGCTTTAGGGCCATAGGGTGCAAATGGGTATACAAAAGAAAGAAAGGGGCGGATGGAAAGATCACGGCTTTTAAAGCCAGGCTGGTGGCAAAGGGTTATAGTCAGAAAGAGGGCATTGACTATGGCAAAACCTTTTCACCCGTAGCCATGCTCAAATCCATCCGGATACTCCTTGCCATAGCTGCGCATATGGACCTCGAGATCTGGCAGATGGATGTCAAAACCGATTTTCTAAACGGTTACCTCGAAGAAGGTAGGGACATCCATATGCAGCAACCCGAGGGTTACATAAGCAAGGGCAAAGAACATCTTGTCTGGAAGCTTAGGAAGTCCTTGTATGGACTTAAGCAAGCTTCAAGGTCGTGGAACTTACGTTTCAACGATGTGATTAAATCCTATGGATTTGCACAGTTGGAAAATGAAAGTTGTGTTTACCGACTTTTTGTCAGTGGGAGCGTGGTCTTCCTTGCACTATACGTTGATGACATACTCCTACTTGGAAACAACGAGGGAGTGATGTCCGAAATCAAGGTTTGGTTATCCGAACAGTTCCAAATGAAGGATCTGGGAGAAGTTGGCTACATTCTTGGGATTAAGGTCTTATGAGATCGTAAGAGAAGAATGTTGAGCTTATCCCAGGCATCCTATGTGGATACTGTGATAGCCCGGTTCAGCATGCAACTTGCCAAGAAAGGCTTTCTACCTTTCAGACATGGCGTTCGTCTTTCTGGTGGGCAGTGTCCTCAGACACAGCGGGAGAAAGACGAGATGAGTCTTGTACCATATGCTTCAGCTGTGGGTAGTCTTATGTATACGATGCTGTGTACCAGACCAGATATCTGTTATGCCGTTGGCATGGTAGCAAGATATCAGTCTAACCCTGGACAAGCGCACTGGACTGCTGTAAAGCACATCCTCAAGTATTGGAAAAGAACTAGGAATTTCTGCCTAGTTTATCAAAGTGAGGATTTGTGCCCTGTGGGTTATACAGACTCGGATTTCCAAGGGGACCAGGATGAGAAGAAATCGACCTCAGGATATGTGTTTACCCTGGGAGGTGGAGCTGTATCTTGTTGGAGCTCAAAGCAGAAATGCATTGCTGACTCCACCATGGAGGTGGAATATGTCGCCGCCTCCGACGCCTCAAAAGAGGGGGTGTGGCTCCGGATCTACCTTTTAGAGTTGGGCGTGATCCCGAGTATGCCTAGGAGCATCACAATTTATTGTGATAACTCTGGTGCAGTGGCAAACTCAAAGGAACCGCGGTCTCACAGGGCAAGCAAACACATAGAGAGAAAGTACCATATCATACGAGAAATCGTATCGAGGGGCGATGTGCTGATTAAGAAGATTGACACTGTTGACAATCTTGCTGATCCGTTTACAAAGAGCATGCCGCAGAAAGTTTACGAAAGACATATTCGTGAGCTGGGTCTGAGGTGGATACCGACCAAGGATAGTGGTTAAAGTGACAGCAGACTAGATAGATGGACTGTATACTCTGTAATAGCTTAGTTATGCTTTGAGTATAAGTGGGAGATTGATGGGTTTTGTATACTGAAAGCATTTATTATAATGAGTATACAACGGTTTATTTCTCCTGTCTGTTAACATTCGTACATGTATGAACAATGGTATCCTCTTGTCTCACCGATAGGGACGATCATACGGCGTGTTGTAGATCGCAGAAGACAGTATGATCACTTGACCTAGTGAGACATAAACCTGATCACAGTCGAGACAGCGTATGAGGATACGTCTTTCCGGATGGCTGCGGCGTTGTCGGAATAAGTAGTCTGTCTTGGTTACTTGACATGATGGTATGCAGAGGTGGCGTATTGATGGACCGCAGTGAGATGTATTCGTCTGTCTGACATCAGCGAATATAAGATCTCGTTATATTGATTGAGTCCAAACCCTAACGAAGGTTCAGGGGTTTGCACGGGTTGACTGTTGCTTTAACTTGCCATGGTGGAGAGCCAACACAGCGTGCTCGTATATCCGCATCTTGGGAAACAACAGTTCGTGTAGTACCGCCTGAGACTGGGTTTAGGTAACCATATCCGAGTAATAGGATGGGGACATTCCCTGAGGAGCTCAATAACATTCATCGTGTCAAAGTCCTGCAGGCTGATTAATTTCAGGCACGAGTGATAAGGTTTGAGTGGTACTACTTAGGAATAATAAGATATTAATTAATTGTAGTTAGAGCTTGTCAGAGGCTCCGATTAATTAATGGATGTCCGGTAACCTTAAATATGGGGATTCTCAATTAATGCAGTCCGTTCTCATAATGTGGTAATAAAGGGGTAGGTCAGTATTAATTCTGTGGTGAAAAAGAATTAATATTAATTAATTAATTATGTCCTGGGTTGTGGACATGGGAATTAATTAATTTATAGGCCCACTTTATTATTTGCATTAGGTCCCAGATCTGGCCCAAATTAAATATGCTGAATTGAGCCCAAAAAGGCCCATTAGGGTTTACAACCCTAGGTCTATAAATAGACAGCTCTCTCTCATAAGTTGTAACACAGTTGAAACACACTAAACCTAGAGAGAGAGAGAGGCGCCGTTTTTGGAGAAGAAAGGAGGAGAATTTCGATTCTAGTCCTGCTCAGAATACAGATCTACGGAGTCCTCACCAGTAGTAGATCTGAACAGCATTAGGACATAGCCCTGAAGATCTGATCTGGAATAAAATGGAATTGCGTGGTTGAATTGAAGTTTGGAATTCAAACGCAAAAGATCGGTACAGACTCGATGGAATAACGGTAATCCCTCAATCCACAATACTGGTTATTAAATTCATAGGAGCATGCTAGGGTTTTGTGAATTTGAATTATGTGCAATATCCATAAATCGATCCGGTTCAGTTTGGTTTTGGTGATTCGGTTCACGTTAAAACCCTGCACCCATTTCCCAGCACCCCCTTCTCGCCGTCCCATCTTCCCGGCCAGATCCCGGCTGCCACAGATTGCTGTCGGTGACACCACCACCACCGTTCGATAGCTGGTGCTTCAAGGTTTCCGTGAAGCTAAAGTACGCGTCGTGAGGTTGAGTGTCGGAGGAGATACGGAGGAGAGAAGTCACCCCGTCGGAAAGTGGTAAGTTTTGTTTTTAGGATTAAGAACTCATTCAATTGCTCATATCTCGATTCAAAACTTATGTTCTAGTGAACATTTTGGTACCCTGCAAGTCGAGTTTGGACACCGGAAAATGCTGTCGCCGCCGTCGCTCTTCTCTTTTCCGGTGAGCTTCGCCACCCTTCTTTTCCGTCATATTTTCGAGATTTGATTCATGTTTTCATAGTCCTTGTGGGTCTAGGATCCTAGATATATGCTTGCATGTCATTTGGGAGTGAGGGATTGGCCGGAAATTTGCACGCAGGTGCAGTGACGGGATGAGGCTGCTGCTGCTACTGTGCGAGTTGTTGTTGCTCTCCGGCAACAACGGCCGTCGTGGCCGGGATGGCCGACGGTGATGGCGGCGGTCTACTCGGCCGGCTATGGGTGGAGCTGCTCCGGCAGCCGCTTTTTTTTTTTCGGCGACAGTTTTTCTTCCATTTCTCATCCCTCTCTCTCTCTTCGCATATATATATATATATATATATATATATAGGGTAGTGATCAGGTGAGAATAGGAGTTACTATGAGAAATAAGAATAAATCTCGCGCGTCCATCTCATCAAATTGACGAACTGGATTCATTCTCAGCATATTGAAAAACGCGGCATTTTTGCCCCAATATCATGCAGTTTTAGTCTTTAAAGGCTAAAACTGTAAAAATACTCAAACACAAACAACAAGCTGCATTTTAAGCCCGATTTACTTCATTTTTAGCCCAATTTACTTCATTTTTAGCCCGATTTACTTCATTTTTACATAAATACGAATTAAAAAAAATTAAACATCTTCTTCTTCAAAGCAACAACACGAGCGTAGTCTCTATAAAACTCAATACCAACATCAACAGTTCTTAAAACTATGCCCTTAAAATGCTTCATCTTATTAACACACTTTGGAATAAATGAACATGTAAGATACAAAAATGCACAAAGTTAACACTAAAGATGCACAATATAATAGAAAAAATGAACGTCGATCTGAATAAAACAAATTTTTTTAAACTATATTCATGCATAATTAACAACGTCGGGACCGAACACGAATGCGAAATCCAGAAATAAAGAAAAAAAATCTGATCGACAAAAGAAATATAAATCAATTCGAACAAAGAAGGAATAAATGAACATGTAAGATACAAAAATGCACAAAGTTAACACTAAAGATGCACAATATAATAGAAAAAATGAACGTCGATCTGAATAAAACAAATTTTTTTAAACTATATTCATGCATAATTAACAACGTCGAGACCGAATACGAATGCGAAATCCAGAAACAAAGAAAAAAAATCTGATCGACAAAAGAAATATAAATCAATTCGAACAAAGAAGGAAGAAGAAATCAAATCGCGCGAAGAAAGGAATAAAAAATCTAATGAGATACTATTTCAGATTTAAAAAAAGCTAAAATTACAAAAATAACCTTAATTTTGCAAAACTGCAGGATAATCGAGGAAAACTGCACACGGAGTAAAATAGATCATGAGCGTTGAAATCACAAAATCAAAGGTTAAAATTTATTCTTATTTCTCATACTAAAAACTATTCTCATATGATCACTACTATATATATATATATATATATATAGGGGACTGATCTGGTGAGAAGAGGCATTAACCAGAGAAATGAGAATGAATATGGTGCGTAGATTTCAATAAATCGACGATCAACATTACATAAATCAAATAAAACAGGATGCGGCATTTTATCTTATTTTTTGTTCATTAAAGGGTATTATTGTCATTGCAACTAATGAAAGAAAAATCAGTTCTCTTCTTTTTATCTCTTTTATACTTCATTAAATGAAAAATAATAATTAAAAAAATATAAAATCAAAATTTCGAGAAAGAGAATATATGTTCACTTCATTGTATCTCTCATTTACTTCATTTTATCTCCCATTGACTTCATTTTATAAATTTTAACCTTCCTTATATAGGAAAACTGAATAAAATAAGTGATAACATTAAAATGAATAAAACTGAATAAATTTCACACCGCCACTGCAAAAAGTAACTGTTGTAATTAATTTTATCACATCATGAACACGCTATTCCAGAGATCATTACAGAAAACTTCTCAACTTCCCATCATTTCTCAAAAATCGCCTCTCCATCGTCTAGGGTTTTCCTGAGTTCTCCTTTCATTTTTTTCGAAAAATACATTCTCCACACAAAAATGGCTGGAAAAAGAACTTCCGAAGACGTTCCTCCGACCGACGGTAAGTCATTTCACATTTTAATAATTTTTTTTTGCGAGTTCAACTTCATTATTCGTAGTTTCCGAATAATTTTTTGTATTATATTTGTTTCTAGTGATTTATACATTTCAAACTTTGTTTTCCACATCTGTAGTATCGTACGCATGTCCTGTTCTATAAAAATCTGGTTACAGATTCAAAATCGAAAAGATAATATGTTTAATGTATGATTTTAGCACATTAACTCTTTTTCTGTTACATAAATGAAGTTTTAAAATGTTTAGTGAAAGTTTTTCATAATAAAATGAAAGCAGATACTGCAATAGATTCAAAATCAGAATAATATATGTTCAATGTATTAATGTTAGCGCCATAAACTCTATTTCTGTAATGAAAATCAACTTTTCATATGTTTAATGATAGTTTTTCATAATAAAATGAAAGCTGATAGTGTTATAGTTTAAAAATCAAAAACATTATGTGTTCAGTATGTGATTTACGCGCTTAAATTCATATGTTTAATGGAAGTTTTTCATTATAAAATTAACTATATAATAATGAAGTATATCTTACATATAATGAATGTACAACATTATAAAATGATGTACACCTTTGAAAAAATGAAATATATCTAACATATCCCTTCACTTTTCAGATCCCAAAAGACAAAAGAAATTACCCAAAAAGAAGGAAAAATCAACAAAAGAAACAGCAATTGAGAAGGTTGCACCAGAGAAGGTTGCATCAGACAAGGTTGCAACAGAGAAGGTCACTTTGGATAAGACAACAACTTTATCTACAGAACCATCTTCACCTTTACTCATAAATAGGATAAAGAAATTCTCTGATTACCCAGAACTCATAGTGAGAGCAAGTCCAGAAATATTAATAAAAGTATTGCCAGAATTAAACGCAGCTCAGAAGAAAGCAATTGAAGATTTGGGATTTATGCATATCTTCAACCTTCATATAGGTGAAATCCCAGGAAGAATTGCTTATTGGTGTTTGAATGCTTTTGACTCTAGAAGTTGCAGCCTGATAGTACCTAGACTGAAAGGGGGACATGAGAGAATACACATAACTGACAAAGATGTTTGGTTGATTTTTGGATTTCCTAAAGGTCCAAACACAATTCGGAGAAAAACAAAGATTGATAATGATGTACTTCTGAAGGAGTGGGAATCAAAGTTCAGTTCTACAAAGTTGAAAATTAAACCAGATGTTGTCAAAGTGATGAAGAACGAAACTGATGGTGGCGACTGGTTTAAAAGGCATTTTATGGTTCTTCTGGAACATTGCCTTTATGAGAACGCAGCAGACGGGTACATAAGGCCGAAAATCATGTCAAACCTCCATGACTTATCACAAGTTAGAAATTTCAACTGGGGCCATTATATGCTCATATCTCTGATCCGACAAAGAGATAATTGGGAGAAAAGAAACACAATCTACTTCATCGGGCCAACGCTTCTGCCAATAGTAAATATTATTTTCATTTATCATTAATAATCTTATTATAACAAAATCATCTTACTAACATTGTACTACTTTTGCATGGCAGCTCTTCTTTGTAGACAGGGTTGAACCTTACATGAGGTTTATTGAAAGAATATATCCATTAATGTCTGAATGGACTTCATCACTCCAACGAGCAAGACAAAATGGAGAAATAGATACTGGAGGTTTCGGATATGGACATATTACAGAGAGGTTTGATCCTGGGGAGACAGACACAAAAGAACCAGTAAAAATGATTGATGCTGATTTATACACAGACCAGATAATAAATGCAGCAAAGGAGATGGCTGAATCTATGTCCACTTTGATTAATTTGATAAAGAATGCACCTGAAGACTTTAAAGATGATATCAGCTTCAAGATTGCGGTCGAGACATCCCGAAATCTTATAGGTGTTTCACCTCCATCAGCTATTTCTGCAGCAAGTACAAGTTCTTCATTGGCAAGCCAACCATCTTCATCATTGGGTGAAGAATGGAGTAATCCTATCTGGATTGAACGACTGGAGCGAATTATGCAGGCAATTGATGAGAAGTGTGCTCTGCATGAAACAATTCCTCCTAACTTCAAAGTTGTCTTTTCCCAGGATCA
This sequence comes from Plectranthus barbatus, assembly GCA_026898455.1. Classification (NCBI taxonomy): domain Eukaryota; kingdom Viridiplantae; phylum Streptophyta; class Magnoliopsida; order Lamiales; family Lamiaceae; genus Plectranthus; species Plectranthus barbatus. The sequence goes on along the minus strand of JAPKLW010000382.1, from coordinate 305,359 downwards.
GGTAAAGATACCTACTATTTAAATTATATTTTAAAAAAAATTACTTATCTAATAAAAATCATAATTTAAAAACTAGGAGAATGCCGCAAATGATGGTGTAAATGATGCTGGAAATGATGCTGAGGTGAATCCAGTCACAGAAATGTGCACACCTGAAGCTGAAGATGAATTTGAAGAAACAGATATTACTGCTTCCAAAGAGGTATAAATATTATTTAACTGTTTATTATAATTTTTGATACTTCAACACAAGACAAATGAAATTATTATAGATAAATATGGATAGAATGACTGCATGAAATGATGAATAATTATATTATTATAATGAGGTACTAGTTTTTATGCAAATCCCTGTTATTTGAAACTATATTTTATGTTCATTATATAGCTTATATGATGCATTAAATGTTCTATTTTATTCATGTTTAGTCATTTAGATTTATAATACATGCAGAACAAGAAAAAACCTATGTTTTCAATATACAGATCGTACAAAGAAATATCATATGTTCTGCACAGTTCATTATATGTTCTGCACAGTTCATTATATGTTGTTCTGCACAACAAAAAATGAAACTAATACAAATATGTTGCAATAGGTTGATCATGAAACAACCATTATTTCAAATGTGATGAAAGAGTTGGATGAAGATTTTTCAAAGGAAAACGAAGTTGAACAAGAGGATGAACAAGATGATCAACCTATTGCAACAATGGTAACTATAAAAATAGCTTTACTATTAATCTGTTTCTATCTTTAACTTGAAATACTACTAATGAACATGATGTATGTAATAATGAACTTAGATAATTCAAAAATGAAGTTCACTTATCTTAATATGATACCTATATAATGAGAATTATTTATGCTACTTAAACAAAAAATGAAGTACTCATATCGTATAATAATATATTTCATACGAAAAATGAAAGTCAAATTAACATTTAAATATGCAGATTGAGAAGGTGAAGGAAGGGAAAGCTGATCAAGAGAATGTGAAAGGAAAGCCAAAAAAACAATCGCAGCCACTGCATGTGATGATCAAGAGATCCACAATTGAAAGAAGAAGACCAGCAAGACTGATGTCACCCATTAATGAGCGAGCCATTAAGATTACAGAATCACTTACTCCAAAAGAGAAAGAAATATTCTGTTGGACTGTAACATCAAAAACTCCTCCAGCGTAAATTACAAATTCATTTTTCCTTTTTTATGAGTATATGATAATGCATAATAATAAGTTTCATTATAATTTTTCAAACAGGTCTGATATCGTCTATGCTGATGGGAATGCATCAATTGTGAAAGGTCATCTGAAAAGCCTAATACCTGACAAGTATGTTGTAACATCTATAATTGATGCATGGAGTTCATTCTTAAACAAAGAAGAGAAACAAAGAGAAACTCCCACAATATCCAGAATCTTCTTCAGCACATTCCCTTGTGTATCTTTTCTTTCCATCACTTATTTACTTCATTATAGCTCATATACTAACATTAAAAAAATGCAACAGTCTTACAAAGTGGTGGACCCCAACGAATCATGGAATAAAGAAAAAATTGTGCAAGTTTTCACTGAGAGGGTCGAGGATGAGTTGATCTATATCACTGAAAACAAGATACGAAATTCTGAGCTGGTATGATCTATACACATATCATAAATCAATAGTATTACAGAAATATTACATACTAACTCTACATTTAATCAGATGTTCTTTCCAATATGCCATGCAAATCATTTTTATGTGATTTCCTTCAATCTTAGAAAGATGCAAGTTTTCATCATTGACAACTCCAGCATAGCTGATGATCAGGAATTGAGTGTGAAATATGGAAACATTCCTCAAACTTTGGTAAGATGATTTATGATGATTGATTATTTAAATCCATGATACTATATGATAGTATAAATACTATTTTATTTATCATTTTATAACAAATTAATTCAACAGGTTGAATACTTCTCTAATTTCCTGATGAAACTAAAATTGAAAACCAAGGCTGAAGGAATCAAAAAAGCTCGCATTGAGAGGCTCAAGATGAAATGGCGGAATGACACAAATAAGATTGACTGTGGAGTCTACACAATGATTCATATGGAAACATACATGGGAACCAGCTTGAGTGAATGGAAAGTTGATTTGAAACAGGAAGCCAAAAAGCAGCTGAACATAATGAGAGCCAAATATTGTTGTGCACTGTTCACCTCAGATTACAACACTAAACGCAGTCGCATAACTGAATTGGCAAAAGAGCATTTCAAGAAAATGAAGGCAGCTGAAAAGAAGAATATTGAGAAGTTGTTTGATTGAGGAAGATTTGGCCTGACTTTTGAAAACAATTTTACTTTTCTGCACATGGATAGCTTTTGAAAACAACTATATTAGCTTTTAATATTTTGCTAGGATGGATGGAATGCATATTATAGATAAATATGGATAGAATGACTGCATGAAATGATGAATAGTTATATTATTATAATGAGGTACTAGTTTTTATGCAATGTTTTATGTTCATTATATAGCTTATATGATGCATTAAATGTTCTATTTTATTCATGTTTAGTCATTTAGATTTATAATACATGCATAACAAGAAAAAACCTATGTTTTCAATATAAAGCTCGTACAAAGAAATATCATATGTTCTGCACAGTTCATTATATGTTCTGCACAGTTCATTATACCTCCTGCACAGTACATTATATGTTCTGCACAGTTCATTTTTCATTATTTTAAGTACATTATAAAAGCATAACAAGGAAAACTATATATAATTCTCATAAAGTAAAAAATGAAAAACTAAATCGAAAACTAAAAAATAAAGTATAAATTCAAAGAATGCTAACATAGTTTCTATTCAACATTATTATTCACGTTATTACAATTTCTAGAATCATGATATGCCATCTTCATACATTTTCGACACCATCTAGCACGTTTTTCCAACATTCTAGCAGCTTTCTCTTTCCTTGAAATTATTCTACTGTCACTCCCTTTAGTCTTAACCACATTTATAGGTAACACTTCAATATTCTCAGGAACTGATGCACCATAATACTCTTCAAACATCTTCTTCTTCAATAATGAATTGTTGGAGTATAAAATTGAGCCATCCAATTTGTTTATTCCAGATAACAACTCTGCCAACAGCTCCTTATCTCCATCAATTTTCCCAATGCAATTAATAACAGCCCTCAAAATCTTGCTCTCCATAGCTTTACTTTCATCAGCAATATAAATAGAAGAATCATCATTCTGTACTTGGCAGACTGAATTCAACAAAGATATCATCTTCCAACGTTTGACGACATACTTATCAGGGATACATTCTATGCCTTCATTCTTGAAGATAACAAATATATTACGGCACAGTAAACCAATTCTGATAAACATATTACAGCAACAACTGAAAGACTCATCATCTTTGTTATAAACAACCTTACATATAACACTCCTTTCATCCTTGATTCTATAAACTTCATCATTCCCAATCAAATTTTTCTCCAGAATCCGACATTTAAATGAAGCTGCAAGTAACTCATCCTGAACAAATCTAAAGATTTTTATAGTATAAATCATGGAAGCATGTTTCTCAATCAACAATGAAGTATCCATCTTACGAACAACACAGCTATCAAGATAATTCAAATGTGAATTTGAATTTCTTTGTGACGCAACAGCATGATTGTAATTCATCAAAAACCGGAGCAAGTTAGCACGACACCTTGAATAGCTCTTAAAAAAATTATTCTCACATTCTGAAATAGATGTTGTCCTCATAAGACCACCAAAAGGAAAGTCACGGAAATAAGCTGGTACCCAATAAGCCCTACACTCAAACATAGTCTCAAACCACTTATCACCATCTAATTCATAGTTCATCATAATATGATCCCAACCCTCTTCAAACACTTCAGGATCAATCAAATCAGACCAAACAATTGACTTCAAGTCTTCCTTAAACTCATCATTAGCATGTAAATCTTTGGAGACCTTATCAGTAATCTTAAGCATGATATGCCACATGCACCAACGGTGCCTAGTACCTACCAAGACTCTTTCAATAGCAACATTCATACCTAAATCTTGATCAGTAACAATCAGTTTAGGAGTTGCACCCATGCACGAAATAAACTTCTCAAATAGCCAAGAAAATGAATCTGCATCTTCCTTGGACAACAGCGCAACAGCAAATGTTACTGGTTTACCATGATTGTCTTTCCCCGTGAAAGGTGCAAATATCAGACAATACCTGTAATTATTAAATGATAAATAAGTGACTTAATATGAACAACAAAAGATATATTAAAATGAATATAGTAAAATAACAAATGAAAAACAGAATCACTTACTTATTTGTTGAATAAGTAGTATCAAATGCCACAATATCTCCAAACAATTCATAATTCTTCTTTGAAACCGAATTACACCAAAATAATCGTTGAAGTCTGTCTTCATTATCAACTTCATAATCAAATGTAAACAATGAACATATTTCCCTCTTTCTATTCATTTCATTTAACAGCATTTGAGCATCCGCACCATCAACATACGCCTTCAAATCACGAGAATAATTCCTAACATCTAAAATAGAACACCCAACACCATCATGACCACCAAGAAATTCCATTAATAGCTTATGCGACTGACTTGCACTAATATTTGTCCTAGCACAATCCAGAATAAATTTCTGATGCACATAATCAATATTCCTATTCAGCTTAAGAAAATGCTTGAATTCTTGCGGAACTAATGGATAGTTATGTTCTTCAATAAATGTATGAACAATATATCCAACATCACTCTCATATTTGAAGACTACCCTAGCCATACAACCACATCTCATTGTATCACGTTTCCTTCTTTTTCCTTTTAAATCCCTCTCTTTAACATCAATAAATTTCTTCCCCTCCCTACTACAAAGAATATACCTCCAAATATATGTATCACCAACCTTATTAACTGTTGACAAACGAGTATCAAAACCAATAATTCGAGCATAATTGTTATAAAACTCAATACCATCCTTAAGTGATACAAATTTTCTCCCTTTAAAAGGCTTCATAGAATCAGCAGAAAGTGGTACAAATGATCCTGATAATAGATAAAATGAACCTTAAGTTAACAAATATGAATTTCAAAAATACAAAAGTAAACGTTGATAGAATTATAACAATTTCATAAAATGAACTTGTTAAAACAGAATAATGAACATAAAACAACTTATAATGAAATATATAAAAGTAAAACGAAATACTTCAAAAATAACTTTAAATAAAAATTTTCAAATCAGTAGAACAAAAACTTGAATTAACAGTTTCGTAAACTAAAGAAACATCAATCAACTACTTGCAACAATCTAAACAAATTCAAAAACAAAGAAAATTTGATAATCAAACCTAACAAATTCTTCATGAATATCAACATAATTTTTATTTACGAATCGAAATAACTACTAATGAAAGTATAACAAAAAGCACAAAAAGGCAGAATCAAACCTTCAGAATCAGCATCCACCATGATTGAATATGAATCAGTCAGAACTCGATCGCAGAAGAGAATTCTAAATATAAATTTGATGAATATAAGACACCACGAGTACGACCAGATTTGATGAATATAAATTTGATCGCAGAAAAGAATTCAAAAGGAAATCACAAAACTTATTCAACAAGGAAATACAGATCTGATCGAACAAAGTAAATCACCAATAAAAGGAATTATGAATCAACTCAATCGCGCGAAAGAAGGTAAAAAAATCTGAACTGATCGCGAATAAAAGGGTAAAAGATATATTTAAAATATGTTAAATTACAATTACACCCTTAAATATTTAACAATGAATGAGAGCAAAGATAAAATGAAAACGGAAAATTTTAAATCATAGCCGCAGATCTTGTGAAATCAAAGGCTGGGATTTATTCTCATTTCTTACATTAACATCTATTCTCATATGATCTAACCTCTATATATATATATATATATAATATAAAAAAAAACTTATTTCTCTTCCTCTCTCTCCATATATAGCGTATATACATATATATATAATGCTATTATATTATTATTATTATTATTATTTTTATATTTAAAAATGGTTATATATATATATATTATTTATTTAAATTATTTAATAATTTAGTTTAGATGTTAATTGATTTAGGATTTTGGGATATTAAATTTCGTTTGGAATGATTTGATCCGATTCAAATTATTTTCAATATCTAATTTAATATATGATTAGAGAAGCGTGTTAAGAGTATGATAAGATGCTGGTTTATGTAATCGAGAGTCGGGTTTAGATTATTTCGATTTAAGGAAGGTTGAAGCATGTTAGTTGAAGGGTGAAGCATGTCAAGTGTTGATTGGGAATTGTTGAGTTAAATATATGTCCTAGATCGTCCATCCTAATCAGTTGAATATTTTTACTCCCTCTGTCCCGTTGAAGTAGTCCCACTTCCCATTTTTGTTTGTCCCATAAATTAGTCCTACTTTCCTAAAATGACAAACTTTTTCACATTCACCAATAAAATATTAATTCCACTACACTCACAACTCTTAATCTCCGTGCCGAAAAGAAAAGGGACTACTTGTAAGGGACGGAGGGAGTATTATTGTAGGGAGATAAGTAATAAAGCGATCAAGCTCAACTACACGGTTAACAAGGAAAACATCTAGACAAGTAAAAGCTTAACTCATGTGGGAATTATTTTACGTATAAATGAAATGCTTTCATTTTCCAAAAATGAGTATGAAAAATGATTTGTTTTAACTAATTGCTAGGCAAAATTGTTTTGTACTATTGTATTTGTCCTCTGTCGATTCCCATCGCCAGAGAGTTTTATTAATGAGTACGGAACTAGGATTGTGTTGTGCTAAAACTCATTAATAGTAGGGTTGGTAGCCTTACAAATTGTGAAGTGGAGTGAAAAGCCCCCATAGATTGTGAAGTGGGGTAAGAAGCCCCCACAGATTGTTGGATCCGGATTATGTGTGTGTAAATCGATCGGGTCTCAAGGTTTTAAACTGAGGCTAGTGCACTATTTGATGTCAGTGGGTAGAGTGGTTCGTCCATTCCCATCTGTAAATAGTAACTCGGAAGTGGGCCAACTTCCAGTTACACAACGGTAAACAGATATAATACATGTAAAATTGCACGCGCGTGATAAAATATTTTAGATAACACAGTTTCTTTCAACAAAACCCCGTGTTTATCTATGTGAGTTGTATATCATTTCTATTTAAACTGTATTTTTCGGGCATATTTCCACGGGGTACAATTGTACTAAGCCCCTCGTATTATTTCTAAAATACGCAGGTTAAGCAGCGATGATGGGAGTACGGGGTGTAAACAGGCGAAGCAAGGACTGTACAGATTTTGAAAAGATCCTGAGATATGCATCTTCATATGCATATCTCCACTACGCTGCACACACCGCTGCTACACGCTCTGAACTTATTTCCTTTCCGTGTTTAGAATATTTTGAAACGAATGTTTAACTATTTTACTTTACTGTCTCTTAAATAACATTGAACGCATTTAAATGTTATATCAATTGTTCTCTTAAATTTTCTTAAGTCTTCCGCTGTTTTAAATTGTGAAATATGTTTGAAAATCGATGGCCTCGACTGTAGCGCGCCCCAAAGTTGGGAAGGTCAGTTGGGGACGTTACAGAAATTGTGAGTACCTCTCAACAGTTTCCATGTGAAGACTGTGTCCATAGTTCTTGCGACCTTGCTCTACTCGTCTTCGTCTTCTAGACACGCCAGTTATCTCGTCTGAATGGCATCTTCTTCAAAACTGTTCCACAATTTTGTTGACTTCCTTCTTCCTAGACTATTACAACTCGATCATCCTATACAAGGATTACATGAGATAATAACTCTAAGACCTAGACTTTGGTATATAGTTTTGACACATCAAAACATCAAATTAAAGTAGGATTTCTACATATACCTAACACATATGTGCTCAAAGAATTACAAGTCAAAATCATTTCAAAGAAGTTTAAACAAAGAAAATTGTCCATTACGCAAAGAAAACTGCCGTACAACCCAAAAATATTACATGACCAATTATTATAATAAAAAGTAAATTGTAAACTCATTTCAGAAATTTCATTCTAAATATGCTGACAAATAATTGTCTATTATTTATAACTCAGCCAACTAATAAAGTTATAAATATTTGAATAAAAATTAATAAAATTCAAATGTCGGTCCAAAGAATTGTATTCAAGTTAAGCTCATTAAAAAAAATTCTAGACAGAAAACCACTAATTAGCCTCAAAGAAAACTACAACGAAAACTATCGATCGAATAAAATCATTAAAACTCGTAAATCTATCAATATATTAAAAGTCGTATTATTGTTTCCGCAAAATATCTATTTATATTTTTCTAATAATTATTATAAAAAGTATCAAATTTTTTTTCACTAACATACTAAAAACAATTTTATCAGTTTTCCTTAATAAAATTATTTTTGTTACTTTTTCTTTAAAATATTATATTTTCACTTTTTTATTTTATTTGTTGTGTTTAAATTATTAAATAATAAGAGTAATTTTATTTTACGAACAAATGAAATTTTAAAAAAATTATACTTAAAAATATAATATTGGTAATTATATTACAATATAAAATATTATTTATTTAATTATTTAATTCGCACAAGGTGCGGGTGCAAAGCTATTATAGAGAACGTGAGATAAACATGCACAACAGTTATTTCCCCCTCTTTCTGCATCTCTCTCCTCTCTCTTCTTTCTGTACAGATCTTATTCTTATTTTATTTATTACTAGATTTGCACCCGTGCGTTGCACGGTGAAATATTATTTATTTAGAATTTTAATTTTTTAATAATTTCATTAATTTAAATTTTAATCTATTCAGATGTTTTAATTTAATTGTGTATTAATTTAATAGTTTGTTGGAAACAGACGAAATACTTTAATCACTTACATCTCAAATTAAAAACACATTTAAAATTTTAAGTAATTCCAAATATAAACTCATATTCTACTTAGTCATCTTATTTATATTTAATATAAAATTAACTAAATATAATTTTTTATATGTTTGCAGTATGTAATCTTTGTCAGCTCACAAAAATAACTTAGACAAATCATTTAATTTTCTTCAAAAGAATTGAATTCATAAGAAGTATTAATAATTTCATAATAGTGGAAATAGAAATATTATTTCAAACAATAAATTAACATATCCTATAACTAAAAGAAGATATAATTGAAATAAAAAAAATATTATTTATTTGATATATTTTTTTTATCATGGTAAAATTCATAATAGTGGAAATAGTTATATTATTTAAAACAATAAATTAACATATCCTCTAACTAAATGAAGATAATTGTTGGGGCTAGGCCCACTGGGCCCAAGCCCAATAAGACGAATCGGCCCACGCGGGCAACCCAATCCAGGAAGCCTGCCCACGAGGACCAACGAAACGACCAAGCCCACGAGGCCCAGGCCCAAGCAAACGCATCGACCCAAGTGGTGATTCGGCCCAAGTAACAAGCCCGCCAGGAGCGACAGAAGGGCGGAAAATGACCGAGTCAAGAGGTCTACACCGAGGCGCTCAGCTCTTCGATACCGAGTAGGTGAATGGATCTGTGTCGAGGTGTTTAGAAGACAGTAACCCTAACGGCCTGGCGGCGCGCGACCGTTGCAACCCTAACGGACCCCGAGAAACCCGGAACTGCCCCAAAAATCACGGCGAATCATTAGCCGTCGGCACCTAGGGTTAGACCACACGCCCCCACCCCTATCTGTCTATAAATAGCGGTGGGGAGCTCAATTTTTGTATCGATTTTTCGCTAGACAAACACTACACTGAAACGCTATCATTTTAATCGCACGTTTCATAATACACATACGTTTTCGTCTTATTTTTACGCTCAATTACGGTTTCCTTATTATTTTGTTTCCGTTTTATTGTTATTGCTTGTCATTACTTGATAAAGTTCCAAGGGCTCCTATTTTCCCGAAATTTGAACCTCAACATTTGGCGCCCAATTTGGGGCCCTTGGGACTATTCTCTCTTTCTCTGATTCAATGGCAGGTGCTAACGAGAAATTCGGGAATAAAGGCAAGAAGCCAACCGGAGCTCCTCCGGCGGGACCTACTGGTTCAGGGGATCTCGTTCCCGTATACGAGTTGGTTCGGCAGACCTTGCAAACCAGTGGCACGCAAGCCGTGCCTCCCGACATGCTGAATTCAATCCTTAAGCGGCTAGCCGAGGAATCCGTGGAAAACCAAAAGCATGCGAAGGAGATGGATTCCAGAATTATGGAGTTGCATGCCACGAACCACACCCTGCGAAGGGAAAATGATGAGCTCCGCAAGGAAAGCACGCGCAAAAATCAGTCGATCGTCGAAGAGCCGACCACCGGCGAAAAGGCCACGGATCCTCCCAAGAATTTGGCCCACGATCTAGATGAAGTTGTTGACTTGGACACGCCTGCGGGGTTAGATTTTGGGCGTGGATCTTCAGGAGCGACGACCTATAGGCCAACTTAGCGCCTCGCCACCGAGCATCCACGAAGCGAGTACGAGAAGCGCCTCGAAACTCGGATGGCGAACTTTGAAAAGCTCATCTCCCAAATCCCAGGAGTGATCCCACCGGACAATTTGATACCCCGCAACAGCTACGCCGACTCGCCTTTCACGCCTGACATCACCAACACGGATGTCCCAGTGAGGTTCGTACCACCATCGTTCCAACTGTACGACAAGACGACCGACCTGAAGGATCATATCGCTCTCTACAAACAAAAGATGCTGACCACCTCGATCCCAGGCGAACTCCGCGAGGCGTGCATGTGCAAGAGCTTCAGGTCTAGCCTGACCGGACCGGCTCTCCAATGGTTCGTCAACCTGCCGAGGTGCTCCTTCTCGACGTTCTCTGAACTCCACATGGCCTTCAGGAAGCAATACTCCAACTGTAGACGTGTGGCGAAGCACCCCGACGCGCTTAACAGCATACGCATAAAGAAATAAAAGTCACTAAGATCGTATGTCGGGCGCTTCAATCGGGAGCTCGCCTCGATACCGAACTATCCGCCTCTAATGGTGGTCTTCGCTTTTAAGAATGGTCTGGACGTATCCTCAAAGCTTTACCGTGACCTGACGAGCCACCCGTGCTACGACATGGACTCGGTCCTCTCGCAGGCCTGGGCTGAAATTAATTGGGAGGAGGACGAGCCGAACCGTATCGCGCAGCTAAACGAGCAAAAGGCTTACGAGCTAGCTAGTCAGTATCGAGGGGATCGACCGAGGATGATGTTGGTCCCGGATTATCAGGGTATAACTTGGCAGCGGAAAATGTGT
>JAPKLW010000382.1:282948-293993 GCA_026898455.1 Plectranthus barbatus | reverse complement strand
ATACAATTTGCTACTGGGGAAGGGAAACTTAGCCAAATTTCCCAACAGACGAGCTCCACAAGCTCGAGGTATGTGGATCAAAAAGACTACAAGAACGAGCGTCGGTCTCGATGAGATCATCCTTATAGCCGAACACCGCGAGCCGGTGAAGTGCCTTATAGCCTCTGCATCGACCAAAATTATTTGGTCAATAATGTACTCAAAGGGCTCGGTGCCACCGTGAAATGGCCGGAAAAGATGAAGTCTGACCCTAAAGCACGAGATGCAAATAAATTATGTGGCTTCCATAATGATCACGGTCATAGAACCGAGGAATGCCAAGCGCTACGTCTAGAAGTTCTTGAACTTCTGAAGAAAGGATTCCTTACCGAGTACCTAACCAACAAAGGGAAGAATACGTGGACGAGAGGCCGACAGACCAACCCACCCATGAATGTTGAACCTCAGAACAAACCACCTCCCGCCGAGCGGACTATCCATGTCATAGTCGGGGGGTCAGAAATTAGTGGAAGGTCACGTTTCGCAGCAAAAAGAGCTCGTAGGGTCCTCAATCAGGAGGTCCACCACATCAGCCCCGCGCAACGGCATGGGCGATTGGGTTCACCACCGAGGATATGTCGGGGCTCGTTCATCCACACCATGACGCGTTCGTGATATCACTTTTGATATCAAACTGCCAACTGAAGAGGTTGCTCTTGGATAACAGCAGCTCCGCCAATATTATGTTCCTTCGAACATTAAAAGAAATGCAGATCCCCATGAGCAAGATAGAGCCGGTGACCATGACTCTCTATTGTTTTAACGGGGACCAGCAGCAGACTGTGGGCGAAATCACCTTACCCATGTACTGCGGAGGTCTGAACCTAGATGTGAAATTCCAAGTCGTGGACGCCATCTCCGCACATAACGCCATTCTGGGGAGACCTTGGATTCACGAGCTCAAGGCAATTCCCTCGTCGTATCACCAGGCGCTCAAATTCCCCACTCCTTGGGGAATCCAAACTATCAAAGGAGAGCAAAAGTCATCGAGAGACTGCTACTACGCCAGCTTTCGAGCCGTCTTTTCACAGCAGCACAGCTCACCGCCGACCCCTTCTATTCGACCCGTAGCCGAGGAGCTCGAGAAGGTGGCCATAGACGAGTCAGATCCGACTCGTACCAGTTTTGTAGGAGCAGAGCTTCCCGCTAATGTCAGGAATGCTCTCGTGGAATTCCTTCGAAGCAAGGTTCACGTATTCGCCTGGTCGCACCGGGACATGACCGGAATCGACCCTTCAGTCATCACACATCGTCTCCAAGTCGATCCCAACTGCAGGCCCGTGCAGCAACGGAGATGAAGATTTTCTGCGGAGAAGAATCAGGCGATAAATGAAGAAGTGCAAAAGCTCCTTGACATTGGATCAGTCCGGGAAGTGCACTACCCCACTTGGCTTGCCAATGTGGTAGTCGTCAAAAAGAAGAACGGAAAGAACCGGGTCTGTATCGACTTTACAGACTTGAATAAGGCTTGTCCAAAGGACCCCTATCCCCTACCGCACATCGATGCCATAGTCAACGCAACAGTGGGGCATGAGCTGCTGAGCTTAATGGACGCATTCTCTGGATATAATCAGATCTAGATGCACCCAAACGACCAAGAGAAGACCGCTTTTATCACCAGCCAGGGCATCTACTGCTACAAGGTAATGCCCTTCGGGCTGAAGAACGCAGGCTCAACATACCAGCGCCTTGTTAACTCCATGTTCAAGGAGAAGATAGGAAAAACAATGGAAGTCTACATTGACGACATGCTCGTCAAGTCACTCAGCTCGGGAGATCACGTAGCTCATCTGGAGTACGCTTTTCAGACTTTAGAAAAGTACAACATGAAGCTGAACCCGACGAAGTTCTCCTTTGGGGTATCCTCCAGCAAGTTCCTTGGTCATATAGTAACCCAGAGAGGGATTGAGGCAGATCCTACGTAGATCAGGGCTATACAGAACATAGAACATCCGAAGTCACCAAAAGAAGTCCAGAAATTGACTGGCCGTCTCGCTGCCCTCAGTCGCTTCATATCACACTATTCTGAGAGAACTCATCCTTTCTTCAACACGTTACGGAAAGGAAAACGGTTTGAATGGACTGAAGAGTGTGCAAAGGCACTTGAAGAACTAAAAGCTAATCTAGCCAGCCCACCGCTGCTATCCAAACCGGTTGATGGCGAAATTCTATTGCTCTGCTTATCAGTCTCAGACCACGCGGTCGGGGCTGTTCTAGTACGTGAAATGGATGGCAAGCAGCACCCAGTGCACTACGCCACCAAATCCCTGCCGGATGCGGAAACATGATACACCGCTCTGGAGAAACTCGCGTTGGCCCTCGTAAATACTGCCCAAAAGTTGTGACCGTACTTCGAGGCACACCCCATCAAGGTGATTACGGCCTATCCCATAAGGGCCGTACTATCAAAGCCCGACCTATCTAAAAGACTACTCAAGTGGGCCGTAGAGGTGGGCGGTCACGGAATCCAATACGAGCCAAGAACCGCCATCAAGTCGCAAGTGCTAGCTGACTTCGTTGTCGATTTCTCCATGAATCTGCAACTTAAAGCAGAACACGAGGTGGCCCACATGACGAAAGCCAATGATGATGCTGGAATATGGTCTCTGAGGGTTGACAGAGCCAGCAACATACACGGCAACGGAGCTGGAGTGGTCCTGACAGACCCGCACGGAGAGAATTATGAACGAGCCATCCGTCTCGACTTCCCAACCACAAATAACGAGGCCGAATATGAGGCGCTCGTCCAGGGAATTCAATTAGCTCTAGAACTTGGGGCTCGTAGAGTTCGCGCGGAGAGCGACTCCCAACTAATAGTTAATCAACTGGATGGCACTTACACCATCAAAGAGGAGCGCCTAAAACTATACCACTCCCTGATTGAAGGATTAAAGGGAAAAATGGACGAGTGGGACCTCCATCATATTCCTCGAGAATCGAATGCCCGGGCAGACGCCCTGGCAAGTTTAGCTACGACCAGCTCCTCCCACAACACTCGACCGATCCCCAAGGTCTGGATGCTAGCACCATCCGTCACCACGCGGAACAGTATCGCGCCTGTCAGCCATGACGGAGGCGATTGGAGGATCCCCATGATAAGCTCGTTTTTCTACTCACTTATTGCTTTGTTTTTATTTTCTTTTATGCATTTTAGCTTGTTTTCCTGAATAAATTGAGCATGAGTATATATTAGAGGGTTTTATGCTTGCCATGGTAAGATTTCGTAGGTTTTAGGCCAAATCCAATGGAAAACCCGTACCAAAAGCAGCAGGTGTTCAAAGGAACAGTCACTAATTCTTCCACCGATGGAATCTGAGTTATTGGAGCATGTCATTTGAAAGATCTTTGAATTAGCTTTCCAACGCAACTAGAATCGGGTCAATCGAAGCTCGGGAGTGAAAGTTATGGCCAAAACCGTGAGACTGCGCAGAAGGGTCGGAAGTGGCGAAAATGGTCTCTGTTGCGACCGAAATGAGAGCCATCTCGGCCGGGGCGAAGTTTTTTGGCGAATTTCTGGGATTCTTCCACATAATTTGGGCAAGAATTGCTTGGGATTCAAGTTACACATCAATTTGGAAGCAATGAAGACCCCAAAAGGGAAGTTTCTACCAAGAATATCATTCCTTTTGAAGCCATCAATTCAAGAAGGAAATTCCTACCATCCAAGGCCTCAACCCTACTACTATATAAACTCTTGAATAGCTCAGAATTAGTCATCCCTTCTCTTTTGTCTTTTTTTTAGTTATCATTTAGTTGTTAATTTTTGCTTTAATTTTCTATTTTCACTTTATGTTTTTGATAATTCCTCTTTAATTTTTGTTAAACCTTTATTATTTTTAATGCAATCTTTAATTTTCCCTGCAATGTTTTTCTTTAAGATGTTAGGCTAGAACCCTAAACAGGTCCTAGGGTTTCTCCATCTGTGATGCATGTTTAGATTCAATTGTTCAAACCCTTTTTAATTGGTTTAAATCCTATGTTTTGTTTTAAATCTATTCTCATCGAAGGATCGACAGATGAAGATTGAGGTAGGTTACAGTTATTAATCGAAGGACCGAGAGGTGAAGGTTAGTAATAGGAAGTTAGGATTTAATACTTTTGATTTTCTGTCCGACCAAGAAGAATTCAATCGTAGGAAAAATCTAATCTTTATGAAATTGATTAATTGGTGTATTTTGAGACCGAGAGAAGATTAAATCACTAATTAGTAATTTAGGTTTTAATTGCCCGACCAAGGAATTAATTCCACATTTATAGATTTTCCACCAAAATATCTTTTCTGGGTTTGAATATTTGTTTCTTGCATGTTGATCAGATTGGTAGATTTCCCTAGAATCTGTGCTTTTTAATATTTATTTTAATCTCTTTAAATTAATTGTTCTGAAAAACCTAAAAATCTCTGTTTTGAATTACCCAAACAAAGGTTTCAAAAACCATATTCAGTACATGAATCCCTTCATTGCACTATCCCTGTGGGTTCGACAACCTTCGGGTACTTATAAATTTATTTGTCCTATGCTATAATTTGTATGCAGATTTAGCATCGATCCTCTTCCTGCTGTGGTAAGAATCGGTCCAAGATGGACCTCTGTGGCACCACCACCTGGCTTTGATGTAGGTACAGGAGGTGAGATCGCGGAGATAAAGAAGTCTGTGCTGGAAGAGACACTGGAAAAATTCATAAAGAGTTCAGACAACAGGTTCGGCAAGGTGGAGAATGAAGTGAAAGGGACAGCCACTCACATGCAACTGATGACAAAGCATCTGGAAATGATGGACACCAATTGAGTCAATTTCTGCCACCTTGGGAAATCAACACAAGCCGGGGCAACTTCCGAGCATGACAGAAAAAAATCCAGCAAGGGAGAAGTCAGTCAATGCCATCTCGCTTCGATCTGGAAGGAGATATGAAGGTCCGAGCAACCCGGAAGGAGGATTGAGTGAAACAGAGGAGAAAAATCCCGTGGAAGACCTCTCTGTTTTGACCGAGATGGAGCCCATCCCGGTCGAGGCAGAGGAAAGCAGCTCGACCAAGATAGAAGGAAACACGGCCGAGACAGAGCAGAGCAGGACTGCCGGGATCGACCTATCCCGGTCGAAACAGAAGGCCAAGCAGGGCGAGAAGGAAAAAGAGAAAGAGAGAAGAGTTGATCCAGTTGCTCCCATGCCTTTCCCGCAGAGATTCTCTAAAAAAAGGGAAGATTCTAAATTCACTCGTTTTGTTGAAAATCTTTAAAAAGTGAATATTAACATACCTCTTGTTAAATCTCTCAGGGAGATACCGGGATACATGAAGTTCCTAAGGAGGCTGATGAGCGAGAAGAAGCAGTTCGTGGAAAACGAAACTGTGAAGATCCATGAGGAATGCAGCCTACTCCTACAGAAGCAGATCCCGATCAAGAGGTCTGACCCAGGATGCTTCTCGATACCTATCGAGATTGGAGGTAGAGAGTTCCAGAATGTGCTTTGTGACACCGGGGTAAGCATCAACCTGATGCCCTGGTCCGTCTACAAGTAGCTCGAGATTGGGGAGATGAGAGCCACTACAATTACCCTCCAGATGGCGGACCGTTCTGTGTCCAAGCCCAAAGGTATTGTAAAGGATGTGCTTATTAGAGTTGGTCACTTGATTTTCCCTGCAGATTTCATTGTCCTTGAGATGAAGGAAGATGCCAACACTCCGATGATCCTGGGAAGAGAGTTCCTCGACACAGCTGGTGTCCTGATCGACTGCAAGAAGGGAGAGATCACCTTGAGGGGGAATGAAGAGTCTATAACCTTCTGCATCGACAAGAACAAGAGGAAAGGGGAGTGCAACCGGATCACTACTGCTGATGAAGAAGAAGAAGAAGAAGAAGAGCAAGATGACGACGAGACACCGGAGGAAGAAGAAGAAGCCATCCGGTGGGAACGAGGAAACAAGTCAGTGAAATCGGCAATTAAGTTGCCTCCTTCTGAGTATACCACCATCATTCAAAACCGGAAAGTCTTCATGAATGATTCGAGGGGTCGACGAGTCTGGTCTCGACCGCCTTGGTGAGCTGAGCTGAGTCGAGCCACGACGGTAAATAACGCACTGAATGGGAGGTAACCCATTATATTTTTTCGTTTTCTTTATTTTATTTCGTTCTACACTATTTTATTCTGTTATTTCACTTTTATTGTCTTTTGAAAAAAAAAACGAAGTCAGTTTCGGCCGAGATAGGTAACAACTCGGCCGAGACAGAATGCTGCAGGACGACCGAGATCGAAGGATCCCGGTCGAGACAGAAGCTCAAGGCGTGGTACACTTCGACCGAGAAGGAGGTCGACAAGAAGGTTCCATGCCAGCCGAGATGATGTTTGCCATGGCCGAGATGGAGTGCCAACAGCCCAAAATCCACGCCGGTCAGAGTTGAAGAAAGAGAGATAAAAGCTGGTATCTGAGGCCAACAATTGAGGTACAGTTTCGAATTCTGAATCTGACTTTCAAACTTATTCTCTCTGATTTTCGAATAAGTTTGGGGGAGGAAGATTTACGGATTCGAAACTCTTTTCTATCTTTTATTTGTTTTATTTAAATTTCTGCATGGGAAATTTTTTTTTGAATAAGACGCGAGATTGTGGGAACTTGAGCATGTTTGAACCCTAGGACTTTGATGCGAGATGAGAATTGATTGACTTTAGTTTGCATTGATTGTGATAGTGGTTGAGTATGCCCATGAATGTAGAATACCGCAGGATTACTTGTTTTGATACTTGCATTGGCATGATAGTTAGA
Source organism: Plectranthus barbatus (assembly GCA_026898455.1). Classification (NCBI taxonomy): domain Eukaryota; kingdom Viridiplantae; phylum Streptophyta; class Magnoliopsida; order Lamiales; family Lamiaceae; genus Plectranthus; species Plectranthus barbatus. The sequence goes on along the minus strand of JAPKLW010000382.1, from coordinate 287,194 downwards.
TGATGATTTGATTTTTACTATGGAAGAAAAATTGTCCCAAGTGTGAGTTTTTGAGCCTGAATTTCGATTGTGAGTGTGTCTGCAATTTTGAATTTCTCTAGAACTTGCTTTGTTTCTTTTTCAAGATTGCTAGTGTGCACAGGTTTAGGAAGTGATTTTAGGCCATCTTTGTTTAGCCTATTTTCACATACACTGTCCTAATTGAATGTTATCCCTAGTCAGCCCTTTTGATCCTATGATATTTTCTTTCTTTGTCTATGAGTGGAAATAAATAGGGGAATCAACTCTTGTCTATGAGAGTGGGTTTGGATTTGTTTGAGAAGGATAAGATATTATTAGAAGGGTAAAAGCAAAAGATAAGGTTGGGCTCTAGAAAAAGAAGAAAAAAAGAAAATAAATAGTTGTTGTGTTTAATCCTTATAAACTCAAATGTATAACCAAAATTGTTTATAGCATAAAAGGATGTGTGAAAAAAAAAAGAGAGAAAAAAAAAAATGTAAATAAAAGAGCCTTGTTTCATGTTGAATATTTCAGGAGAAGGGTAGATGTTCATAGAAGGTGGTTTGGATTGATTGAGGAAGTACAACTTGATTGATTTTAGTCACATGGCCATATTTCCCTACCTTTCGCAAAAAGCCTACATTACAACCTTGAATAAAGTCCTTTCTGATCTTAGACTTGTGTAAACATATTTGCAGTGGAGATTTAGAATATTTGCAAGCATATGGTATAACTTGATTTGCATGACTTGTGTGTGATCTCATAATTACCCTAAACAATTGAGTGAATGAGCGAAACACTTCCCATGTGAGTCTTCCATAGTTTACAGATTTTCTGATTCTTTCAAAAGTGCAGATGTCTTGTGGATTTTCGAGTTTGAATGTGATGAATCTTTTGAGGCATTGCACTACTCTTCTGCTTGAACTTTTGATTCTTTCTTTTGTTGATTGAGGACAATCAAGTGTTTAAGTTTAGGGGGTTTGATAAGCTCGTTTTTCTACTCACTTATCGCTTTGTTTTTCTTTTCTTTTATGAATTTTAGCTTGTTTTCTTGAATAAATTGAGCATGAGTATATATTAGAGGGTGTTATGCTTGCCATGGTAAGATTTCGCAGGTTTTTAGGCCAAATCCAATGGAAAACCCGTACCGAAAGCAGTAGGTGTTCAAAGGAACAGTCACTAATTTTTCCACCGATGGAATCTGAGCTAATGGAGCAAGTCATTTGAAAGATCTTTGAATTAGCTTTCCAACTCAACTGGAATCGGATCAATCGGAGCTTGGGAGTGAAAGTAATGGCCAAAACCGTGAGACTGCGCAGAAGGGTCGAAAGTGGCAAAAATGGTCTCTGTTTCGACCGAAATGAAAGCAATCTCGGCCGGGGCAAAGTTTTTTGGCGAATTTCTGGGATTCTTCCACATAATTTGGGCGAGAATTGTTTGGGATTCAAGTTACACATCAATTTAGAAGCAATGAAGACCCCAAAAGGGAAGTTTCTACCAAGAAAATCATTCCTTTTGAAGCCATCAATTCAAGAAGGAAATTCCTACCATCCAAGGCCTCAACCCTACTACTATATAATCTCTTGAATAGCTCAGAATTAGTCGTCCCTTCTCTTTTGTCTTTTTTTTTAGTTATCATTCAGTTGTTAATTTTTGCTTTAATTTTCTGTTTTCACTTTATGTTTTTGAGAATTCCTCTTAAATTTTTGTTAAACCTTTATTATTTTTAATGCAATCTTTAATTTTCCCTGCAATGTTTTTCTTTAAGATGTTAGGCTAGAACCCTAAACAGGTTCTTGGGTTTCTCCATCTGTGATGCATGTTTAGATTCAATTGTTCAAACCCTTTTTAATTGGTTTAAATTCTATGTTTTGTTTTAAATCTATTCTCATCGAAGGATCGACAGATGAAGATTGAGGTAGGTTACAGTTATTAATCGAAGGACCGAGAGGTGATGGTTAGTAATAGGAAGTTAGGATTTAATACTTTTGATTTTCTGTCCGACTAAGAAGAATTCAATCGTAGGAAAATCTAATCTTTATGAAATTGATTAATTGGTGTATTTTGAGACCGAGAGGAGATAAATCACTAATTAGTAATTTAGGTTTTAATTGCCCGACCAAGGAATTAATTCCACATTTATAGATTTTCCACCAAAATATCTTTTCTGGGTTTGAATATTTGTTTCTTGCATGTTGATCAGATTGGTAGATTTCCCTAGAATCTGTGCTTTTTAAAATTTATTTTAATCTCTTTAAATTAATTGTTCTGAAAAACCCCAAAATCTCTGTTTTGAATTACCCAAACAAAGGTTTCAAAAACCATATTCAGTACATGAATCCCTTCATTTCACTATCCCTGTGGGTTCGACAACCTTCGGGTACTTATAAATTTATTTGTCCTATGCTATAATTTGTATGCAAATTTAGCATCGATCACCCCCTCATCCGACATTTGACTGGAGAACCCCCAGTTGGCGACAAAAACGAGGCAACAAAGGTTGAAAGGCTTGCTGCTCGATTCACTTTGATCAACAATAGACTGTACCGACGATCACTCGGGGGACCCCTCCTCCGATGTATCGCCACACCAGAAATCGAGGAAGTACTCGCAGAGATACACGAAGGTGATTGCGGAAATCACGTCGGGGCTCGATCGCTGGCGCATAAAGTGATCACTGCCGGATTTTACTGGCCTACTCTGAAAAAGACTCGGTCGATCACGTCAGAAGATGCGACAGTAGCCAACGCTTCAAGGCGTCAACTCATAAGAATGCAGAACCACTCCACGCATCGATCACCCCGTGGCCGTTCATGGTTTGGGGTATGGATCTAGTAGGGCCCCTCCCTAAGGGGACCGGGCAGAACGATCACATCCTTATGGTAACGGACTACTTCACTAAATGGGTAGAGGGTGAGGCCCTAGGAAAAACCCGGGACCTTGAGGTCATCAAATTTCTGTGGAAGCATGTCCTGTGCCGCTTTGGGATCCCCAAGGAGATACGTGCTGACAACGAAAGGCAGTTCGTCAGTGAGAGGATGCAGATCTTCTGCAACACATACAGAATAAAACTAATATTTTCTACGCCTCGCTACCCCGAAGCGAACGGTATGGCAGAATCCACAAACAAGACCGTGATCGTGACCTTGAAGAAGAAACTAACCCCACACGGCTCCGGGTGGGTAGAAGAGCTCCCCGCAGTTCTTTGGTCCTACCGAACCACTCAATGAACCACCACTGGGGCTACGCCTTTCTCGTTAGCATATGGGGTAGAGGCCGTAGCTCTTGTCGAAATTATTGCCCATAGCCCAAGGGTGGAATTCGCAAATGAATCAGAGAACTCAGACTCACTACGAACCAACCTTGAGCTCATAGACAAAGTAAGGAATGATGCGGCAACCAAGGCCGCTCAACGGCGACTCCAGGTAGAAAGATTCTACAACAAGAAGCTGAAGCTTAGAAGTTTTCAAGAAGGGGATCTAGTCCTAAGAAGAGTGTTCCAGAACACAAAAGAGTCTGGAGCAGGAAAGCTCGCTCCTAATTGGGAAGGCCCTTACAGGGTAACCAGAGTAATAGGACACGGGGCTTCCTAAATCTTGCCCTAAAGGACTCCAGCTCTTCTTCCTCTTTAGCAAACTTGGCATCAAATTCCTCCACTGCTCGCTTCAGCTCGCCATCTAGCACTTTGCACCGATTCGAGAGAGTGGCGCGCTCCTTCTTCAGCTCTTCGTATTTCTTGCGCCACTCTTCGGAACCGAGCCGTGCATCCTGCAGCTCGGAGGAGACTTGTGTGAGCTTGTCGGCTAAATCCTTACACTTCTTACGCTCGGTCTCGAGCTCCCTCCTCGACTAGTCGATCCCCTCACTCGCCGAGTCGAGTGATTTGATAAACTTCTTAGTGTAGATAGTGAACTCCCGAGTAGTCTGCAAAAAAAAGAAAAAACACTAAAAATGTTGGGTCAAAGCGAAGTACGTCAAATCGTAAAATTCGGAAGTTACCGCTTACATCTTCTCCTCCATCAGGAAAGAGGCACGCGCGTAGGAGCTATCAAAGTCATCCACTTTGATGTCGCCATCTAGCATCTTCTTCACATGAATGGCGTAGGCAGATGTGGAGGTGGAGATGTCAGTCGCCGAGCCAGTGCCGACCAGTGATCACTGTAATTTCTACAGATTAATTATAGAAATAGTGGCAAATTAATTTGTAAACCCTAAAGTTATCGATCCAGGGGAATGAAGCAACGAA
>JAPKLW010000382.1:265552-282938 GCA_026898455.1 Plectranthus barbatus | reverse complement strand
AAATCTGGAGTAAAAACATGCTTAAAACTCGATTTTACAAGGTTATTTATAGAGGTGGAGGTGTATCATATCAAATCTAGGGCTAAAGATATGAAAAATCTCGAATTCAGCCAATTTCCCGCGCCAGGAGGCCCGCGTCGATCGACGAGGCATCCCCGTCGATCGACGTGGAAAACTGAGGTCATCCCCGTCTGCGCGGTCTCACGGTTTTGGCCATAACTTCCTCTCCCGAACTCCGATTGACCCGATTCCAGTTGCGTTGGAGAGCTAACTCAAAGCATCATCCATTGCCATGCACCAATAGCCCGAATTCCTCTTGTGGAAAAACTCTTCACTGCTACTCTTACACGTCACTGCTTTCGGAACGGTTTTCTCGTGAGTTTAGGCCTAAAAACCTGCATAAACATCAAAACACACCTAAAACCACCTAATACTGACATCATGCATAAAATATATATATAAACTCAATAAATCTATATAAAATAGTATAAAAATAATATAGATAAGTGAGTGAAATAACGAGCTTATCAACCAGGACGACTTCCAAATTCCTCGGCTGATCAGATGAAGCCGACCGAGCACGAGAGTCGTCCCCACCGTCGGGGCTCTTCCTCCTCCTCCGGTCATTGCATCTCGGAGGTGGAGAGATCCGGGTCAGAGGAACCGGGAGCGTCGGAGGACGACCCGCTGGAGTGTCCGAGGGCCTCACAACCGGCCCGGAACTGGAGGCATCCCCAGCGCGAGGAGTGGCAGTAGCATGAGTCTCCAAAGTACGCTTCTTCGGTAGTGGTTGTTCTTCCGTCAGCGTCGAGGAGCTCACCTCCCTCTCGCGCTTCTTGGCATGCATGGCCGCGAGCAAGTCGGCAGGGGATAATCCGGCTATGTCTGGGGGCAGTGGTTCCTTCCTCCCTTTCTTGTTAATCCAGTATCCAGCACCGACACTCCTCTTACCGCGCATTGATCCGAACCTCCGATCCGTTCGCGAGTAGGCTATATCAATACGATTGCTCTCCTCGGAAGTGAGGACTGTTTGTTTATACCCTACACAACAGGCAAAAAACATAGTTAGTAAACAAAGAGTAAATTATGCCGAGCATCATACTTAGGGGAAGGATGCCGCACTCATGGGCACGCCACCCTCAAACAAGAACTCCGGCTCGGAGTGACTCATGTCGGCCCAGATCCTTAAATTCTTCCACCGAGGAGTGTTCTGCGCGCATTTCGTGATCATCGGTTTGGCCAGAGAGTCCCTCTTCGATAAGAAATAATACCCCGCCTCGTACCTGGCAAGGCGGTAGAGAAAGTGCCACTCTCTTAGAGTCGGGCAACCGAGCCCAGCATCAAAGAATACGAGGAGCGTCCCCAGCATGTGGCACCAGCTAATAGGAGCAAATTGAAAGGGAGCCAACCCATAAGATAGGAGCACTGCACTAAAAAAGGCGTGTGGGGGGAAGGCGATGCCGTACTTGATCACCGGCAATAAGAAGGCCACCTCATCGAGCCGCGGCGGCCTACAACACCTCTCCTCGGGCCTAGGAAGCATATACTTCATTTTGTGACAAGCAACCCCAGCCGAGTACCTCTTCATGGCATCCTCGGTAGCGATGGATACCGCTTGCCGGACCGGATCATCGTGGTTTACCTGATCCTTCTTGACAAAGGACATGTCCCTCACCAATGGTCTAAACGAATCCTCGCTATCATCACTCTCCTCGGCCTCATGATCTGACCTCTCTTGTTCGGACACCTCCTCGGGGTCGAGGTCCATAATAGGTGGCTCGCGTTCGAACCGACCCCCATCAGAACAAGAGAGGTCCATAATAGGAGATGGCCTCACGCCCCGGTGATCTCCCAGTACCGACTTCGGTCGACCCCGAAGAAGAGGAACGCTCCACAATAACCTTGATCGATACCATTATCACCTAATGACTGGAAATGCAAAAAGACACAAGAACACAAAGATTGGCGAAAAGAACGGAGGCCCCCCAAAAACAAGAAAAGAAAATAAATTACTCACGCGTCCAAACGAGAGGGAAAAAGACCTCACGACTCAGAAAACAAACCCGAAATAGAACAGCAACACGTAACCACCCCAATCGACCCAACCATGCATTCGGCCACCCAATAACAATGGCGCGGAAATGAATAACAACCAAACAATTGGCAAGCATAAAAATAAGGGAGAAACAACAGCAAAGCAGGCAAACAGACGAAGTCCATAAACAGCGAACAATATCAGATACCAGTTAGGGCACAAACAACCAAAAAGATGCATATCATCCACGTCCAAGGAACCAAGAAATTACTGCTCCAAGGAACCAAGAAATAACAACGCGCGACAAGATCGATAAACAAAACACGATCAAGGACTTCACATATGACCAAATCATCCATAACCCAAATAAAATAGTAAAGCGCAAACAGTCCAATCAACACAAATTATCGACGAAATGAATCACCCCCAAGTTTTGCATACTAGGCTAACCCATGCATACACCCTAACGCCAACAACAAAAAAACATGAGCAAGTAAATAAAAGGACAAGATAGAGAAGTATTGAAGAAAAACCTTACCGATTTCGGAAGCCAGACGCGCGGTGGAGCAGGGATGGTTGAAGGAACAGTAATGCTCGTCGGAGTAGCGGTCGCCGGAACTGCAGCAATCAGAGGGAGAATCGGCAGTAAGATAGAAAAAAGCGAAAAGAGAAAGCATGAATGATCAAGAAGATTACCTTAATCGATGTTCGGAGCAACAATCAGAGCGAGAACGCCGGAATAATCGTCGGAACAGTCACGTTTGCCGTCGCCGGAATAGCAGTAATCAGAAGGAGAGATGAAAGCTCGAACTCGAAAAAGCGGAAGTGATGTAGTAGAAAACCGCTCGCCTATTTATGTAGAAAAATCATTCACATCCTCAAAACCACCCCCAGAATTTGGTCTAATTACGGTCTGCCACAGAATGGGCGGCAAAATAAAAAACCGCCCAAGAAAAAGGCTCGACACCGAGGAGTCGAAAGGTTCGCTATTGAGCCCTGTCAATCTTCAGGCGCTTCCAATATGAGGGGACTCAAAACAGCTAGGCCCATAGCGGGGAGAACTATAACGCGATCAACACAACTCACGAGAATGTGAGACTTCCTCCGGGAACTCACCAGGTGTCCTACGATCCGCTATAACTCGCCCTGCCAGCGTTCTACGGAGCCTAAACAGAGTGCACGCATGTGAGCATCGCTCCATGTAAGAGAACCTTCCCCGGAATGGTTCTAACATGCGTGACCCCCGGACTCATGCTTAAGCCCGTGGGGCAACACCCCGGTGTTCCCCGTACGGTCGTACGCTTGCACTCCCAATGATCCTTCGTATTGACCAGGAGTGGTATCCCGACTACTCCCTAGCAGAGCTACTCTCTCCGGAAGTACCTCTCGGGCCCAAGGGAAGTCTCTTGGACACCTCAAAATTCCGCAGTCTGTAGCGAATCTCAACTCGTAGTTTTGATTCCACGGCCTATTCCAGATAGGCCCTGAAACCAAAAGGGGCTATTGTTAGGGCTAGGCCCACAGGGCCCAAGCCCAATAAGACGAATCGGCCCACGCGGACAACCCAATCCAGGAAGCCTGCCCACGAAGACCAACGGAACGATCAAGCCCACGAGGCCCAGGCCCAAGCAAACGCATCGACCCAAGTGGTGATTCGGCCCAAGTAAGAAGCCCGCCAGGAGCGACAGAAGGGCGGAAAATGACCAAGTCAGGAGGTCTACACCGAGGCGCTCAGCTCTTCGATACCGAGTAGGTGAATGGATCGGTGTCGAGGTGTTTCGAAGACAGTAACCCTAACTGCCTGGCGGCGCGCAACCGTTGCAACCCTAACTGACCCCGAGATACTCGGAACTGCCCCAGAAATTGCGGCGAACCGTTAGCCGTTGGCACCTAGGGTTAGACCACACGCCCCCACCCCTATCCTGTCTATAAATAGCGGTGGGGAACTTAATTTTTGTATTGATTTTTCGCTAGACAAACACTACGCGAAACACTGTCATTTTAATCGCATGTTTCATAATACACATACGCTTTCGTCTTATTTCTACGCTCAATTACGGTTTCCTCATTATTTCGTTTCCGTTTTATTGTTATTGCATGTCATTACTTGATAAAGTTCCAAGGGCTCTTATTTTCCCGAAATTTGAACCTCAACATAATCATATATAAGTTATGCATAGTTCTCAATTATAATAATAAAAATGTCAAATTTCATGATATAAATAACTGTAACGTAGGTAATTCTTAAGTTCTTATTTTTTCTGAAATTTTATTACAATACAATTTTTGTGCTCTTTTGCTCTCATGCTTAATATAATATTATACATCAAATATATATACAAATTAAATAAAATAAAAAAGAATTATATTAAACACAAAACCTATTATGTTTGTTTAAATATTATTCTATAAAAAAATATTATATTTGTATTATTTAAAAATTAATGAATATAATGAATTGTTCAAATGAGATATTTTATAGAAAAAAATGACAAATATAATTTCTTTCATATTTTTATTTTTGGTTATTGAATATCTAAAATATAATAAAAATAATATAAATATAACATGAAAAAGATTTGGAGGGGACAATTATTTTAGACTATTTTCATTTAATATATTATTATAGATTTTCAAAATTTTGAATAATATCATTTTGAGGTGGAGAAGAATTAGGTTTAAAATTATTTTTTAAAATAATATAAATTTGATAAGTAATTAAAATTTAGAATAAAAATTATAAATCTAAGTTACTAATCTAAAAATAGTATGAAGTAGTTTATCAATATTGAGATAAAATAGATATGTTGGTGAATATAAGTAAATTTAAAAATAATATTAATTTTGATGTGATATGTTTTGGAGGAAAAATGGTAAAATTGTAAATAAGTTGAACTATTTTCTTTTAATATAGTACTAGCTTTGCACCCGCACGTTGTGCGAATTAAATAAGCAATATCTTATATTATAATATAGTTAACAATATTATATTTTTAAATAGTTTTTTAACTTCATTTGTTCATAAAATAAAATTACTCTTATTATTTAAAAATTTAAATACAACAAATAAAATTAAAGGTGAAAATATATTTTTTAGAAAAAATAATAAAAATTATTTTATTGAGAAAATCTGGCAAATTTTTTTTTTAGCATGTTAGTATAAATTATGTTAGTAAAAAAAGTTTAATACTTTTTAAAATAATTATTAGAATAATATAAATAGATTTTTGCGGGAACGATTACACTATTCTATTTTAATATATATATAGATTTTCGGGTTTTAAAGATTTATTTGTTTGAAATTTTTCTTAGTAGCTTTCTTTGATGCTAATATGTGATTTTTTGTGTAGATTTTTTTAAAAAAATGAGCTTAACTTGAATATAATTCTTTAGACCGGTATTTGATTTTACTAATTTTTTAATTCAAATGTTTTTATTTTTTTAGTTGGCTGAATTATAAATATTAGATATTTAAAATAATTTTTTTGAAATAAGTTTACAATTTACTTTTATTATAATAAAGTTTATATGACCATATAATATTTTTGGGTTGTACGACAGTTTTCTTTGTGTAATGGATAATTTTCCATGTTTATACTTCTTTGAAATGAGTTTGACTTGTAATTCTTTGAGCACATATTTAAGTTTTATTAATTATTCAAATGTTTACATCTCTTTATTTAAAAATTAAAAATTGGGTCGAATGATAAATTTTTGGCAGTTTTTATCTGTATGTTTAAAATAAAATTTATGAACATAGTTTTTTTTGTCCAGAAGATGCAACACGAAAAGCTATTCAATTTACCACTTCATTTAACCAGACCAAAAACTTAAATTTGTCACGTCAAACCAACTCAACTATATCTATATTTGATATATTTGATAATAATAATTGTTATGACTCAAAAATGAACAAGTCCATTTGTCAAGTCCATCAAAGAAGAAAAACCCAAAAGAATGTATTTCGAGCTCGAGCTATGAGCCTCGAGCTCGAGGAGATGCATCTCGAACTCGAACAAGGAATCATGAAGTTCGAGATACTTTTGGATTAGCATGAAAACAACTCGTCATAAAGAAGCGCGTCGGTTCGAGGAGCTGTTTCGAATGAAGCAATGCGACTTCCCAGAAGAGTCACATTCTTGTATTTACTTTCTATAAATAGAATTGTAATTATGAGACCAACACATTCAATTTCAAGCAATAAATACAATTATAAAAGCAAAGCATTCAAGCTTTATTTACAATCAAGCATTTATTTCAATTGTCTTGTGTATTTCTATTCCAAATTTATTTAGTACTCTTATTAAAATTGCCTCTCAAAAATCCACCATCAACAATTGGCGCTAGAAGGAGGGCCCGATAAGAAAGAAAAATAATATGGAACGTAGTACCGGAAACAATGCCAACCAGTCATTCGGACGTGGAGTTTTCCGCAGTGCAGCCTAGTTCGAAGCCGAGCTTAAACGTCGCGAAGACGAGCTCCGAACTCTCCAGGTGGAGAACAGAAGGGTCACCGAAGAGGCTGAAGCTCTTCGACAACAACTGGCCCTAATCAATGACGATGACGAGGGCCAAGACGAAGCCCAGTCAAGAACTCGTCAAAACAGAGACGAGGGGGAAGACGAGCAACCCCCTCCCGAGGATGAGGCTGCTTCTAGAGCTCGGACTGAGCCTGTTGATAGCCAGGCTCCGACCGAGGATGGGGAGTCGCGAGAAAAGATAAAATTGCTTGAGAAACATCTCGAGCAAATGCAAAAATTCATCTCCCTTATCCCCGGAGCACCAACTCCTCCGAGGAATATACCACTGGAGAGCTACGCCGAGTCTCCCTTCACTCGAAGGATCTCGACAGTACAGATCTCTTCTCGTTTCACCATGCCGAACATAAAGGCATATGACGGGAAGACCGACCCAGACAAATTCATCACACTATACAAAATGAAGATGCAGACCGCAATGATCCCTGATCATCAACGCGAAGCCTGCATGTGCAAAAGTTTTGGGGCATGCATGGACGGACCAGCCATGCAATGGTTCATGCATCTAGCCCCGAACTCCATTTCTTCGTTTGCCGAGCTGAACGGCTCCTTCGTTCAGCATTTTTCCAGCAGCCGAAGAACGCAAAAGAGGTCGGATGATCTTTACTCCGTCATCCAGAAAGAGAACGAATCTCTTCAAGATTTTTTGAAGAGATTCAATTCGGAGAAAGTAACCATCCCAAACAGCCTCGAAGAAACAGCCGTTGCTGCATTCAAAAAGGGGCTCAAAAAAAACTCTAGTCTCTTCTGAAAATTGGTCAAGTATCCTTGCTCGACCATGGCAGAAGTATTGTGCCGAGCCGAAGCTCAAATTCGACAGGAGGTCGAAGAGGAGAACTTCGGCCAGAGAAATAAGGGAAAGGCACCGGCCCACCAATCTGATAAGAAAAGTGAGGCGCGGAGCAACAATCGGTACCAACCCTACCCTGCTCGAACGGAATCGTCCAAACAGGGGATGAAGGTGGTATCCAACGCCCCTCAAGGGGAGTCACCAATACCTCTCCGAACTGCTGTTCGAGAGATGCAGAAAATTGGAAACGAGGTCCGCTGGCCTCGGAGAATGATGACAAATCCCGAGCTCAGGGATATGTCCCTCTACTGTGATTTTCATCAAGACCACGACCACAAAACCGAGGATTGCAGAGACCTCAAGAGAGAAGTTGATCGACTTCTCGCCGAAGGACTCCTAACATGCCCAAAACCTGCGGACAAGAAAAGGGTTTGGACAAGGAACAAGAAGGGTGGCCGAGGTCAAAATCAAAAAAATAAGACCCCGGCCACAGGGGCTAACCAACAACCACTCCCTGAAGAGCCGAAGCAGCCAGAGATCGAACGTGTCATTAACGTCCTCACAGGGGGCTCCTCAATGACCAGTTCATCTCGGAATGCGGCCAAAAAACATTGCCGGGAGATGATGAACCAGCCCGTTCAACAAATCGAGGCATCCCCGCTCGAGGTATGTTTCGGGGCCGAGGACGAGCTTGAGGCTCGTCATCCTCACGATGATGCCCTCGTCATCACCTTAATGATAGCAAATTGCCAAGTCAAGAGAATACTCGTTGACACCGGCGCCTCCTCGAACGTCATTTTCCTCAAGACGCTGCGAGGTATGGGAATCTCGGAGAAAAATATAGTCGACAACCCAATAACGCTCGTTGGGTTCAGTGGGGAAAGGTTGGATTCACTCGGCGAAGTAACACTGCCTGTGTTCGCTGAAGGAATAAATTTACTGACCCATTTTCAAGTCGTCGACGCCCCTTCCGCATACAATGTATTAGTAGGACGACCCTGGATACATGCGATGAAGGCGGTACCTTCTTCCTATCACCAGATGATAAAATTTCCCACTCCATGGGGAGTTCGAACCATACGAGGTGATCAATTGGCAGCAAGGAGCTGTTACGAAATTACGCTCCGGACAGTAAATATGGTCGAGGCCGAGCAAGTAGAAGGAAGCTCGGAAATCTCAATCGACCTAAGCAATCCTGCTCGAACAACTTTCATCGGAGAAAGATTGGATGATGAGCAGCGACAAGAAATGCAAACTCTTCTCGTCCGAAATCAAGAAAATTTTGCGTTCTCGCATTCTGATATGCCAGGAATTGATCCTTCGATCATTTCGCATAGGTTGCATGTGGATTCAAAGTTTAAACCCGTAAAGCAAAAACGAAGAAGGTTCGCGCCAGAGCAAAATGAGGCAATCGCCGAGGAGGTCCGAAACCTTCTTAAGGTCGGATTCATTAGGGAAGTTAAGTATCTCGAATGGTTGGCAAACGTGGTGGTTGTAAAAAAGAAAAATGGCAAAAATCGAGTTTGTGTGGATTACACGGATCTGAACAAAGCCTGCCCGAAGGATCCTTTTCCTCTTCCACACATCGATCGATTGGTCGATGCAACCGCAGGATTCGAAGTCATGAGCTTTATGGATGCCTTTTCTGGGTACAATCAAATTAAAATGTATCCTCCAGATCAAGAAAAGACAGCTTTCATGACGAATCAAGGGATCTATTGTTACAAGGTAATGCCCTTCGGCCTCAAGAATGCCGGTTCGACCTATCAAAGATTGATGAACCGTATGTTCGAACAACAGATTGGTCGAACAATGGAGGTGTATATAGATGATATCTTGGTAAAGTCGAACTCATTCGATGACCATCTTCGGCATCTAACCGAGACTTTTCAGATATTGAATAAATTCAACATGAGGTTGAATCTGACGAAGTGTATCTTCGGTGTTTCCTCCGGAAAGTTTCTTGGATACATAGTGAGCCGACGAGGAATCGAAGCTGACCCGCTCCAAATCAAAGCAATCCAAAACATACAACCACCAAATAACGTGAAGGACGTACAACGAATGATCGGCAAACTAGCCGCGATCAATAGATTCGTAGTAAGGTATTCGGACAGAACAAGCCCTTTCTTCTCCTTACTAAGGAAGGCCAAAAAGTTCGAATGGACGAAGGAATGTGATGAAGCACTCACTTCTATCAAACAGTATCTAACTCGACCTCCCGTCCTCGCCAAAGCCGAACATGGAGACGAATTACAATTGTACATGGCCGTCTCCGAAAAGGCTATAAGCGGCGTCCTTGTTCGAGAATTAGAAGGGAACCAACACCCATCTATTATGTAAGTCGAACACTCCTCGATGCTGAAATACGGTACCCAGCTCTGGAGAAATTCATCCTTGCCTTGATTATGGCTTCAAGAAAATTAAGGCCCTACTTCGAATCGCATCAAGTAAAGGTTGTTTTGTCATTCCCAATTCGACATGTTCTATCTAAACCAGACTTATCTGGAAGAATGATGAAATGGGCTATTGAGCTTGGAGGCTATGGTCTGCAATTCGAGCCACGAAACACTATAAAATCACAAATACTGGCCGACTTCATAGCAGACTATACTCCCGGACTACAAGTTATGGCTGAGGTCGAACTCGGATCAAATTCAAGTATCTTAGAATTCTGGACCCTTGCTATAGATGGTTCCAGTAATTCTAGGGGGAGTGGAGCCGGGATATTACTCATATCCCCCGAAAGATGGGTGATCGAAAGGGCAATACACTTCAAATTCCGAACAACAAATAATATAGCAGAATACGAAGCGTTAATTGCTGGGCTACATCTAGCATTAGATCTCAGAGTGCGGAAGTTAAAAATAGAGTCCGAATCACAACTCGTCGTCAATCAAATACGAGGTGAATTCCAAGCCCGAGATGCCAGAATGTTAGCGTATCATGAGCTGGCAAAGGAACTCGAATCAAAGTTCGAAGTGGTAGAAGTCTCGCACATACCTCGGGAAGAGAATTCGCATGCCGACGCATTAGCAAATTTGGCTGCGGCTGCAAGCTCTTTTGGGACTCGATCTATACCAATGACGGTTGCGCTTTGGCCGGCCACAAGGGACCGAGAGTACGAACTAATGGAAGTATGCCCGGTGAACGAAGATCCAGAATCTTGGATGTCCCCAATCGTAAAATATATTTCCAATGGAGTTCTGCCACAATCAAAAACTGAAGCAACTCGGTTAATACGAAGAGCAGCTCGATTCTCCATCCTTGATGGCCAATTATATAAAAGATCTTTCCAAGGGCCTTTACTGAAATGTGTATCCGAAATGGATTACACCTCAGTATTATCCGAGATCCATTCAGGAAGTTGTGGAAATCATTCGGGTTCCAGAAGCCTAGCCCACAAAACTATAACGGCGGGATTCTATTGGCCAACCTTGAAAAAAGATGCCGAGGAAATTGTGCGGAAATGTGATGATTGCCAGAGGTACGCAAATTTGACACACTTACATGCCGAGCCTCTCCATTCGAATACTCCGGCTTGGCCATTTTGTCGATGGGGAATCGACATCGTAGGCAAACTACCAAAGGCAGCCGAACAAAAGGAATATCTAGTGGTTGCTATGGATTACTTCGCGAAGTGGGTTGAGGCCGAGCCCCTTTCTAGAGAACGAGATACCGAGATGATCAACTTCGTATGGAAGAATATAGTTTGTCGGTTTGGTTTACCTCGAGAAATCATAACCGACAATGGACGCCAATTCACCAGCAAAAAGTTTAAAGATTATTGTGAGACAATTGGAGCTCGGTTATTGTTTTCAACCCCGAGATACCCCGAAGCAAATGGCTTGGCCGAATCATCTAATAAAACAATTATCAGTATCTTAAAAAAGAAACTCTCAGCCAAGAAGTCAGTCTGGGTCGAGGAACTACCGGCCGTACTATGGGCATATCGAACTACTTACAAAACTGCTACAGGCGAATCACCATTCTCTCTTGCATTCGGAGTCGAGGTTGTATCTCCAATCGAAGCCATTCAAAGAAGCCCGAGAGTCGAATTATTTGACGACGACCAAAATAAGGAAAAACTCTTCGGTGCGCTTGAATTACTCGATGAAAAAAGAATGGAGGCTTCGGGACGGATGACTAGACTTCAAAGGAATGTTGAAAAATTCTACAATAAGTCGGTTCGTCTAAGATCATTTAAAGTCGGGGACTGGGTTCTTCGGCAAGTCTTTCAAAATACACAAGAATTAAATGCCGGAAAGCTAAGACCGAGCTAGGAAGGACCCTATATCATCGATTTGGTGGTCGGCAACGGGGCTTATCGACTTCGAACTCCAGAAGGGAAACCTATCCCAAATGCATGGAATATTAAATACTTCAAAAAGTATTACTTCTAGCTCGGACTAGTCCTGTTTGTATTTTGTTAGTTCGTGTTATTTCAAGTACGAATTGTATCAAGTTCGAATTATTTCAAGTTCTCTATCTTGTATTAGAATATCGGATCTCGTTACAAATTTATCAGTTCGAGTTGTTTCAAGTTTTCTATCTTGTACTCTGACTTCAACAAAAACCAGAATAAACGAGAAGGAGAAGAAGGCAAAACTTGTGGAAAGCAAAATAGCAAAGCATTAAAACAGCAAAAGCCAAGGCATCAATTCGGAACAAATTTACAGAGAAGTTAAAAAAAATATTGTTCGTAACATTAAAAGAAAATGTTCTAAGGATTGGGGTTCGGCTGCTCGGGGTTGGTCTGGTTCGGATCAGTCTATTCCTCCCGATTCTGCTCATCTCTTACCAAATTGTCCTCCAGATGCTTTGAGAAGGTTTCATCATCATTATTGTCATCAGAACCCTCGAAAGCATCCGGAGTCGAATAGACAAAACCGAGATCGAGCTCGGGATACTTCTCGGCTACGGCCACCTTCACCTTCTTACGAATCAGCTCCTCCATCATGTTGAAGGTGGATTCACCGGAAGGGGTAGCCATCAGTTGAGCGAGGTTCAGACCCTCCCCTGTTGTTTGAGCATCCTGCAAAGCCTTCTTAGCTTCTTCAGCCTCCGCACTCAGCTTTTGCTCGACCTCCGAGCGCCTCAAGACCTCGGCCTCCAGATCCTGCTTGAGCTTGTCGGTGTGGTCCCTAGCTTGGGCCAACTCTTCGACTGCCGACTGTCGGTCCTTAGTCAATTGCTCGACTAAGTCCTGCGAAGCTTTTAAGCTCACAGTGGCAACCGACAGCTCGGAGATTAAATGTTCATGCTCTTTAGAGATCTCCTGACGCTCCCTCTCGGCCTGGACAAAATCTTTGCGCTCGTCTCGGAGGCTTCGGTAGCAACGCTCATAATCCTCGACCATTCCGCAGAATCCCTGATGATTCGTCACTTCAATATAAGGAAATTTGATGAACTGGTTGATATTAAGATAAGACGAAGTATGTAACTTACCGCAAGGGAGTTACGAGCGTTCTCCAGGAAGGAGACTCGAGCTGGGGCTCGGGTCGGCCAGGGCAGTCCCGCAAAAAGCATGTCGGCGTATGAGTGGAAGGTGGCGATAGACTTCAGCCTTTTCTGCTTTTCGGCCTCAGTCTCCTCGGCATTCTCGGTGGTCACCTTAGCCTTTCCTGGACGGTGTCCCATATCTTGATCCGGAAGCTCGGACCCAGTCAAGTCGAAGATCTCCCGAGTATCCTCTCGAGCCTTCTTGCGCCCCTCGGTAGGTTGATCGGTTTCTTCAGAATTTACCAGGCCAAGGTCTGGCTTATTCTTCGGAGTCGAAGTACCGGCAGCCCAGTCTCTCTTCTTGGAGCTTTCGGTATCTTTGTTTTTTGGCCGAGAGGTTTGCGGGCCTTTATTCGGCTGGACGGTCTCTTTCTTCTTCCTCGACTTCTTTTGTTGTTTTTCTTGCTCGAACCGCAGCAAGTCAGCAGGAGTAAGTCTTTCCATCGGGTCGTCGATACCGTGAATACTGAGGGTACGAAGTCGGCGAAGAGATTTGAATCGATGCAGCTTGTGTTGGTAGGCTCTTTGAATCCTTTCCGTCTCGGCGTTGGATAATATCGGCCTCAGTTGCCCTACACAAACATAAGAAATGCTAGCTCGGTTAAATAACAAGCATAATCAAAAGGAGGAATTAAACGTACGGTCAACAGTTCGGATAACTCCACACAGACCGGGATATTCACTCGGAATTTGAACATAAAAAAATTCTTGAATCCATTTTTTAGAATTCGATTTCGTGCCGAGGACCAGGGGGCTCGGATTCTTTGATCATTTGGAAAAGAAGTAATAATCTTCGCTTCCTCCCATGGAAATTATGTTATACAGAGCATTCCACTCCCGAAGGGTCGGCTCTTCGAGCCCGACATCTCGGAATATCAGATAAGTTCCGAGCATATGGCACCATGAGATTGGGGAAAGCTGGATTGGGGCGATGTTATACTGCTCTATGATCCTTACAAAAAATGGGTGGAGAGGAAGGCGAATGCCGAACTGAAAAACCCGAGCTGAAAAGGCCATGAAACCGTAAGGTGGACGATAAGCTCGGTCATCTTCCCCAGGGGCGATGGCGTTCAGTCGAACCGAGAGACTGTATTGTTTAAATAAGCCGTCTAACTTCGGCTGGTCCAAATCTGAAGGAATTTCTTTCAAGGATCCCCTAACTATTTGATCGTAAAGTGGAGGGAAGATCCCGGGGGCTAAACCCGAAGAAATTTCTAAGGAAAAAGAGGGGTTTGAAGTCTCGGCTTCGTCATGATTGCCGGCTGATCCCGAAGGTTGGGGATCTTCTCGGCTTAATTGACCACTACTGACTTCGGTATCTTCGCTAGAGGCCGAAACACTATCCATACCGTTCGAACCACTACTACTAGAACTACTCATGATTACAAGGAAAACAGTTCGAACAGGAAAAGAACTAACCCTTGATTGGAAACTTGAGGAAGTTCGGTGGAATACTTGGTCTGAGGAGTTGGTCCGAGGTTGAGCGTGAAATAAAAAATTGGAAAATGAAATATTAAGGGTATTTATAAACGAATATGCCTCGATTATCGTGAAAGTCATTTGAGTTCGACCAATCAGGGAAAGACACGTGGCATTTTTTGAAATTCAAAATTCAAATAATTCCCGCTCGGAGAAGACCAACCACCTTATTATCCAAGAGCTCGAACTCGAACTTACGAGTTATTCGACCTTTATATTAATTCAAATACTAAAGTTGTTCGACAAAGCGAAAGCTTTTTTCAGGCAAAGTGAGCCCTTGGCTAGGGTCAGCCTATTTTTATCCGAGGAATTTAGGACATCGAGGTCATAGATTCTTCTGTCCGCAAAGTTCCTCGAAGACTATGAAACCGGAACGATAGCCCAAGAAACAGCCAGGGTGTTCCGGCATAGTATTCCCAAGGGATCCGGGGTCGCTCCCCGACTGATTTGTGAAATTAATTCACGAGTCGGTTTTTAAAATCCTACGAAATAAAGTTCGTAGATAGGTCGGGCCTAGCCAGCCGCGGACTTAGGGGTGATCGTAAAAATGAAAAATAACTTCGTAGAACACCCCGAAATGAAAAAGACGTCCCTAAAATTCGTCGTGTTATATCGCATGATATGGGAACGGCCTTTCTCCTGAACATCTCCTAACTATGGTACGGAGTAGGGAAATCTCATTTCTTCTATGATTTGTTGCAGGATAATTTCGTAAAGAAGTCAAAGAATCACTTAATTTGGCTTCGCCGAGCTCTGAATAAGCTCGGACGAAAGCCGAGGAGCTATTGTTATGACTCAAAAATGAACAAGTCCATTTGTCAAGTCCATCAAAGAAGAAAAACCCAAAAGAATGTATTTCGAGCTCGAGCTATGAGCCTCGAGCTCGAGGAGATGCATCTCGAACTCGAACAAGGAACCATGAAGTTCGAGTTACTTTTGGATTAGCATGAAAACAACTCGTCATAAAGAAGCGCGTCGGTTCGAGGAGCTGTTTCGAATGAAGCAATGCGACTTCCCAGAAGAGTTACATTCTTGTATTTACTTTCTATAAATAGAATTGTAATTATGAGACCAACACATTCAATTTCAAGCAATAAATACAATTAT
This sequence comes from Plectranthus barbatus, assembly GCA_026898455.1. Lineage (NCBI taxonomy): Eukaryota > Viridiplantae > Streptophyta > Magnoliopsida > Lamiales > Lamiaceae > Plectranthus > Plectranthus barbatus. The sequence goes on along the minus strand of JAPKLW010000382.1, from coordinate 267,487 downwards.
AAAAGCAAAGCATTCAAGCTTTATTTACAATCAAGCATTTATTTCAATTGTCTTGTGTATTTCTATTCCAAATTTATTTAGTACTCTTATTAAAATTGCCTCTCAAAAATCCACCATCAACAATAATGTTTTAAATATATATATATATATATAGGGGTGCGTTAAAGTCACAAGTGATCTTTTAGATAGGATATGAGAATGAATCCTGTACATCCAAATATGTGTTCAGACGGTTGAGATCAATTTGATGGGCGAAATTAAAAGGTGCATTCGGTAATGAAAAAAGTTGCAGAGTAAGGGTATTTATGTAAAGATGCAACCTCAACTACCAAACATTAATTCAAATTCCTTGAAATTTGCAAATATTTCGAGTGTGGGTTTTTCCTTCCGAAAAAATAGAGTTCAAAAACAAATTTCCCAAAAAAAAATCGCGTCGTCGCGGGAGGAGGGCGGTCGTGGGAGGCGCTGGCATGGCTGACCTGATTGCTTTTGTATATGGCGAAGCAAACGGCGGCGGCGACGGCGAGGTGGATGACGATGACGCTGATGATAAACGCCAAGATGAGGCGCTGCTTGAATTTCTTCTTCTTCTCCTCCTGACGCCGCTGAGAGAGATGAGGTCGAAGTCTTGAAATGCCATTGTTGAGGGGATTTGGGTGTTTGAAGATGATGATGAACTCTGCCTTGGCCTTGCTTGGGGTTAAGCCATGGCAGGGGAGTTTCAGAGAAACGTTTTTGTATGTATGAATTGAGATAGTTTATTATACTGCTACTGTACAAGGGTATATAATGCATATTTACAGGCTTACATAATGCATATTTGCATGTTTATATATTTTCAGATGTAAGTTGCATTATTAAGCTTGTAAATATGCATTATCTACATATGCATAGTTGCATTATCTTATTTTTACTGCGATTATGTTTTTCGAAACTTATGCAATAGTAATATCGTTTGAAAGAAAATTAAAATATCTTTAATTTGATATACGGTAAGTTAAAAAATAATTTAAATTGAGTGAGATATGATTAATTCAAATTTTATGAGGAAATTAGAGGAGAGATAATATGTTGAAGAAAGAAATATGTGAGTTTGAGATGAAAGAGAATATGAGATTTTTTTGTGGTCCCCCATGTTTAACTTACCTAAATACCCTTATTACAAAAAATTAATTCATAAATTAAGTAACAAAATAAATAGAGATATTAAATCTGGACCACTTATTTCATCAAATCAATGATCATGATTTATTCTCTTCTCCCATCAAAATATGAATTGTGATATGATTACGCCTATATATATATATATATATATAGGGTAGTGATCAGGTGAGAATAGGAGTTACTATGAGAAATAAGAATAAATCTCGCGCGTCCATCTCATCAAATCGACGAACAGGATTCATTCTCAGCATATTGAAAAACGCGGCATTTTTGCCCCAATATCGTGCAGTTTTAGTCTTTAAAGGCTAAAACTGTAAAAATACTCAAACACAAACAGCAACCTGCATTTTAAGCCCGATTTACTTCATTTTTAGCCCAATTTACTTCATTTTTAGACCGATTTACTTTATTTTTACATAAATACGAATTAAAAAAAATTAAACATCTTCTTCAAAGCAACAACACGAGCGTAGTCTCTATAAAACTCAAAACCAACATCAACAGTTCTTAAAACTATGCCCTTAAAATGCTTCATCTTATCAACACACTTTGGAATAAATGAACATGTAAGATACAAAAATGCACAAAGTTAACACTAAAGATGCACAATATAATAGAAAAAATGAACGTCGATCTGAATAAAACAAATTTTTTTAAACTATATTCATGCATAATTAACAACGTCGAGACCGAACACGAATGCAAAATCCAGAAACAAAGAAAAAAAATCTGATCGACAAAAGAAATATAAATCAATTCGAACAAAGAAGG
>JAPKLW010000382.1:212299-265542 GCA_026898455.1 Plectranthus barbatus | reverse complement strand
AAAATCTGATCGACAAAAGAAATATAAATCAATTCGAACAAAGAAGGAAGAAGAAATCAAATCGCGCGAAGAAAGGAATAAAAAATCTAATGAGATACTATTTCAGATTTTAAAAAAAAGCTAAAATTACAAAAATAACCTTCATTTTGCAAAACTGCAGGATAATCGAGGAAAACTGCACACTGAGTAAAATAGATCATGAGCGTTGAAATCACAAAATCAAATACTAAGATTTATTCTTATTTTTCATACTAAAAACTATTCTCATATGATCACTACTCTATATATATATATATATATAAATAATTTTTATAATTTTAGCGGCAACCGTTATACTTCTTAGTATATAGAATATATTGCAATTTTCTCAATTCACTACACCAATATCTGCCCCTAAATCTAACAGCCCGTGGTAGTAAACAGCAGTAATAAATATACGCTGGAAAAAAAAAAAAAAAATTTCAAAACTCCTTTCTATACATTCGGTCTTCTATTGCAAGCATCCAAAAAGATCTCCACACCAGATTCACTGCACCGGAGAGATCCCCGGCAGCAATGCCTCCACGCGGCTGCACCGCCACTCTTCCTCTTGTCGTCACACTAAATTGCATCGACGACACAGTTCTAGAGGAGGAATGCCTCAACGGCGTCGCGGAAGTGGAGCACGTGCCCCTCAGCCGCCTGGCGGAGTCGCGGATCGAGTCGGCGGCGGCGGTTCTCATCCACTCGCTCTCCTTCCTCCCGCGGGCGGCGCAGCGCCGGCTCCGTCCGTGGCAGCTCATTCTCTGCCTCGGATCGTCTGACCGCGCCGTCGACTCGGCTCTCGCGGCTGAACTTGGGTTGAGCCGGCTGCTACACGTTGACGTCAGTCGAGCCGAGGAAGTCGCGGATACCGTGATGGCGCTTATTTTGGGACTACTTAGGCGTACGCATCTCCTCTCAAGACACGCACCTTCGGCTTCCGGATGGCTCGGTTCGGTACAGCCGCTCTGCCGTGGAATGCGCCGGTGTCGTGGATTGGTGTTAGGCATTGTTGGTAGATCTGCCTCTGCGACGTCGTTGGCTAACAGGAGTTTGGCTTTTAAGATGAGTGTGTTGTATTTTGATGTGCAAGAGGTATGTTAAATAGGAAATTCTGAATAAAAATACATTTCATTCTTTATATTGCGGTTTGTGCAAGATTATTGGGATGTTCATTATCAGTTGTGCTCTAGTAAGAGATACCTTCCCAATTTGTCAAAATCTTCGTATACAGATGGATTCTTAAAGCTTTAGATTAGTGCTGTTAATTATATACTTGGGCATTGAATTAAGGAAAGCTTCTACCCCTGTTTACTGAACTTTTGTGTTATTAGTAATTTCTTGACATTGTATACTATGTTTGTTTGCCGTCAGACGCTGCTTATATATCTTGGTAAAAAAATAAATCTGCTTTTACGGCTTTTTTTTTTTTGTTACCTAGGCTATGAGTTTCATCTAATAATACTCTTCACGATTTTACCGTCTTTATTTTTTGTTGTTAGTATTTAGGTTTTATGTTTGAAAAATCTTTTTTGTCAAGTCACTGCTTTATTGTGTTGCATGATGATTTATCTGATCTTTTTGTGCAGGGTTCTATATATTAGTAGCATTGATGTCTTTTGGTGTTTCAGAATTTTTTACTCTCTCATTGTTTGGTAATTGAATAGTTTGATTGTAGTGATTTGAAGAAGTTAATGTTTGTAGATTTTTATGAGTAAATTTTTGGTTTGATGATCTACATTTCATTTATTTTTATCAACCTTGTTCCTTATATGTGCATGTAGGGAAATGTTAACATAAGTAGGTCTTCCTTAAGATTTCCCACAGCTGCTAGAAGAATGGATACACTTAATGACTTGCTTGCTGCAAGTGACATCATATCTCTGCACTGTGCTCTGACTAATGATACAATTCAAATTATCAATGCGGAGTGTTTGCAGCATATTAAGCCCGGTAAACTGTTTATTCTATGTTCATGGAGACTTTTCAGTGATTTGTTTTCTCATTATCTCTCTTATGATGCGATGCTTCTTTGAAGGGGCATTTCTTGTCAATACTGGAAGCAGCCAGCTGTTGGATGATTGTGCCGTGAAGCAACTTTTGATTGATGGCACACTGGCAGGCTGTGCCCTTGATGGTGCTGAAGGGCCACAGTGGATGGAAGCATGGGTATGATAGATATTGTTAGGATGTGATGCAGGAAAGGAATGTAGTTCAGAAGGTTATTACCTTTTGGTGATGAAACTTTGTCATGAAGTGCCATTACTTACTGCTTGATCACTAGCTTCAAAGCTCAACTCCTTTTTTTTTTTTTCAAAGGCCTCATCTGCATTTTTTTTATGTGCTCATCTTGCTAATAAATTACCTTCAGAGATCATTACTTGGGGACAAACTTATACTGTTTTTCACTGTGCTGTTTCCAAACTGATACTTCTATGATCTGATTTCAGCTAAGGGAGATGCCCAATGTTCTGATCCTTCCTCGGAGTGCAGATTACAGTGAAGAAGTATGGATGGAGATTAGGGAAAAGGTGATTTCCATACTACAACAATTCTTCATTGATAGCGTCATTCCAAAAAATGCGGTCTCTGATGAGGAAGATGAGGAGGAAATAGAGTCCGAAAGTAAGAATGAAGAGAGTCATGTGCTAGACAAAGAATCATTATTTCAAGGTTCTCTGGATGATAGACTAACTGAAAATGCCGAACTAGTGGCTGAAAGTTCCCAGAAAAAGGTCTTAAATCAGACACTAGAGACTTCATCTCAAAATCAAAGTTCTGCTTTGTCTCAAAGTATGGTAAATAGAGCAGAAGCTACGCGAAGCAGATCGAGTAAGAAGGCTAAGAAGAGGCATGGTCGGCAAAAATCTCAGATTAAAGCAGATGATGCTACATTTGAGAAAGAAACTTCTTCGTATAGAGAAGATGATGCCGCTATGAGTGGCACAGATCAAGTTTTGAGTTCTAGTTCGCGATATGCTTCTCCTGAAGATTCAAGGAGCAGGAAAACACCAGTTGACTCAAAAACAGAATTATCTCCAGAGCTGCAGCTACAATCAAGCATAGAACTTGTTAAAAGATCAGGTGATCTTTTAAAGGATGGCTATATTGTATCTTTACATGCAAGAGACCGTCCTGCTCTTCATGTCTCAAGGCAAAGAGTCCAAGGTGGTGGTTGGTTCTTGGATACATTGTCTAATGTCACAAAAAGGGATCCTGCAGCACAATTCCTGGTGGTGTATAGAAGCAAGGTATTTACATAAGATGTTAAATGACGTCTTGACCATGTCTGGCATTATCACTTGTTTTGGCTTCGTGGATATTAATTTGTATAATAAAAAAGGAACTAGGGCTAGTCCTTGGATGATATCGGGTGAGAAAATAGCATTCTGATAGTTTCTGAGTTTCTTCTACTATTTTATGCAGGATACAATTGGGTTTAGATCATTTACTGCTGGAGGAAAGTTATTACAGGTAAGCTCCTAACTGACTTTTGATATGCCTTCCAATTTGTCTTGATTGGGTTGTTTTCAATGGGAATTGTTTCAATTAGTAACAGGACTTGTGCAAAAGTTTTGTTTGTGTGTGGTTGGTGTGGGCTGTGCACTTTTTATTTTTTAATGAGCTGATCCATAAGTGAAATATTTTATCCTACTGTAAACAGTCACAGTTTCTGTTACTTGAGCTTTTACATCGACTTTGCAGATAAATAGAAGGATGGAATTTGTATTTGCTAGTCACAGCTTTGATGTTTGGGAGAGTTGGACATTTGAAGGTTCTCTTGCAGAGTGCAGGCTGGTAAACTGCCGAAATCCTTTGGTGCGTCCATTTACACTATGCTCTTTATGATTAGATTTATTGCTCATGAAGCAAGCCCCATCAGTAGTAAATACTTCATCCGTCCAACTTAATTGTCCCACTTTTCTTTTTTGTCTGTCCCGGCTCAATTGTCTCGTTACTAAAAAAAAGTAATTTTTTCACACTCAACAATAAAATATTAATTCTACTCAACTTATTCTACACTCACACTCATGGCTTATTGTGTCCGGTCAACCCGGTACAATTAAGCCGGAACGGAGGGAGTATCATATTTGGTCACCCTTTTATGAAAACTTGTACTACGGCAATAAAATCAGCAAATAACATTGATTTTAGTAGATGTGACCATAAGTCACATTGATTTTAGTAGATGTGACCATAAGTGGCGGAAGCCTCTTTTTAGGATTACCAGTTCCACGGTTTATTAAACTGATATTATTACAAGAATTCATCATCTGATGCATCCTCTCTTTCTCTCTCTCTAAGATATATGTATGGCACTCTGTGTAATGTGCAGGCTGTTTTGGATGTACGTATTGAGATTGTTGCTGCTCTAGGTGAAGATGGTATAACGCGATGGCTTGATTAGCAGCTTGAAGCTAGTAGCGTTGAAGTTGTTTTCACACAAATTTATTTCACTGAGGCTTGTGTTTGTCTCCCCAATCACCTTAGATTTGTATTAAAAACATGGGTGTTTTCCCTTTCGGAATTTCTTCATCTTCTTTTAATGTGACATTGTTGTAGATGAGCACATAATGCCTATTGTAATTCAAGTCTCGTGTATTTGCTTTTTTTTTTTTTTTTTCAAATTTTATTTACTGGTTTAATTTTCGGATAATTTTAAACACAACCATATTATTATTCCACACAGTCATTTTTATTTTAAAAATAAAATTGTAATTTGTTTTTTACTATTTTGCCCTTGTATCCTTTAATATACATATTTGAAAATAAAAAAAAACTACTAAAAAAAACAATAAAGATTTTGAATATAACGAAGAGGGGAAATAGGGAAATATATTCCAATCTTTGACAGATTAGGAGATTTTATCCCTCTTTTGCTGTTAGGGAATTATATCACATACTTTAATTCTGTCAAGGAATTTTGTCCCATATCGCTAACTAATCTGTTAAGTGCCACATGACATTAATGTGGCGCTGACTCACTGCCATATATATATATATATATATATTTTTGAAAGGAAAAACACATCCCATTAAACTAAATCTTGTGAAATAAGATTACAAATCCATCTAGGGAAATCAGATTCCCAGATAACAACTTCATTACAATCAGCTCCGAAGATGGCGATGTGCGCAACTGAATTTGCCTCCCTTCTCATGTGCGAAATCTTAATAGTAGAGTTTCCTTTCAATTCACCAATGATTTCTGCTAAGTAGGGCGGAAGCCAAGGTGAGGATCCATCGGCTTTTATCAATTCATACATAGCTGTAATGGAATCCAAGTAAAGCTCGGCTGGTTTCGCTCCGGTTTTCAAACACAATCCAACCCCATAAACTGCAGCCAAAACTTCTGCTTCAGTCACACAATTCGGTTTATCAATTGATTTAGCCAAAGCTGCCACAATGTTTCCTTGGTCATTTCGAATAATCACTCCAATACCAAAATATCCATTAAAAAAATCGCATCGAGCATCAACATCAATGCGAAAACTTCCTTTGTTCGGCCGAACCCACACTTTCCCCAATCTGCAAATCTATCCCAAAAACAGACTGCACACATTTGTCAGCACTCTTAAATCTTTCAAGAAAATCCACAGCCATTGAAAGTGAGATGTTTTCTTTTTTCCCAGATTTTCCATGCTTAAGGTTGCATAAATGTTTCCAAACAAGCCAACTCAAAATGCACCAAACTTCAAACTCTTCTTTTTTCACTTGCTTTCTAATTTCCAGACCAAACTCACACATAGGCTTACCACTCATCTTCTTCATCATCCTCTTGAATTTGCTTTCTTCCCAAAATCTCTTTGTTTCATCACAGAAAAACAGACAGTGTTGCGTTGTTCCCCACTCTTTGTGACACCAATCACAAATTCCTTTGCAAGGAATGTGATATCTCTGTAAATTAATTGGTGTATGGATGAAATTGTTGAACATTCTCCAGCAGAACACCTTAATCTTTGGAGGAACTTCCAAATCCCATATCAAATACCTCCATCTCTCTTTAGCTCGCTGAGATTGATTTTCAGGAGGTTCAAAGAAACCTTTCTCAGCCAAATATGCTGATTTAACAGAAAATGTCCCATTTTCTGAAAACTTCCAGAAAAGTTCATCCTCCACCTTGTGGTTAATGGGGATCTTGCAGATAATTTCCACCACAGTAGGAAGGAAAAATTCTTGCAACTACTCTTTATCCCATCTTCCCTCAGGATAAAAAAACTCTGAAATTTTGGAATTGGTAAGATCTGTAAGATTAGAAAGAGGTTTACCTGAAGCAAGGTCCCCCACAAAAGCATCTCCAAAAGCTAAGATTTCATTACCGTTTCCCACCTTCCATCTTCCTCCTTTAATTGCACTTTCACTTCCCCACATAATAGATCTCCAGATGAAAGAACAATTCGAGGGAACTTTTCCCTCCACAATTCTCTTGTTCGGAAAGTATCGTGCTTTCATCACTTTACTCACAAGTGAAAAAGGAAATTTCCAGATTCTCCAAAATTGCTTGGCAAGAAGTGCCTTATTGAATGAAATCAGATCTCTAAGACCCATACCTCCTTGATCCTTTGGTTTACAGAGTTGTTCCCAACACGCCCAATGAATAATATTTTTTCCTTCTGTATCACCCCACCAAAATCGTGTGATCGCCCTCTTGATCTCGTTTAAGATTGAAACCGGCAATCTGAAGCAAGACATAGCATAGGTTGGGATTGCTTGAATAATAGATTTAATTAACACTTATTTCCTCTTGCTGATAAGATCTTCATGTTCCATTTTTCCATCCTCTTCATGACTCGGTCCCTCAGATAACCAAACTGAAATCTTTTACTCCTCATGGACGAAATAGGGAGACCAAGGTAAATAGAGATTCCATGAACTGATCTAATCCCCAAAGTATTTGTGATAAAATCCTTCCTTCATTTTTCAACTGCGGGACTGAATGTAATTGCTGATTTAGAGTAGTTGATGGCCTGCCCCGAAGCTCGTTCGTAGATTTGAAGACATTTCAAAATCTTGTGACACCCCTCCTTTGTATCTTTAAAGAATAAAAGGCTATCATCCGCGAACAATAAATGAGAAATTTCTGGTCCAGACTTCCCAAATCGAATACCTTTAAAGTTTCCTTTCTTTGCTCCTTTGTGAAGAAGGGAGGATAAACCTTGAGCACAAATAGTAAACAAAAGAGGAGAAAGCGGGTCCCCTTGTCGAAGTCCTCTGGAAGGTGTGATGAATCCAGAAACATTCTGATTTAGGATAAAAGAGTAAGTAACTGTACGCACACACTTCATAATAATTCTCACAAATCGATCAGGAAATTTCATTCTCTTGAGCATTTCCTCCAGGAAGTCCCATTCAATGCGATCATAAGCTTTGCTCATGTCAAGTTTAAGTGCTGCATAATCGTCTTTCTTTCCTTTTTTTTGTTTCAGCCAATGCATACACTCATAGCCGACGAGAATATTATCAGAGATAAGTCTACCCGCCACAAATGCACTCTGGTTCTCATCCACGACTGAGGGAAGTACTTTCTTCATCCGAGAGCCAATCATTTTTGCAACAATTTTGTAGTTGGTGTTGCACAAACTAATAGGCCTGATTTCTCCCATTGTTTTGACCTCATCAACTTTCGGGATGAGGGTCAAATAAGTTTCATTCCACCCCTCAAATTGTTGAACCTCGTTTAGAATTCGAAGAATATCATCGCATAATTGTTTTCCAACAACTGGCCAAAGTTTTTGATAAAAACTACCTGGGAGCCCATCTGGTCCTGGAGATTTGGAAGGGTGCAGGGATCTCAAAGCTTCATCAATGTCTTCCTTCGTGAAAGGTTTTTCCAGTACCTCTTCATCCTCCTTTTTAATAATAACTTCAATGTTATCAGTAACCTTCCTAATGTCTTCCAAAGAAGGTCTTGTGCTCGTATACAATTTCTGGAAATAATCTTCAACAATAAGAATTTTTCCTGTTTCTTCCGTGATCCACCTACCCTGATCGCTCACCAATCCATGAATCCAATTTCTCTTTTTTCGCTCAGAAGCTCTACTATGAAATGTTGCAGTGTTTCTATCGCCAAAAGCCAACCAGTTGAGTCTGGCTCGTGATTTCCAGTGTATTTCTTCCATGTCTGCCAGCAATTCAATTTCCTTATCCAACTCTTGTAATTTTGATCTGATGGATTTGTCTGAAGTCTCATTTAACAGATTATTCCTAATCTCACGAAGTTTTTTGATTCTTCGTGGGATATTGTCGAACCTCTTCCCAGCCCATTTCCTGCAAAAAATTTTGCAATTTTGAACTCTTTCCCTCCAATTATTTAATCCACCCATCATGTTCCAATTTTCATTGAATTCAGGCAGGAATTTTGGATCTTGCAGCCATTTTTCTTCGAAATAGAATCTTCGTCTTCCTTGACCTCTTCCCTCAGGCCAAACATCCTCATGAGTAAGGAGTAAGGGCCTGTGATCTGAACCAAACCAATCAAGAATTTTACACTCAAACTTCTTGAAAACCACTTTCCAAAATTTATTACAAAAAAACCTGTCCAGATTTGCTGTAATCAGACCACTCTCCCATCTCTTATTGCACCAAGTCCATTTACTATGAGGGATCTTTATGTGATCCAAATTGCATTCAGCAATAGCATCCCAAAACTCTCTCATTTGGCTTTGATGTCTCGGCCTCCCACCTTTCTTCTCATTTTCAAACATGATTTCATTGAAATCCCCCCCCCCCAATAAGCCAAGGTTCCTCTCCAGACTCTTGTAACAATCCAAGTTTCCTCAATAAATCCCAAGAAAATTTTCGAAGGGATTTCTTTGCATTTCCATAAAATCCAGTGAACCTCCACTTAGTACCTGAACTATTAACCCAACAGTCGATGTGTCCAACTGAGAAGCTTCGAATAGTAACGTTACATTCTGCCTTCCAAAGGAGAAGAAGGCCTCCCTTTGTGCCCTCCGCATCAACAACAAAGCACCCTTCATAACCCATTTTATTTTTCCACATTTCACACCTCTTACCATGTACCCTTGTTTCTGAAATAAAGACCAAACTTGGGGAATTATCGACTAACAGTCGACGGAGTTCATGGAATGCACGAGTATTCCCCAATCCTCGTGCATTCCAAATTAAGGTGATCATTGGGCTCGGCGGGGCTGCAGGTCAGCCACCGCCGTTATTGCCAACATGTTTGTGAACTCTCTTACTTCTTCTTTATTACTCTCCTGAACCTTTGAATCTGAATTCGAAGCTTTTGGCCTCTTGATTCTGTTTTCTTCCATATCTTCAATCTCCAAATCCTCCGGCGAGGGTCCCCTTTTGTTAGTAGATAAGGTCTTTTCCACTTGACAGCTTTTATTTTCTTCTGATAAGGAATGTTGTCTCGCTCTCTTCTTCCATTTCCCTTTCGCCACTTTATGTGTCACAAGGTTACCTCTCACCACTTGCTCAATGATGATTGTTCCATTTGTCCCTTTGATTGCATTTGCTTCTCCAGAATTGAGTTCGATAGAAGGAAAGGTATCCTTCTCTGCACCTTTCAACAACCCCAATGACTGGTTTTCTGTTTGATTCTCAGCTTGTTCTTCTGATTTTTTATCGTTTTCCTCATTGATAGAAACTGGGATCCTCACCATGGATTGATTGGGGCCCCCTTCTATCTCCATATCTACAGTAGATCTGAGACGTTCTACTGCCCCCTCTGGATTCGATAATTCCAAAACAGAGCTTGTATTAGTATCCACTTTCTTGGGTGAAATGCCTTTGTCTCTATTATAAACCATCTGCAGACTCTCTCCACTTATATTGGTAGTGGTGCTGCGTCTAGAGGGCCCCTCATATTTTGCTGCTCTAAGCCAACCTCCATAATCCAATTCTTCCCCCAAGGGTTTTCCTTGGTTGCAAGCCTTGAGAGTGTGTCCGACCCGACCGCATAGATAGCAGAAATCTGGGAGTCTTTCATATTTCAGAATAATAAGATTTTGTTCTGAATTTCCATCCAACTTCATCGAAACACATCTTTGCAACGGTTTGTCAATGGGTCGACAAACCCTTACACGAGCATACTTGCCAATACACGTTCCTTCTGCTCCCATATCTATTTCTTTAACTTCTCCAATGCTTTCTCCAATTTCCTTAATAGCTTTCTGGTGCATACAAACAAAAGGGAGATTATGTAACTGCACCCAAATGCTCATCTCGTTAAAAATCATATCAGCCGCTTTCTGTGGGTCCATGGGTTCTTTAAACACCATTAGAGCATTGAAGAAGTTCCATGGTCCTTCATTAAGAACTCGTTGTTTTTCAGTTTGTAACGAGAACTCAATCAAAAACAGATTATCTCCTACCATTTCAACCAAAGCATTTCCCCGAATCAGCAGTATCTTAGGGATCTGTAACATAACAGTTTCTCTATTCACCATTTTTGGAGAAAAAATCTTACCAACGAGGCACCTTTTTAATCTTCCTATACTAGCTTTGGCTACAACACTTGATAGCTGTAATTGATAAACACTCACTTTGTGCATTTTACTGATACAAATTTGCTCACTTTTGACCTCAGATTGACGTATTACGTGATAGTTGCATGCATTATCTCTATTCTTCAAGGAAATATTAAGTTTGGTTTGGTTTGTGGTTGTTTACGCAGATTTTATGCACAATTAAGCTGATTTTTTAGATTTAGTCAAGTGCCCTGGGGGACAATCGATGCTAACTTGCATCGGGAAGAGGAAGGAGTCAGAAAATACCAAAAGGCTCGTCGATTTCGCGTTCGTGGAGTAATCGGCGACCCAAATGACGCACTCGGCGATCGCCGAGTTTGCCAATGGGTCGCCGATGTGGGAAAAATCATTTTATCCCACGGCACGAACTCGGCGACCCAATGACGCACTCGGCGATCGCCGAGTTAGCAGATGGGTCGCCGAGTTCGTAAATTCTTCAGGTTGCTTCGGCGCGATTTCGGCGACCTCTTCTGCACAAACGGCGATCGCCGACCGGGTAGATGGGTCGCCGAGTTTGGCGAGTTTTTGACGTATTCTGACGAATCTGAGGCCCAAAATCATATCTTTTCAAGATTTAAAGATCCCCAAGTATAAATAGGGCTTCCCAGAACGAAAAGAGGGTTCTTTCACCTAATTTTCACTCAGAGAGAGAGACGAGAAATCGCAAGAGAATTCCGAGAAGACTTGAAGAGCAGCTCAGAGTTTAAAGATTGAAGATTACGGTTTTCAGTTTTCATGTTCTTACTTTCCATGACTCTTCACTTCTTTGTTTTCTTAGAACTTAGCATGATTGGCTAAGTTTCTTGTGGATTCTAGGGTTTGAACCATTGTTGAGTTTCATTCGATATGTTATGCGATTTGATTTTCCTTTTTCATTGATGTTCTGATTTTAATTGGGATTTTCATAAATTACGAGATATTGGCCATTGATTGTAATTCGAGTTGATAGTTTTTGAACCGGGAGGTCTAGATTATCAATTAAGATGCAATTAAATCAGATTTATTAGAGCAATTGTCTGGGAGGAAATTGTGCTTTGAAGGGTTGTAAAAATCTAAAGTCTTAATCAAGAGTAAAAGTCTGTTGTACGTCCGAAAGGAGTCACATGATCTTTTATTTCCATATTATGGTTTCGAGTCCGGGAGGATCACCTGATAATAATTTTCGCGATTAACTCACATCTTTGGAAATTAAACTTGGAATTTAATTGCATAACTAATTGTTTGATTATTCTTCAATGTGGATTACCCTGAGATCCTAATCTCTTATTAAGTTTTATAAATTCTTATTTAATTATTGCCTTTTTAATATTCGTCTAGGAAATTAATAACCAAACTCATTTACCGGGTTATCTAGATAGTAGCACGATATTTATGTGTTAGTGCTAGATTGTACTTCAATCATGCAATCTTCGAGATCGATAATTTATTACTTGCCCACTGCATTGGTCTGTACACTTGCAGTTTTAGCACGTTGCGAAACGGGCTATCAGTAATGTATTTTCTTTGGCTTCAGTAGAGATTGATAACTTCTTCACGAGGCGATTTACTTCCTCTGGATCCATTGTAATCCTTCTTCGAAATAACGAAGAAAACTATCCCGAAGAGGCGGACAGATCTACTTTCATAAAACCCTAGTTATCGCCGCCAGAGTTTTAGAATAGAAAATCACTGCCATATATTTGCCACGTGACGTTTTTAAAATTTTAAATATTAAACAATTAAATTTTTAAATAATATTTTTTAATTTGTTAATATTTTTTATTTTATAACTAACGTATTTTTTATTTATATATTCTATTTTTTAATATTTTTAGCTGATATTTTTAAATAATATTTTAACATATATATATATATATATGCGTATGTAAATAATAATTATTTTTCGTAAAAATTAAAATATTATTTAAAAAGACAAACAAATATAAATATAAACACATTAAATATTACATAATTATTATATTAAAAAATAAAGTAAAATAATCATTCAATGCATAAAACTAATTTTGTTTAGTTTTATTACCAATAGTTTTCTCTACGGCCAACACTTGCTTAAAAACTATTTATTAATTTTGTAAATACTTTCATTGATAATAATTTTTCAGTTTTTTTATGAGAATAATGTTTTTTAATATATTATAATTAAATAATGAATGCTTTTTTTCAATAATATTTTTATATTTAATTAAAGTATTATTATTTTTATATATCTTATTATTATTAAAATATTATAAAAAACGAAATAAAAAAAATATATTAATTATGAAATTAATTTTCTTAAAAAAATAAATTAATATTTTAAAAAATAAAAATGTCACGTGGCAAATATGTGATAGTGAGTTAGCGCCACATCGATGCCATGTGGCATTTAACGGCTTAGTCAGCAACATGGGACAAAATTCCCTAACAGAATTAAAGTGTGGGATATAATTCCCTAACAGTAAAAGAGTGGGATAAAACTCTCTAATCTGTTAAAGATTGAGATATATTTCCCTATTTTTCCTAACGAAGATAAGGCACTGTAAATATTGCAAGCATTGTTTATGTAGATGCATATACTACAATTTAGAGAAAATGATACTGATTTTTACGATGGGAATGCATAAATAAAATGTAATATGAATTTTAGGGTTTATTTTTATTTCTTTATTTTTTTTAACTAGTAGTTGAAGACGGATGAAAGAATGTTATATTAAACTTTTTTTTATATTTATTTTAATGAGTGTGATGAAGTATTCTTCCTATTATTATTGTTTTGGTATGTCAAGTCAATACTAGCTTAGAGTGTGTCTATATTAGCTCTAGTCTGTTTATACTTGTAAATCTTATTAGGATGATTATCGAGTTCTGATAGAGCTGGTCAAGTCAAATTAAGTTCGAGAACTGGCCCATTAGTTTGGACTATGCAAGAAGTTAGAAGAATCTGACTACCAGTTTGGGAATCTTATATTCAGACACAAAGCTGCTAATTCAACACACATTGTTAGAAAAGCAGGAGTCCACTGCAGAAAAGAGGGACATTGGATTGGACACATCCAAAGTGTCTCACAACGGCTCCAATTTCAAATCTCTCACACCTCTCTTATAAATAGACAAAGTGCTCTCGAAGAGAAGACAACTGAACAATTGAACATTCGAATCTCTAAAGAAATTCAAACTTAAAGCTTTCTAAGTTCAAAGCTATAATCTAGAATACCGTGTGCAATCTGTGGACACAAGACTCGTTTCTCTTAAGCTCGAGTTATCATCTTGGTGTTCTTACTTTCTAGGTAAGAACACAACGGGCACTGCATATCTCCAACAATAATTATCACGGACTTTTAGCCACAAGTTCAATAGTTCAGGGAAGAACTCTAGAAGTTCCCAAGGATGAGAAGCAGACTATGTGGTCTGCCCACACTCCGATTCTAAAGAAGCGGAGAAAAACAAAGCCTAGACGAGTGAGCAAGTGTACTTGTGGACACAAATATCTACTAGCTAGAGATAGATCGTGAGACCCTATTGTAATCCAAAGTTTAGTGATTTCCAGACTATTAGTCTGAAGAGAGGACATAAGACTTTTGTGTCTGAACTTCTATAAATCATTGCTTTTTATTAATTTATTTATTTACTTGCTTGATTTTAAAACTCAACACATTAAGTTTTGAAGTATATCTGAACTGATTAATTCTTCAAACTCGCTAAACACTAAGTTTTAGAAACACAAACTGGTTAGAAACTACCATTTTGTGAAGTGCAATCTTGTAAAATATTTTTGATGTGCAAACTAATTCTAATCTCGGGACCAACATAGAGGTTATATTGAATTAAGAATGTCAATTAGTAATTGGGCACAAATAGCTCTCATGATGAACCAATTGTATGAGTAAATAGTCTTCTCAACCAACTTCCTCAATTGATTTTCAAACAACCGAGAGGGCCCATGATGCGAATGATCTTGCTGAGGCCTTGGATTTAATTTCCCTACAAAATAACACAAATCAAGGGGGAATCCAACCTGGAGTTTTTAGACTTAGAAAAGAAAGCCTTGAAGAAAATTCTCCGGAGATAGAAGAACTGGCGGACAATGAATACCTAAATGCTGAGTTTGGAACTAGCAATATAGAAACTGATGACATAATCACACCAATTTCTAAAAGATCACGTGCAGGTGAAGAGCAAACTTCAGAAGAACTAGTTTCTGACAAGACACCAACTGGAAGTGAACAAGTCACCAATCAACCAGCTCTAGGAAATGAAACTGTTCCAAAAGACTTCCATTTCATAGAATTAATCGTTGATGGGATAAGCAATCCAGAACCATTCATCCAACCCGTACAAATCAGTTAGCAACAAAGACCTAAATGGCTGAGACATCATCCTGAAGATGCAAAGTTGGACGATGTTACTAATTCTATTAGAATGAGGCATGAAAGCGCATTACTGTCATGCTACATTTCATAATTAGAACTGACAAAGATTCGAGAATCTCTACAATTGCCGAACTGGATCAACGCTATGCAAGAAGAGCTATCTGAGTTCATCCGCAAAAATATTTGGTACTTGGTGGAGAGGCCGACTCATCTATCTATGATAGTCACCAAGTGGATTTTCAAGAACAAGAAGGATGAAGCTGGTAACATAGTAAGGAACAAGGCAAGACTAGTTGCCAAGGGATACGCGCAATGTGAAGGCATAGACTTTGATGAAACCTTCGTACCAGTAGCCAGACTAGAAGCTATTAGACTATTCCTAGCCTATGTTACGTATCATAACTTCATAGTCTATTATATGGATGTGAAGATTGCCTTTTTTAATGGAGAACTCAAAGAGGAGGTGTACGTGGAACAACCTCCAAAATATAAAGAAGAAATAAAGGAATACAAGCTGCAGAAAGCTTTTTATGGTTAGAGCAAGCACTGTGAGCTCGGTACGAAACCTTGTCCCAGTTCCTACTGAAGAATGTATTTAGGATACTTGGCTTCCTCCAGTTGTTGTGCTCAAGTTCATCAGTTAAGCCTCTGTAGTCCAGTTGTTGTATTTCCGCCACATATTCAGCCTCTGTAGTCCATCAGTTCATCCTTATCAAGGATGCTGAGGACATTCTACTAGGTCCATATTTATGTTGATGACATCATCTTTGTAGCTAGGAACTCATCTCTCCCTGAGAAGTTCACTCAACTCATGCAAAGTCATTTTTAGATGAGCATGATGTGAAAGATGACATATTTCCTAGGACTTCAAGTACATCAGTCCCCAGAAGGAATTTTCATATACCAAAGGAAGTATACAAAGGACCTCATTAACGAGTTTTGACTGGAGAAGACAAAAACTCTCAGGATTCAGATGAGTCCAAGTGCACGAATCACTCTTGATGAAGAGGGAGAACCTGCAAATTCAACTAGCTATAGAGGCATCATTGGATCCTTGCTTTACTTGACAGCTAGTAAGCCCAATATCTCTTATGTTGTTGGAGTGTGCACCAAATTTCAAGCTAACCTGACGAAATCGCACATGAAGGCTACCAAGAGGATCGTGAGATACCTTAAGTATATTGAGTCTCTAGGAATTTGGTATCCAAAATGTGATGAGCTTACGCTCAATGGATATTCGGATTCAGACTTTGAAGAATACAAAATTAATCGAAAGAGCACTAGTGCGACATGCCGGTTCAAAAACTGGTAAGCTGGTTCAGTAAGAAGCGGAATAAAACTAAGAGCTTCCAAGCTCCCAGTTTTTAACTTTCCTAAGAAAATTACAAACTAGCTCTATCTACCAGTTATGCAAAGTCAACCATTTTGAGCGCAGCAGTGCGAAGATCGACCATTTTCTCTTTATTTACTAGAAATTGGTTCTTAGTTAGCATACTTACCAGCAAAATTTTTTAGGTACAAAACGTATGTTGCACGTCAACATTAAACACAAAATTTAATGGTGCTCAGTCGCTGAAGGAATATGAGTGGGCCATGTCCGCCACTCCACATCGCAAGGACGTGGGCCAGTGATACCAACAATTGTAAGTTTTCTTGACCCCTGATTTTCAAAACCTCAGTTAATATGGTTTGTCCTTCTGACGCAAACCGTTATCTATAAATATGGGTCATCATTTTTCCTTCAAGCCCAATTGCTTTCAAATTCACTAAGGCATTTATTTCTCTAATTCTTATTCTCTCTCGGTTTTTAATCATTTAAAATAAATAGCCAATTCATCTCACACAATTTAACTCGTGGAATATCCTGAGCACGACGTATCATTCACCAGTATATTCAAGCCGAGGATGTTGATGAGAGCATCAACCACACAAAATTGGTGGTTCTTTCAAAGGATAAGGAGAACTCAAGCCGACTCACAAATGCGCAAATGAGGGCAGCGCAAGTTCAGAAGGAGAAGAACTACGACCCAGAGCTTGCAAATATGCTCAAAAGTATACTCAAGTGAATTTCATCATTGTTTTTTCATACCATCTAATTCTTTAGGTTAGTGCATCATTTTCTTATAAATCATTTTGTTGTGAACATGATATGTTTTCTCAAGGACATAAGTGTTGGCATAAATATAATGGATCCTTCAAATGAACAAATTAAACCAACTTTTAAGAGCTGTAGTTTGTCGTCCATAAACAAAATGTGGGATCCCAGACTAGTAAAATCATATCTAACTCATATCATTTACTCATCAAAACTCAAATTGAAAGAATCCTTACACAAGAAACCTAACTCATGGGACCTAATTATTATTATTTATCAAATAAGCTTGTTGATCATGATTATTTATCTAATAATTTTTTTTTATAGATTTTGTAATTCACCATTGCTTTATAAGAAGATTTTGTAATTTCCAATTGTATATATATTATTGTTGTTTTGATACCGAACATGGATTATTAACTGCACTTAGTCGATTGAGATGCGTATTTGGAATTTGAGGGAACTATTTTACTGAACATTTATTATTAATTATGCAGAACATGATTAGCGAACCTAGTCAATTATGACAGGAATGAATAAGGGGTGTATGTAAAAAAATAGATTATCAAATGAGTATAAGGATGAAATCAATTCTTTATTGTGTTTGTGCTTCTATTTTTAATAGTTTAATGAAGAAATTTATTGTAGACGTGAAATTAATGTAGTTTGTACAGAATGGTGTGACATTTTCTAAACTTATATGGACTGAGGTATGTTGGTATGCTTGATTTATCATTTTATTGTTATTTATCGCTCGTGTGGGGGGTTGTGTTATTGTTATTTCTCAAAATGAGGTTTGTTGATTTTTTGGTTGAAGCATTTTAAGACGTTATGTTGCCCGATTCTCATTAGGATATCAATATGCGAATTTGGTTAATTATGTGAATATGTTTGAGTTTGGTTAATCATTAGAATATCAAAGACATTTAATTTAACACAACATTCTCATTAGGAGTTTCCATATGTTTTTACTTTCCATGATGATGTATGATCGTTTGAGGCTCATTGAATGCTCTTGTCAAATTGGAGTAATTATATATAGATTGTTGAGATTTCTATTTTCTACTTGAATTTTGTTTCAGATATTATTATCTTGTACCATAACAAAATTTAATATTTCATAAATTGTTTTATCATTTTTATTATGGAGAATCATTGTTTTATCATTTTTACAGGATTTTTGAAATTTAAAAAAAAAATTAAAAAAACTAAAACATATAGACAACGTGGATTTCTGCATTGTCTATAATGATATAGACGACGCAGAATTTTGCGACGTCTAGAGTCTTCACATTGTCTATAAGGATATAAGCGACACAAATTTTCACGTAATCTATAAGGATATAGATAACATGGAATCCCACATCCACTATAAGAGTATAGATGACGCTAAATGTCACATCGTCTATATCATTATAGACAACACAATAATCCGCATTGTCTATAAGCATTTTTAAATAGACTGCACCTTCATAGATAATGCAGACTAGAGTAATAGACAATGCAAAATTCATGTTGTCTACAACCTTATTTGTTGTAGTAAACTAAGCCATGTTTTCATTGATCGTGGGTTGACCATCTACAGTTATGGGCTAATCAGCTCTGATCGTGCCACTTTATGGGTGAAGAGTGTGGATTTATGCTTGGATGGTGGATTGATGGCCAAGAATCATGGGTTGAATCCTTTGATCGTGTTTTGTGTAAGAATGATAACTACGCATTCACCTTCGGATTGGGAACCTAGTTGAAAGGTGCAACCTCAAATCTTCAAACCATGTGGTTCGTTTTCTTCCCTTCTTATGGATATGGATCCACAGGTGTTGATCTAGGGTTGGCCAATTAATGATTAGATCATTAAGCCCACTTACAATTTGGGATCGCTTTGTAGAAGCCTGTGATTTTATTTAAAAAAAATCCATGATCAATATTTTTAATTCAAAAGATTTTCATTGAGCACATAATTTTCATTTGTTATGTTTTAACAAATTCTAACATATTTAAAATATGCTATTAAATCCAAACACAAATTATAACATGAAAATTAATCACATTAAGCATGCTTAAAAACAGTAAATAATAAAACAATAAATCAAGCTATCTTATTATCTACAATATTCTTCTTGCGCAATTAATAAATCAGACATCATACAAAATAAACCCTATTTTATTACATTATAAAATTAAATAAAGATCTTCAATTCTTCTAGGTCTTCAGGTTTGAAATAAGATATTTGGTGGAATTGGGCTTTAGGCTTTGAGGTTTGCAAGCTGGGCCCAACATATTGAATCCAGAATCCTACGTTTTGCAACATGATCCATCATCAACCACCACCACCATGACCCTCGCTATCGGCATCGACTGTGGCGGATGCGTTAACTGTTGTGTGGTGCGTTGCTCGATGTGAGGTCGTGCAGCCCGCGCACAATGTACGGTGTTGCGTGCTTGCCACGACTATTGTTGTCGTCGTTGTCTGCCGCCACCCTCACTGCCATCGCTGTCAACCCACGTAGAGGTCGGCCATATGCAACTACCGACCCCTACCGCCCGTGCACGCAGCAGCCTTACTGACGGTACTATGCGTGCACAAATCCTATTTAAGGTTTGCAACACCTACTGCGATCTCGCGACACCATCCCTTGCCCACGTGACTACCGACCCTCACTGTATCTAACAATAAAGATAGGATGAAGGAATTGACTTTAAAAAGGCGTTATTTATTTGGTAAAAGTTTATATGAGATGAAATTAGGGTTTTTTATAAGACATATATAAATCTTTCATTATATTTGAAATGAATTTTTAATCCAATAATGTATTTTTATTCATTTAATGATGCAATTAATTTCAACTAAAAAAATGATGTATTTATTTTTAGGTAATTATAAATGCAGCTACGTTTTTGCTAAATGTAGTCTCTTTAAAAAATTTAAATTATAATATATTATTACGATTTTATCCCTGTAGCCCGTATTTAAAATTTTAATAAGAACCAAATTTTAACATGTAATCCCATCCTTATATAATGTAAAATAAAACTCAAAACTCCCAAAAGTTAAATTTTCACATGACTATCTTATGAGAAAAGTAAAATCTCAATTTACGAACATTGAAACCCAATAAGTCTTTGATGCTCTAACTGGATAGGAATAAGACTGAGCATCAAGACACTGCCTTTCTACCCTTCATGATAGTCTGGAATGAAATTTATGTCCCTCTTTCTCGTAGGTGGTGGCGCCTTTCATTGCAAATTTGTATGGAATACTGAAGTGTTTTTAGTTGATTCACAAATCACAACATCCACACATGAAGCAAAAGAAGAATCAAGAATCTCGACTTGAGTGCAGATTTAGCTCACAAGTTGTGAATGCAAATCAACAGGGAGGGAAATGATGGTTGGTGACTCTAACATTTTCATCGTACACTTTGTTGAGTTTACTTCTCACGATCTGTCAAGATAAAGATGGTTAATCACGTGGCGCCAGACGTTCTCATTCGTTTTCAAGGTGATGATGTTAGACATTTGTGATGTTAAACTTTTTCAAAGTTTAACATCAATGTCTAACATACCTTTTGTTAATGTTATACTTTCTTTCTGCTGCATAAGGAGTTGGTTACAACTAATCCCTTTTTTTCAGGGATGTATCTTTGACTCCAATTTCGTGTATATATCTGGTCCTATATTTCAGGGAGCGCCCCCACGACTTAAATACTGCCTACATTAGTGTGTGAGCAGCTTAGTGGAATTATTCATCGAGTGAGTGGATGTGGGAAGATTACACAACGCACGACTAAAAGAAGTGACGACGTGAGGTGTGTGATCATGTGCTCCAAGTAAGAGAAAGAATAAAAGGGAAGATCGAGGCTTGAAGACGTGCAATTGAATTACAATTTCCAGAGAAAGTCTAAAGCTCATCATCTTCCACCCTTACTAATCTCAACCACTCGAGTATCACCTTCTAAGTGTAGAGGCCATATCCGGAGAGTGAATCCCAAGATTGAGGAAGCACTGATAAGGGCCGTGTAGTTTTGGTTAGTAAGCCTTGTAATCAAATTTATCTAAGGAGTGAACTTAGAGAAAATTTAAGTTGTTTAGTTCTGATTTAGTTTCCTGTGTAAAACCTTGTTTTTACTAATGAAATTATTTTTGCCATGAGGCAGTCTGGATTTTAGAAATAAATCCCAGATAAATTTTATCCGTTGTGCACTTTATTTCTGTTAATCATTAGTTACACTTTCTTCACACTCTAACATTAACAATTGTTTGGTAAACTCGGGCACTACATTTCATCAATTGGCATCCAGAGCCTTTACTTGACGGACTAAGTATTTGTTTCTGAGTGCATTTTACTGCAATGGGTTCTTTAAGTTCAGCTTGTAGACCACCAGTACTGGAGGGTGATGGGAGTAATTATTCTATGTGGAAATCTCTCATGAGGATTTATATCAAATTTATTGATGAACGTGCGTGGGTTGCAGTGATAGATGGATGGTCACCACCAAAGACTACAGTTCCTGATCCAGAAGATGCAACAAAACAAACGACTGCACTGAAACCAGAAAATCAATGGACGACTGAAGAATGCCTTATTTCTAACTGCAATGCAAAAGCATTGAATGCTATCTTTGTTTCTGTTGACGTTCCATGTTTCAGGTTAATATCAAGTTGCTCCGAAGCCAAAGAGGCATGACTTATTCTTCAGGCAAAGTGTGAAGGAACTGTTAGTGTTAGAAAGACAAAGATGAGGTTGCTCACATATAGGTTTGAGAATCTCAGAATGCAAGAGGAGGAGAATATTGCTGGGTACTATGAACGATTGGATACAACGGCAAATGAGGCTCAAGCCCTGGGTGAGCCCATTAACAATAATTGACAGGTTAGTAAGCTACTGAGATCTCTTTCCGAAAGATTTAACATGAAGATCTCAACTATTGAAGAAGCAAAGGATGTCGATGCACTGGAGATTGCTGAGCTGGTGAGTATCCTTACTACATTTGAGATGAATCTTATTGAGCAAAAGCAGGACTACCGAGGAAAAAACATTGCTCTTCATGCCGGAAAATTGGCAAAAAATGTTGCTTCACCATGTACTCCCAAGATCACATTTCCTGAAGATGATTTTGAGAAGGAACTAATGGATGATGAAATTTTGAGCCTTGCATTGCTAACAAAAAGATTCAACAAACTTGTTCGTTCCATGAAAAAGGATAACAAAGAATCTGATTTCAGGAGGAGATCTGCTCCAAGTCTTACAGCAGCTAATCTTTCAGGCAACTCATCAAGCTCTTCAGGGTTTCCAAAAAGACTTGGAGATAGCACATCCAAAAAGGGAAAAAGGATCTTTTCTGAAAAGTCTAACATTGACAATGTCAAGTGTCATGGATGTTCTGGAATTGGTCACTATGCAAATGAGTGTCCTACTGTCTTAAGGAGGAAGAAACTGAATTTCAATACCACTTTGAGTGATGATTCCGAATCTGAGGAGCAAGAACAGATTGTACTATATGTTCGAATTGAAGAAATGGAGGACGGTGAAGTCAACATGGAAGTTGAAGAAGAATCAGAAGCAAGTGAAATGGATGAAGACTTAGTTGATTCCTTTCTACCTCTGGAAAATAACACAAACTGGTATGATCACTCTGAAAATTTTTCTGATTTTACTAACTATAATGTTGGTCCGTCACAGGTTGAACAAACCTCAAAATTTGTTATGACACCAAAAGAGATAAGTTATTGAAAAATATTTTAACATTGTGGACAAGAGGTGTGAAGAACAAGTTGCTGAAATCAACAAAAGGAAATAGGAGAACTTGTCACTGAGAAGACAGTTGGTTCAAATGGAAGTGTTACTTACCCACAAGGATCTGGAATTCCATAATCTCAAAGTAAAGGTGAAAGAGGCTGATCTTGTCTTTGATAAGATCAATCGAGGTAAAGGATATCTGGATGAAATTCTAGCCACTAAGACTTCAGATGGTAGCGGTCTAGGGTATGATCAACTAAACTCTGTTTATCCTACAATGTTTCATTTTGAAAAAAAGGTCATAAAATTCTGCAAGTCTGAGTCCTCCACTGATAAGTCTAACATATCCGAGTTTAACATGCATAAGTCTAACATGTCTAAGTCTAAGTCTAAAGTTTATGTCTGCCATTATTGCAATAGAATAGGGCACATCAAACCTTTTTTGTAGGACTCGAATTGCGGATGAGAACATGAAAATTGGTAAGAAAAGCAATAAGGAATTTTGCAATGTTGTTTATACTTCTCTTAAGTCCAACATTGCAGGAACTTGGTACTTTGATAGTGGATGCTCGAGACATATGACAGGAGATAATTTTTGTTTGAATGATTTTTCTGATCTTAATGGAGGTTCAGTATGGAGGTGGTGCAAAAGGCAAGATTTCAGGAAAAGAAACCCTGAATGTTCCAGAATTTCCCAAGTTGAAACAAGTCCTGTATGTTGAAGGACTTACAACCAATTTGATTAGCATCAGTCAATTGTGTGATGATTGCATGGTTGTGAAATTTGATCAAGATGTGTGTGAGGTTTATGATCAATCTAACAAATGTGTTATGTTTGGAGCAGGACAAATGATAATTGTTACCAAGAAAATTAAAAAGGAAAGTGTCTGATTAGCATACTAGATGAAGTTGTAATCCGGCATCAAAAGCTAGGACATGCAAATGGCAGAAGCATACAAAAACTTCTAAAGTATGAAGCCGTGAAAGGATTTTTAATACTAAAGTTCAACATTGACAAAGTGTGTGGACAAACTAAATCCTCACATCCTATATTGAACATTATCAATACTAATGGATGTTTTGAATTACTTCATATGGACCTAATGAGACCTATTGAAGTTGACAGTCTTGGAGGAAAAAGATATGTTCTTGTTTGTACTGATGATTTTTCTAGGTACACTTGGGTTGGATTCATGAGAGAGAAGTCTGAAACATTCGAGCTCTTCAGAAAACTTTACAAGCGATTCAGGAAAATGTATCAAGCTGAAGTTGTCAGAATTAGAACAGATCATGGGAGAGAATTTGAGAATGAAGACTTTGAAAAACTTCTGGATCAAGAATGGATCACCCAAGAATTTTCTGCACCTAAGACTCCACAACAAAAGGGAGTGGCTGAGAGGAAGAATCGAGTCATTCAAGAGATGGTGAGAGTTATGCTAAACTCAAAACACTTGTCCAAAAGAATGTGGGCTGAAGCTGCAAATACAGCTTGTCATATGATTAACAGAGTTTACTTGCGTTCGGGAAGTAAAATGACTCCATATGAACTTCTTAATGGATGAAGCCAAATCTGAAGTATCTCCATGTGTTTGGATGTATATGCTACATCTTAAATGACGGAGAATAACTCAGTAAGCTAGATGCAAGAAGCAACAAAGGTCTCTTCTTAGGCTACTCTACAAACAACCAAGCTTACCGGGTATATAATCTTCGAACACAAGCCATTCAGGAGTCTACTAATGTTGTTTTTGATGATGCAGGATCTCTAAGAGGCAAAGGAGATCAACTGGATACATCGCACTTGATTGAAGAAGAATCAGAAATTCCTGAACTAACAAAATTTAATGTTAGACCGTCTACAAGTCTAACATCACCTCAAGATTCTGACTCTGACAAGGAAGAAAATGCTCTTCTCCGTGATTCAAATAGAAGAGAGCCTCCGCTGCATATCAAGAAGGACCATCCTACTCCTCAGGTAATAGGCAACATCACTGATGGTGTACAAACCAGAAGAAAGGCACCAGTCAACTACAAGGAAATGGTAAAACTTGTATGCATGTATGTCTACTAAGTTTAATCTTCTTCATTCAAGTTGCTATATGTCATTGACTGAACCTAGAACTGTATCTGAAGCTCTAAAAGATGCTAGAAGAATTGAATCAATTTGTTGCTAATGATATGTGGACACTTGTACCTAGACCGACTAATAAGAATATCATAGGTACGAAGTGGATTTTTAAAAACAAAACTGATGAAAAAGATAACATTGTTAGGAATAAGTCTAGACTGGTTGCTCAAGGTTATACTCAAGTAAAAGGAATCGACTTTGATGAAACATTTTGAATCTATACACATATTGATTGCTATTGCTTGTGCTGCTAACTTTGCCTTATTCCACATGGATGTAAAAACAGCATTCCTAAATGGAATACTCAATGAGAAGCGTATGTACAACAACCAAAAGGTTTTTCTGATCCGCACAAACCTGATTTTGTCTTTAAACTCAAAAAGACCTTGTATGGATTGAAACAGTCTCCTCGGGCCTGGTATGAAAGACTAACAAATTTCTTGTTACAGATTAACTTTGTCAGAGAAAATGCAAATAAAACACAATTCATCAAACATGAAGGAAAGAACTTCACCATTGCTCAAATCTATGTGGATAAAATAGTGTTTGGAGTCACAAACTCCAAGTTGAAGTTTGTGGATAGCTTTGTGAAAATTATGTCAGATACTTTTTAAATGAGTATGGTTGGGGAACTGAACTACTTTCTAGGACTCTAAATTAAGAAAACTCAGGATGGAGTCTACATCTCTTAAGTAAGCAGGTAACCTTGTTAAGAAATTTGGTCTTGACTCTGCTAAATATCTCAGAACTCTTATGGGAACAAGATGTCATCTCAGCAAAGTTTCAGGAGGTGTTAATGTTGAACCCACACTCTATAAGGGGATAATTGGAAGTCTTCTTTACCACACTGCCAGTAAATCTGATATCCTTTTCAGTGTCGGGTTTGTGCAAGATATCAGGCTGAGTAATCACTACAAAATTCGCAGATTAATTGCAAATACATTTGCAAATAAATTTATAAAGATACCTAAAGGTAGTCAAACCCAGAGGAATTGTGTAACGAAACTATCTAATATACTAACTATAGTTTTAAGATTTATTGTTCGAGTAAAGAGAAATTTGGTTTTGATTTTGGAATGTAAAGATGACAATGCAGGAATTTAAAGGGTTTTGAAAACAAATATAAAGAACACAGATTCTAGGGCAAATAATCAATCAGAATACATGTCAAATCAATCAACTCATCATGGTGGGAAATCAAATAAAGTATTCAAAATTCCTTGGTTGGGAAATTTTTACCTAGGTTAATATCATTTAACAGTATATGCTTGGTTGACCTCAAGAACACAACAATAATCAACCTCAATAAAAATATTAGATTCAATCCCTATAATTGACTACTCTTCCTTTTGAGACATAAAACCAATTATCTTCAATTCCTCTTCCTATTATTAATCTTCCCCTCTCGGTCCTTCGATTAACAATTATGAACATAGAATCAAATTCATCTCTCGATCCATCTTCAATTCTAAGTTCTATCAATTAAATCACGAATTGAAACCATGCAATTTGGAGTTGATTAATCTAACATGCAAACATGATTAATTACACATAGCCCTATAACCCGCTAGGGTTTCTATCCACTCATGATGAATAGAGGTAGAGGTGTATAAATTGGGATCTAGGGCCAAAAATATGATTTAACCATAAAATTCTCAATTTTTCCTTTTTCTGGGTCTGCCTCGGTCGACACGGAGCTTGCGTCGGTCAATGCGAATCCCCTAGCGTCGGTCGACGTGGCCTTCACGTCGGTCGAGACAGAGACCTTTTCCCCCTTTCGATCCTTCTGCGCAGTCTCACGATTTTGGCCATAACTTTCACTGCCAAATTTCGATTGACCCGATTCCAGTTGCATTAGAAAGCTGATTGACAGATATTTCTATTGCCATGCTCCATTAGCTCAGATGTCATGCGTGGAAGAAGTCGTGACTATTTCTTTGAACATCTACTGCTTTCGGTACGATTTTCCTTTGAATTTGGCCTAAAATCTATAAAAACACACCATGGAAAGCATAATACCCCATAACTCGACTCATACTCAAAATATATAAATAAACTCAATAAAACTAATTAAAACACTTGAAATCAATATAGATAAGTGAGTCATAATTTGAGCTTATCAACTTTTTATCCCGGAACCTTCAAAAATCGCTCGACGTTAGATTTTTGCTGCTGGCACTCCGCGCCGACTGACGCGACTCTGCGTTGGTCGACGTGGAGCCTTCTCGTCGACCCCCTATGTTGCTCGAAGTGATTCACATTGACTGCCTGTGTCGACCGATGCTAGGCCATCGTCGATCGAAACAGACACTGTTCCTTGAATTTTTTTTTTCGAAAATGAACAGAAATAAAGAAATTCGAAAACAAGGACAAAAATTGAAAAAAAAATGCAAAAGACGAAAATAAGAGGAAATTGAAAAGAAAGCAAGTAAACATTGGGTTACCTTCCAATAGGTGATTGATTTAACATCGTGGCTCGACGATACCTCAAATCACCATGCCCACGGGGGTCGAGTCCAAACTGTCTACCCTTTTGCATCCACCATGTAGACTTTGCAGTCTTGAATGACAGTAGTGAGCTCGGAAAGGGATGGCTTAGTTGACAATTTCACCAACTCATTTCCTTGCTCCCATTCAATGACAGCTTTCTCCTCATTTTCTTCCTCGGTATCCTCCATTTCATCTTCAGAATCTTCAACTGATGTGATTCGGTTGCACTCTGACTGTTGTCGGCTTTTGTCGACCATGAAGGTGAACTTTTCATCATTGGCACGAAGGGTGATCTCTCCTCCTCGGCAGTCAATCAATGCAACACTGGCGTCCAAAAATTCTCGTCCCAAGATCAAGGACATATTGCAGTCTTCCTTCATATCAAGCACTACAAAATCTACAGGAAAGATTAGATGACCCACACGAATGAGAACATCCTCGAGTATACCTTTGGGGCGAGACACAGATCGGTCTGCCATTTGCAGAGTAATTGTAGTCGGCCCCAGTTCTCCAATGTTGAGGCGCTTGAAGATGGAATAAGGCATAAGATTGATGCTGGCACCAGTGTCGCACAACACCCTTTGGAACTCTATCCCCCCAATCTCGACTGGAATCGAGAAACAACCTGGTTCACTCCTCTTGATAGGCACTTGCTTTTGAAGTAGCAAGCTGCACTGCTCATGTATCTTCACAGTTGAGTTCTCCACAAATTGCTTCTTACCACTCATAAAATTTTTGAAGATATTTCATGTACCCCGGGATCTCTTTCAATGCCTGAATCGGTGGTATGTTGATGCTGACTTTCTTCAGATTCTCAACAAATCTTGAAAATTTTGAGTCTTCTTTCTGCTTGGCAAATCTTTGAGGGAAAGGCATAGAAGGAATAGAGTCTTCTTTTTCAGCCAAAGAATTGGCTAGAGCAGCTCTCTGCGTCGACCGTCGGGCAGGCATGTCGGTCGACGTCCCTACTGGAACTCACGTCGACCAACGCAAGGCTGCATCGATTGACGTGCCTCTGTCGCTCAACTTCTCCACATCGCTTGAGATTCCTTCCCGTCGAGCCTCTGCGTCGAACGATGCAGACTGTGCGTTGGTCGTAATAGAGGCATCCCACGCGAGATTCTCCTCTTCTTCTTCCCCAAACTTGTCCAAAATCACCCCGGGACCTCTGTAGCTTGTGCCAGACCTCAAAGTAACTGCCTTGCACTCCTTCTGATTCTTCGGATTCACATCAGTAGTGCCCGAAAGTTGTCCTTGCTTGTGCTGGACTCCAATGGTGCTAGTAATCTGGCTTACTTGAGTTTCAAACATCTGAACATGTTTGCCAACTCGATCAATCTTCGTGTGAACTCCAGCCACTTCTTGCTCTATCTTCCCAACTCGATAGTCCGAGGCCTTGATGTATTTGGCCAACACCTCATCTATGCTCTCCTTCTTTTCAGTGATTTCTCCATCCTGCACATCAAAACCAGGTGGGGGAAATTCTCCACTCGCCGGATTAGCATAAGAGAACCCGGCATGCTGCTTTAGATGGTAATGCTGATAACCTCAACCTCGTTGCTGATTTTGGTATTGATTCTAAAATCAATGCTGATATCTTCCTCGGTTCATGAAATTGACATCGACAACGAGTTCAACCTGTGCAGCAGTAACAACAGAAACATTAGAGGTAAGTTTCTCCATATCCCCCTTGAGCTTTTCAATCTCCTTCTTGAGAGTGTCATCTAGTTCCTTCTTCTGAATTGCCTTGACTTGAGGCCTCCTCGGATTTGCCCATTGTTGAGTATGCAAGGACATCTTCTTGAACAACTTGAGGGCCTTTTCAGGTGACTTGCTCATCAAAGAACCTTCGGCCGCATTGTTCGCCGATTCTTGGGTTCTCTCATTCATCCCCCTGTAGAAGATGTGG
This sequence comes from Plectranthus barbatus, assembly GCA_026898455.1. Taxonomy (NCBI): domain Eukaryota; kingdom Viridiplantae; phylum Streptophyta; class Magnoliopsida; order Lamiales; family Lamiaceae; genus Plectranthus; species Plectranthus barbatus. The sequence continues at coordinate 236,310 of JAPKLW010000382.1, read as the reverse complement.
GCCTGCTCTTCAGTGTCGACTCCATGGCCGAGACAACTCCTCAAAAGCTAATTAAACCTGCTCCATGCATCAAACAAGGACTCATCCATCTTTCGATGCAACTGCAGAATCTCTAACTTCTTCTGAATGATCACAGATGGCGTGCCAAGGAACTCTGCTCCGAGGTCGGCCCAAGTGTGGATGTGACTGCAATCCAGAGTTGTAAACCACGTCCGCACCTGATCCCGAAGTGAGAAGGGGAACAAGCATAGACGAATCACATCCTGGCTGACTCCATTCTTCTTGATGGTCTCACACACCTCCACGAACATCCGGAGGTGAGTGTAAGGGTCCTCAACTGCTCGGGCACCAAATTGGTTCTGTTGAACCATCTTAATAAGGCCAGTTTTGAGTTCAAACTTATTGACATTGATATTAATAACAAATCCCTCATTACTACGGTCTATACTTCCTTGCTATGGCATTGGGATTCTCATCGTCGGAGTCCTCTCGGCGCAACCTTTCTTGCTCTTTTTCTCTGTCTCTCCTTGAGATCTTGACTCTCTCGGCTTCCATTTTCACCATCAGCCGCGTGACTAACTCCCGCATCTAATTCATCTCTTGGACCAGCAAAAGGGCACTCCTTGTTGTGATTTGAGTGTCCGGGTCCTCCAGATGTGGCATCTCATGATCATCTTCCTCATTCCGGTCGTGCGGTGGATCCATCTCAGTGATTGTGCTTTGTTTTTCCTTGCTTTTCCTTCTTCGGACAGTAGCCTCGATTTTTGGATCAAAGACTTCAAGTGGTTTCCCTTGAGCCCTCGTGTTCATGCAAAACCTAAAAAACCATACAAAAAATAAAAACAAATCAGATTTGCGTCAACCAATACGGGTGTTGTGTCAACTCACGCAAGAAAACCTTCTGTGTCGACCAACGCGGCACGTGCGTCGGTCGAAACAGAACTCAAAATCCAACACCAAACACACGCACACGAACAGAACTTAAATAAAAATAAAAAAAATTAAAAACTCAATCCAATTAATCTTTAAACAAATTGGTAACAATATAAAATCTAACAATTCCCCTGCAACAACGCCAATTTGATCACTGCAAAATTCGCAGATTAATTGCAAATACAGTGGCAAATAAATTTTTAAAGATACCCAAAGGTAGTCGAACCCAGAGGAATTGTGTAACGAAACTATCTCATATACTAACTATAGTTTTAAGATTTATTGTTTGAGTAAACAGAAATTTGGTTTTGGTTTTGGTTTTGGAATGTAAAGATGACAATGCAGGAATTTAAAGGGTTTTGAAAACAAATATAAAGAACGCAGATTCTAGGGCAAATAATCAATCAGAATGCATACCAAATCAATCAACTCATCATGGTGGGAAATAAAATAAAGTATTAAAATTCCTTAGTTGAGCAATTTTAACCTAGGTTACTATCATGTGACTGTATATGCTTGGTTGGCCTCAAGAACACAATAATAATCAACCTCAATAAAAATATCAGATTCAATCCCTATAATTGACTACTCTTCCTTTTGAGACAGAAAAACCAATTATATTCAATTCCTCTTCCTATTATTAATCTCCTCCTCTCGGTCTTTTGATTAACAATTATGAACATAGAATCAAATTCATCTCTCGATCCATCTTCAATTCTAAGTTCTATCAATTAAATCAGGAATTGAAACCATGCAATTTGGAGTTGATTAATCTAACATGCAAACATGATTAATTACACATAGCACTAGAAACCGCTAGGGTTTCTAGCCACTCATGATGAATAGAAATCCAAGAAACATGTTATTAAATTGCATAATAAAAATTACAATAAAAAGTAAAGATGAATTCTCTCCAAAATAATTAAATCTTCAAAAACTCCCACACTCCAAGAGAAAACTAAGAGAATACTCCAAAAGTTCGAGCAAGATGAGTATTTATAGAGGTAGAGGTGTATAAATTGGGATCTAGAGCAAAAAATATGATTTAACCATAAAAATCTTGATTTTTCCTTTTTCTGGGTCTGTCTCGGTCGACACGGAGCTTGCATCGGTCGACGTGGATCCCCTTGCATCGATCGACGTGGCCTTCACGTCGGTCGAGACAGAGACCTTTTTCCCCTTTCAATCCTTCTGCGCAGTCTTTCGGTTTTGGCCATAACTTTCACTCCCGAACTCCGATTGACCTAATTCCAGTTGCATTGGAAAGCTAATTCATAGATATTTCTAATACCATGCCCCATTAGCTCAGATTTCATGTGTGGAGGAATTCATGACTATTTATTTGAACATCTGCTGCTTTCAAAACGTGTTCCCATTGAATTTGACCTAAAACCTATAAAAACACACCATGGCGAGAATAATACCCCATAAACTCGACTCATGCTCAAAATATAAAAATAAACTCAATAAAACTAAGAGTCCAATTTTAAAGTTGCTAAACACATTATCTGATATATTTCTGGTACTACTAACATGGGATTATGGTACACCAAGTCCTCAAATTTTGACATTACAGGGTATTGTGATGCTGACTGGGCTGGTGATGTGGATGTTAGAAAAAGCACCAGCGGAGGGTGTTACCTAATAGGCTCAAATTTGATAGCCTTGTCAAGTAAAAAACAAAATTGCATTTCTTTGTCTACAGCCGAGGCAAAATACATCTCAGCTGCTAGTAATTGTACTCAACTGTTATGGATGAAACAAATGTTGGATGATTATGGTATCATCTCTGATTCCTTAACTCTTTTATGTGATAATGCAAGTGTAATTGAAATTTCTAAAAACCCTGTCCAACACTCACGAACTAATCATATTGATATAAGGCACCACTTTATTCGATATCTAGTGGATAAGGAATTAGTGTCTCTGAAATATATACCTACTAGAAATCAAATAACTGACATTTTTATCAAGGCATTAGATTTTGAAAGATACTCCTTTCTTCGAAATGCCCTGGGAATGTGCAATTCCCCTCAATAAAAATTATGTTTCTTCGCCTGTTAGAGTTTAATTGTTATTGTTAGAGTTTGGTTCTTTTTTTTATTTGTACCATGTTATAAAATCAGAAACACAAGCGTGAGGTTTCAGACTATAAAACATGGTTGTTATTTATTCACTGCTTGATAAAATAAAGTACTATGAGTTGAACGTTGTTAGAACACAACTCATGTGGAACAAAAATTAAACAGAGCAGTGGATTAGTGTGTTTTATCAACTAGTACTAGAGGTTGGAGTTGATTAGGCACACGACCTCTATGGAAGGATGTTGATATGTTCGCAATGTGTAATTCTAACAATATTCTTGTTAAACTTTTAAATAGATTGTCTCTTTTATTGTTTTATTACTTTGAGTCGTTGTTATTTCTCAGGGATTCGAATTTTTTTTGAATCTTTCATCATCTAATTCCTAGGATTCAGTTATTTGCTCCTATATAGGTTTATTTTTAATTAAGCATCAAACTTCTTATCCCTTAATTTTCGAATAATAAGTGAACTAATTTAATACTCCCTCCGTCCCTTATAAATTGTCCACAAGGAAATCGGCACAATAACCAATGCGAGTAGGGATGGAGAAAATTAGTATTTTATTGATTTTCCATTTTAGGTAAGTGGACAATTAAATGGGACGGACGAAAAATGAAAGATGTACACTTGAAGTGGGATAGAGGGAGTATGTTTTATCCGGAAAGTGTGTGCAAGGCTTCCTATTTTTTCGCTTTTTACTGTTTTTGCTTTTTTACTTTATATTGTCTCATCGCCCTTGTCATTTCATGACTCATTAACCAAGTGAATACCCTTCATCTTCTTTGTTTTCAACAACGCTCTCCATTTTTTCTTTTATCTGCTCTTTCTTCTTATCTTTCAAAATTCAAATAATCATGGGTGATAAAATTGAAGAGCTCATCAAGGCAGTCCTCAACGCCAGCGATCTACAGGCCTTTCAAAACACCATATCAAAGGTACTGGCAGATCAACAACAATCATCCTCTCCAATTACCCCATTCCTTTTTCTTCCGAGATGGCTGATACCTCTGAGAAATCAAAGTCTCCACCTCCTTCATCTTTACAAATTCAACCTGAGAACCCTACTGTCATAGTTCCTCCCATTGCTGCATCTGAAACTACAACCATTGGTGAGTCTGAAACTACAACCATTGCTGAGTCTGAAACTACAACCATCTCTCAACCTGCAAATCCTAAGTCTACTGAAATCTCGAGTCCTCTACCAGAATCAACCTTAACCAGTCCTACCAGAAACCACTGAGCCCTTGGTTGAAAAACTTTAATCTCCACCGCCAAAGCCATCGAAAAAACCTAAATCACAACCTTCCCTTACCTCCTAACAAAACCCTATTGAAGAGTCTGACAAATCACCTGTCAGAGAGGAAAGAACTGAGGCCGATATTCTATTTGACAAGGAGACTGAGGAAATACTCTGCGAACCTCTTGTCGCTCAAATATTTCCTGGAGAGATGATAAATCCAATCAACCTAGATGATCCAGGAGATTCGCAAGCCATTGCCGAGGGGCTAAAAGCAGCAGGTATACCCCCCCTTCCCAACTCGCAGATCTGGTCGGTTGTTTCAGGATACCATCAATCGACATAAGAAGGATAGACTACGGAGAGGCCGAGGAGGACCCAACCAAATTTTCAAAGAACATTGAAAGACACTGATCATATCCTAGGACCAGACTGAAAAGTCAAACATTAACATGCCCGATGAAGGGTTCTCTGATGACACAACCTCAGACGAAAATTACAAGATGGATCCTCGGGACATGGTGGAAAGTTCAGAAGATAACAGTGACTCCCCTGTACCAGAAACGAAGGAGAGAAGGCCAGTGAAGAAGATATCCAAGAGTGCTGCTCAGAAGAAGAAGAAAGCTAAGACTGATACCACTTCATCTACCAGTCAATAGGCAAAACCATCCAAGAAAAGGTCCCCTTCTGTTTCTGAAGCTGCTGATACACTTCAACAAATAAAAAGGACAAAGAGGTCTCACTCTGAATCAACATCAGCTACCCCTGCTAAAGGTACTCCTACCTCTGCTTCATATGATAGTGACTTAGATGTGAAAAAGACCTACAATCAAATGCTCAATTACTATGGTGCTAAATTGCATTAGAATCTCTAACCAAAAGGAACTTTAAGATAGAGCGAAACAAGGATGAAGGTCATTTTAAGAAGTATGGGGTAGATGTCTTGCTTTCTCGTAGGGGGTTGTTAAAAACTATTACTGGTATGGAAGGTTTTGAAACTGAGATTGTTTATGAGTTCTATGCTAACACCATAAAATAAGAAGCTTGTGTCAAAGGGAAGAAAAAGTTTGGGAAATCTTATGTCAGGAAGCATATAATTCGGTTCGATCCAGCCGCCATCAATGAATTTCTTGGACTCCCACACTGCAATGTCCAAGAACCCACTCCTGCAGATGAAAGATGAATGGTTGAAGAGATCACTAGGGGTGAAATGAAGAGATGGCCAGACAAAGGCTTGCCTGGATCCAGCCTGACTTATAAGTATGCTGCTCTGTTCAAGATAAGTCTGCACAACTGACTCCAACAAAGAATGCCACTCTGGTCACTAAGGAACAAGCTATCCTGGTCCACTGCATTGCTCAATGTCTTCCTTTCAACCTTGGGATATTATTTTTGCTAACCTCTGCAGGGTTGTGCTCAAAGCTGATGGATCATTGCTTCCTCATCCTTGTCTGATCTATGGACTAATTCTTCATCATGGTGTTCCTGACCAAGGTGGAGATATTATTGCTGATGCAAGCTTGTTAGTGCTTGAACAAACTCTAACAAGAACAGGTGGCTGAGTCAAAGATCTTCCCTACATTGCTAGTGATGATGAAATGAAAGATGTCCATGCACCTTATCCCAGTGAATCTCCTGCTCTTGCTCCGATCTCTATGGATATGCCAAGTGCCTTGCAGGGGGTTTCAATCGTGATCACCCAGCTCAACTCTCTATCTGCTACTATGTCTAAAACTCATGGTGCACTTTATGCTACCATTCAGGGGGAGAGCAAACCTGGTGATAGTGGTCTTGTTGGTCCTGCTAGTGATGGTGATGTCGAGGATGACAACGAAGAAGAGGAAGATTGAATTAACCCTACTGCTGCTATCACAAACTTAATCTTTATGTTTTTTTGGCTAACAAACAATATTTCTTTCTGTTTGAAGTACTTTATGTTGCTTCTGTTTTTTGTGATTTTTTTTTTGGATATTTCGGATTCAGGGGGAGTATCTTTACCCCTAATTTTTACTATTTCAGCTAGTTTTTATTCAATATCCTCTTTGCTATGGATGATTTATATTTTCTTGCCTTTACTGCTCATTTGATATGGATGCTCCATACTTTAGTTCTGTTTACTATGCTATGGATGATACATTGTATTAAGTTTGAATATTTATCATGGCCGAACCATATTTTTGTTCGGTGTGTGGAATGACAGCAGAAAGTCTAACATTAAGGGGGAGATTGATGATGTTAGACATTTGTGATGTTAAACTTTTTCAAAGTTTAACATCAATGTCTAACATACCTTTTGTTAATGTTATACTTTCTTTCTGCTGCATAAGGAGTTGGTTACAACTAATCCCTATTTTTCAGGGATATATCTTCAATGTCTAACATACCTTTTGTTAATGTTATACTTTCTATTTGTTGCATAAGGAGTTGGTTACAACTAATCCCTATTTTTCAGGGATATATCTTTGACTCCAATTTCGTGTATATATCTGGTCCTATTTTTCAGGGAGCACCCCAACGACTTAACCACTGCCTATGTGAGTCCATGAGCAGCTTAGTGGAGTTATTTATCGAGTGAGTGGACGTGGGAACATTACACAACGCACGACTAAAAGAAGTGAGGACGTGATGTGTGTGATCGTGCGCTCCACGTAAGAGAAAGAATAAAAGGGAAGATCGAGGCTTGAAGACGTGCAATTGAATTACAATTTCCAAAGAAAGTCTAAAGCTTATCGTCTTCCACCCTTACTAATCTCAACCACTCGAGTATCACCTTCTAAGTGTAGAGGCAATCTCCGGAGAGTGAATCCCAATATTGAGGAAGCACTGATAAGGGTCGTGTAGTTTTGGTTAGTAAGCATTGTAATCAAATTTACTCTAAGGAGTGAACTTAGAGAAAATTTAGTTGTTTAGTTCTGATTTAGATTCCTGTGTAAAAACTTGTTTTTAATAGTGAAATTATTTTTGCCATGAGGCAGTCTGGGTTTTAAAAATAAACTCCAGATAAATTTTATCTGCTGTGCACTTTATTTATGTTAATCATTTGTTACACTTTCTTCACTCTAACATTAACAATTGTTTGGTAAATCCAGGCACTACTTTTCATCACAAGGGATTGCGACGGGAGAAATGAGAAGAATTATAGTGTCAAATAAAAAATAAAAACAAAAACAAAGTAATCTGGGTTAGCTATGTTTATAAAATAATGAAAGTTGGTTGTGTTCACGTAGTTGGAGATATGTTGCTACATGTTTAAATTTGAATATTTTATTTTTTTTTATTAAAATTTTAAAATGGTGGCTATAGGAATACAATTGTAATAATTATTGAAGTTTTTTTATCAATTCAGAACCTGAAAGATAATTTAATTATTGATTCAGAATCCAAAAGATTAATTCTCAATTTAGGGCCTGAAAGATCACAAAAATTATCAATCTAGGACTCAAAAGATCATGCAATTCTCAATCCAGTACCTCAATATGATCAAATAATTTATTTTTTGTGTAATGATCAAATGCATCTAGAAATAATATATTTAATCTTTATTCAATAAATAATATATAAAATTTCTTTTATAATTTTGATTTTGTGAAATCTGTCTTAAATAATACTCCCTCCGTCCCGGATCATTAGTCTGGTTTGTGTTCGGCACAGATACCAATACGAAAGTAATAAGGGATTCTAATGGTACAATTAGTAAAATTGATTAACACTTAATCAAAAAAAAAGAATAAAAAATTCGAAATTCAAAATTTCAAAAATGGAGGCAAAAACTGAACTGAATACATCAACCAATATTTCAAATTTCCCACAAAAACTGATTATAAATATTGAACCATCATTCCTGTCTTTGCTACAAACATCACAAAGCATCAAAAAATTACAAATGGGTAAAGAAAGAGATGTTTCAGAATCTGCAGCACATGAAATAGTGCAGTTCTTGCTTCTTCACTGCAAGAATGGCAAACCAGAGAGGGGGAGGATTGGAGAGGCTGCAACAAAACATAGTCTTTCTGTGAGGACTATCTCAAGAATATGGAAAGCTGCAACATGCCAAAGAGAAAGAGGTGAATGCATCAAATTTGGTTCAAACAGACCTAAAATGCATCACTAATGTAGTAAAACATGGATTGGTGAACAATGAACATCAATTCAGGTTTTAACCCATTTATCCCACAGCCTTTTTTAACATCAATGAACCAACATAAGAGCAGAACCCAACAAATCATCATATCCAACAAAGGAGCAGAACCAACATAGGATCAGAACAGACACAGCAGCATAAGCAAGACATTAGCAGAACCAACATAGGATCAGAACATACAAGTCATCATATCCAAATAAGGAGCAGAACCAACATAGGATCATAACAGACACAGCAGCATAAGCAAGATAGCATCAGAACCAACATAGGATCAAAACATTCAAGTCATCATTTCCAAATAAGGAGCAGAACCAACATAGGTTTAGAACAGACACAGCAGCATAAGCAAGATAGCATCAGAACCAACATAGAATCAGAACATTCAAGTCATCATTTCCAAATAAGGAGCAGAACCAACATATCCAACATATAATCGGGATCAGAACCCAACAATCATCATATCCAAAAGGCTAGATATCACCTGATTTCTGGAAATTGGCATTTCCAGAAAGCACGTAGAACCTCCCTCCTCAACCTCCAAAAGGCTCGAAGACCCTTGTCTTCTTTAGTCTCCACGGGCTCATCCTCCATACCGCTCAGAGCTGCACCACCCTTGTCGGCCCCTATCGCCTCCTCCGTCCCGGCGGCATCGACGTCACAAGCTACGGTGACAGAGAACAGCGAGAGAGGCGCGTCGCACATTTTTTCCCCGCGGACAACGTCGTCACCAGCTGCGGCGACAGAGAACGGCGAGAGAGGCGCGGCAGATTTGACTAGGGATTCAGGACTTAGGGTTTTCATCACTGCGGAGATCGGAGGGTGGGGAGATCGGAGGGTGGGGAGATCGACCGTGGGGAGAACGACGGTGGGGAGAGCGGAGGGTTTAGGGTTCAGCGATTTTAGGGTTTTCTTTGAGGAGACAAAAGATCGGAGGGGAAGGGTAGGGAGATCGGACGGTGGGGAGATCGGAGGGTGGGGAGATCGGCCGTGGGGAGAACGACGGTGGGAAGAGCGGCGGTTTTAGGGTTGTGCGATTTTAGGGTTTTCTTCGAGGAGGAGGCAAAAGATCGGAGGGTGGGGAGATCGGAGGGTGGGGAGAACGGAGGGGGGGGGGGGGGGGGGGGGGGGGGGAGAACGGCGGTGGAGAGAATCGCAGAGGAGAGAATCGAAGAGGAGAGGAGAGAATCGCAGAGGAGAGGAATCGCAGCGGCGCACACACAAAAATGAGAAGTGTGTGTGCGTATTAGGGTTGGGGAGGGTGGGTCCGTCTTTATTTTTTTTTTTGGTTAATTGATTTAATTAATTAAGTTTGTTAATTATGTGATTAAGATACCCTAATTTTTGCCATTTTGGGAAAACAGGACTAATGCTCGGGACAGACCAAAAAGGAAAACAGGACTAATGTTGCGGGACGGAGGGAGTAATATTTGAAAGATATCGCACAAAATCATCTCTTCATTTAGGGACTTGAACACACAATCATCTCTCATCTCACAGATAATTTTGAAGTTCACGAAATCATTTAATCACGATAAAGCATGTAGGATCACAATCACAAAAAGAAAATGATTTATTTGAGACAAATTTTGCAACAGTTTTTGTTGGGGATAAATTGAGACAGCACGCATTATTGTAGACCTGTTATCCACATTGAGTTTCTTTTTAGCCAACTATATGTTATACCGTTGCATGGAAAATATTCTCTTTGTATAATACCAAAGAGGAGGGAGCAATATTAAAAAAAAAAAAAGGCAGTTTCATTTCTTCCAACATAGTATTGCGACTCAAAATTCACTACAGAAACCCAGAACATTCCTACGGACATTCTCACAGTATGACAACAACAGATCTAAAGGCCTACATCGTCCATGCGAACGGTGTAAGATTTTACTCCTAGGACAAGAATCAACATTTGAGTGAGTGATCAAACGCAGCTCCATATGATGATGCACAAGCTCCAACTCGATGGCAATCAAATTTTCACATCAGTGGCATCTCATCGAATCAGTGCAAAAAAAAAAAAAAAGCCAACAAAAACTGCAGTTCGAGGATATAGAGAACTACGTCAAAGTATTACCAATTAAGTGGTATCTGATATTTCACAGATTATGGATGTCTCTCTGCAGCAGTGGAAGACGGCTTTTTAGTCTCACTTGGTGGTGTTTCCTTCTTCGCTCCGAATATAAACCCTTTCACTGACTGTTCAGCTGAAAGCAACACGTTCTTTATCTGGCAATGCAGATAAAATATTAAACTATGTATTAAACATGTATATGATGTTGCAAGTTCTCACTCATGCCAGATAATGTCCTCACCTCAAGAGAAAATAATTAATGAACTCTAAGTGCTCCAGCTTGCCGTACAAACTATCGAAATGAAGCAAGTGACAAGAAAACATGGTATTCAGTTGATACTTAGCATCTAAACAAGAACTTGCAAAATATACTTTTGTTTTCCCTCCATGAAAATTATCCAAAATAATGAGATTTAATAACTATTTTATTACTCAAGTCTTTAAACCAGATGACATACTCAGTTTCCTAGTAATGATATTTAATACTATACTAACTTGAATGCACTCTTTGTGATACTAAAAATGATAGTTGAGCTAACAAGTTATTAGAAGTAAAGACAACATAAAACAAACTGCATTTGACAAATACAGGGAAACGATTTAGTATTGGAATAGAGAAATCGATAGGGTGTGATTCCTTTCAACAATCTACCCTGAAGCATGGCAAGTCCATTATTAAGTATTGCTCATCAACTTGACAGTTGTTATCATATAAGGCATGTTTTATCATCATATAATGCATGCGCCAGGTTAGTGTATGCATGCCACATGTTTGAGTGCTCAAGACTAACGTTAGTGTGCACCGAATGTTTTTGACTCTAGGTCAACCCGACTCCTTAGTTATTTTACAAGACTCGATCACAAGCGGTGTTATGGTGAGCTTGCAACATATCAAACTGTCTCCTAAATGTACATTAAGAAATAAACTTATATTCAAAGTCTGCCAGAAGTTTATATGATCATGCAAATAAAGCTGATAACCCATCCTTTCAGGTGCATGATGTAGCAGTAAGTAGGATGCATGATATATCAATGAAATTCACCTAACTATCCAACAACTCATGCTATGCTGTATTTCTGAGAATCTCTATCCTTTGGAATTGTCCTTTCACAAGCAAGTGAGAAATGGTTTATAGCCACCGTTGACCGGCTTTCCAGAGCCTCGAAATTCTCCCGAGTTCACTTGTTTGTTGGGAACAGCTCGACTATCAGACTCTATACTAGCCTTTCCAAATCCACTTTACAAAACCAAGCTATTCCATATTACAATACAACTAATCAAGCTTATCTTTATTCAATCAAATCTAAATCTTCATTTAACTTCCTTTCGACTGAATTCGGAGGCAGTTTTTTCATCACCTTCTAAGTTGACACGATTATCGCTTACCTAAGTGAACAATTGAGCTGGTGAAAGGACATTGGAATTTCCAATTAGGGATGAGCTCGATACATTTTATTCCCCAAAATGAAAGGAAATGATGATTCTCCAACACCACCAAGCATCCACCATTCATTCTCATTCCATTGACATTAATAAACATTTTGAATTCCGAATTAAATCCAATAAGTGGAAAACAACTCTCTCGAGCTTAATTAGCCCCAACTGTGTCTAATCAGAGATTTCAACTTTGAATTTCATCTCAAACGCTTCAAAACGTTTTTCACTGAGGAATCAAATACTAAAAGGCCAAATAAAACAAAAATCAACCAAAAAAATTAGGCGATTAAGGTTGTAAGAGAAACACTTACGGGGTCAAGAAAGCTTGGCTCGGGACCGTAGTCGGCAGTTAGAAGAAGATAAGAAGCGGTAGCAGTGGCTATCATCGTTGTCCTCCTCACTAGCTTGTCTACTTTCGGGTCCATTTTTTCACGATTCTTACATTCCTTCGCTGGTGTTTAAGTAGGGGCGGCAAAGATACGACAACCCGACCTGAATCTAACATAACATTGGTGGGTTGGGTCAACCCATTTAATTGTTGTGTTAATTTTGGGTTGAACGCACGAACCTAATTAAATTTTGGATTGGGTTCGGATCACCTGTAGGTTAACCCGCGTAATCTGAATAATCCGCAAAATTATCAATTTGAAATTAATAAAGTTTTATATCTTATTATTTTTGCAATTTTTTTAATATATTTGATTTTTATTCATCAATATTATTTTCAATGTGTTATACTATAAATTAAATTCTATATTATACATCAAATTATACATACATATATATAATAATAATAATAATAATGAAAATAAAAAAAGAAATATACCTAACACAAATTCTATGAGGTTTGATTACAAAATTGTCCTATTAAAGATAGTATAATTGTATTATATAAAAATAGTAAATATAATAAATTAGTGGAATGTAATATTTAAAAAAAATGATAAATATAAATTTGTTATATCTTTTATTATAAAGAATATATTTATGTTATAATATAATAAATATTATAAAAATAAAAATTGATATAATATTTTTATGGGAATAGTTTTATCACTATTCTCTGTTAATATATAGATAGATTATCTAATTATTTAAAATATAATTATAAGATTATAAACATATTATATATGCATATATTATTATATTTATAATATATGTTTTTTATATTATACATCTAACTATTTTTATATATTTGATAATACCAAAGCAAGTAAATAAAATACAAAACTTATAAAGAAAGATAAAATAGTGAAAACATAAAATTTTACTAAAATATATTATATATGTATAAGCTATAACATTAAAATATATCAAGTAAAATAAAATTAATGTGATGTAATGATTTACACCCGCACTATGTGCAAATTAATTATATGATATTTTATGTTATGATATATTAAGATGAAATTAATAGAGTTATATATCTTAATATTTTTATAGATTATTTTTAATATATTTAATTTTTATTCGTTAATGTTACACATATTATAATATAAATTATTTTCTACATTATACGTCAAATTATATATACATTTAATAAAAATAAAAATAAGTACATTAAACAAAAAATCTATGAGATTTAATTTTAATATTATCCTATAATAATGTTATATTTGTATTATTTTAATAGAATAGTAAATATAATAAATTAATTAGATATAACAATTTATAGAAAAAGTGACAAATATAATTTTTTAATATTTTTAATTATTTTTTATTGTAAATATGTTATAATAAAATAAATACAATAAAAATAAAAACAAAAAATTATGTGAATTTTTGGAGTGAACAATTTATTTTACTACTTTACTTTAATATATATATATATATATATATATATATATATATACTCCCTCCGTCCCATTATATTAGGGACGGAGGAGTGTGCACAATAACCAATGTGCATTAGTGTAGAAGAATTAATATTTTATTGATGAGTGGGAAAAATGTTGCCTTTTTAGGAAATGAGACTAATAAATGGGACGGACCGAAAAGGAATATGGGACTAATATAATGGGACGGAGGGAGTATATATTAATTTATTTTATTTTTAAATTTGGTTAGAATATTTAAATAAGATTTGAACTAAAAAGATTTATATATCTTATATTTTAAATTTGGTTAGAATATTTAAATAAGATTAAACGGGTCATTTGGGTCATTCTCGGGTCGACCTGAAAATAAACAGGTCAGGTTCGGGTTCGGGTTGAAGTTTCTGACCCGAAAAAATAAATGGGTCGGGTTCGGGTTGGCATATAACGTGTTAATATTAGGTCTCAACCCGACCTGCCAACTCGAACCCAACCCAATTGTCACCCCTATGTTTAAGTGGGACATTTATGTGAAATATGGAAGAGTTTAGAATTTTTTTTTATTTTTATTTTTTTGTTGATGATTTAAATATAGAGCCAAAATCTAGGCAATCCTGTTAACGAGAGTTCAATAAATAACAATTTGATGAAAATCTCCACAAAATAGTAAAAATAACTATTCATCAATTTTTCTTCCACAAATACCCTTTAGTCATTTCTCTTCTATTTATTTCAATTATATTCATTTTGCCTTTAAATGCGAATAGTACATCACGACCATATCAGGCCCATCATGCTTCCATATAAGTAAAATACAAATACACACCGAATTTATACCTTTTTTATCGGAATACTGTCGGGTATTTCCTCGCCGAGTTTTACTGGCACCTCCCAACCACCGATCGCAATCTATGGTTCTCTGTATGAAGACTCCTTCAACAGTACTCAACACAACCCTGATTCATTTCCTACATTGGGTGTATGGCAATCCTTTGGTTTGTAAAGAAAATATGAACACATGAAGAGATGAGCAAAAGCTCTAGGGATCGTTTATTTCAAGAAATATAAATATTTATTACACAAGTAATCTCCTTTTGGGAGGAGACTAACTTGTTTAGCTACTCATGGTAGCTAAGGAACTACCTCTCATAAAGAGAGAATAACTAATTATTACAAAGCAGAGAGGAAAGTTTGTTTTCAGAATAAGAGAAAGAAAATCTAAGTTGCTCGATGATTTTTCCTCTTTGCTTCTGCCTCTTTATATAGAGGTTGGATTGGCTGAATATTATCTTCGAATTGACTCGGCCCCGTTCTTCAATAATGCAACTAAAAATTAGATGAACACATGTGCCCATTTTCTTCTGTAGATCCTGCTTTAATCCTATGCCATTGCTTTTTGCCTCGGATTCCTTGTGAGTGCTAGCACTGTTGCACCAGTTGCCCCTGCATTTGTTGTCGGCAAAACATAGCTGGCCCTTTATTTTGTTGTTTTGCATCGGCAACCATTATTGAAGTCATTATTTATATTTGGCTCTTTCAGCTTGTGTGGTCCACTTTTGTTTTCTTGTAGACCGGAGAACCTGTAGATTCACAAGGTTCTACTATTCTTTTGGCTTCCTTGGCCTTTTTCCCCGTGGTACCTTGGATTCCCCATGTTATGTCCGCTCTTCTTTCGGGCAGAACCCCTTTCCGAACTCTGGCTCCTTCTGATTTGGGCAATCAGAACATTTTCGGTTTGCCCAATGGCCAAAGTGGCTCATGTTACAGTGTTTACGATGAGTTTTTTTGCTCACCGCAATCTTGTTCTCCCAGAGCAAAGACCTCTTCTTTTCGAATAAGTCTTCTGCAAATTTTGTACTTCTTCCTGTCATGGTATTTAAAGGAAAAATCTGTTCGCTGAATTCTGGTAAAATTTGAACGGAAACTTGACTTTGTCCATCTTTGTTAGACATACCCATTATCCCCAAGCTCGCCTTGTCATAATTTGATCTTCAGTGACCGTGGCAATCAATGGGGTATCTTGTGTTGGAGCTTTGATGTTCTCGAACTCCTTGGATATTGGTCTTCGAAGCCTAATATAATGGAAGGCCTCGTGATTCCCTTTTCCTGCTGGTTCTGGTGCTGCACTAATGAAGTATAACTCCAGAACATCACCTCGGCTAAGCTGATCGTTATTAGCCCAGGTTTCATGAACCACCTCCTGTATCCACTTGGGTAGACACTTTAGTTTTGCGAAAGCTGGTGACATGGTCTGAACTGAGGCTAATGCCCCAAAATCGTACCATTGCTTGACATCGTGTGGACTAGATCCTGGCAGCATCCACACCCTTTCCAAAAACATCAACCCTGCATTTTGATGGATTAAGTCACTGTCTGGTGTAAAGTTTCTCCCAATTAGACTAATAATGCCATGAAAAAAAGTTCAATTTTGTTAGTTTTAATCTTTAAATTGCCTGCCAATGGCCTAAGATTAATCTCTCCCTCTTTAACCTCAGAGGTGTTGGGTTGGCTTGATGATTCAGGGTTGGACCCCTGATTCTCAATTTTCTCTTAGGCATGTGTTTCCGAAGAATCCACCGGCTTAGAGCTTGTGCTAGGGGTATTTGATTCCCCTGCTTTCGTTTTACATGCTGGTACAACTAACTCTCTTTTTACCAATGGTGAGTTGATAACCCGGAGGAGTGGCTCTTGGATTGCCGACCAAAGTTGTATTTTAGCCCGCAAACATGCTTGTATTCGCGTATCAACTTTTTTATGGTCGACTTGTTGCAGTCTTCCTGCTTGATCAGCATGAAGACATAGCTCGTTCCACTTTCTTTGAAGCAACTCCATATTTTCAGTGAAGTGCCTTTCAGCAGTGATGATGGAATCAGCCCCAGTCCCTTCCATCTCTTGTTAGAAAATCTGCAAGAATATTTTCATGAGATTTTATCACAACAATATCAAATACATAGTATTGACATTCAACTTGCCATCAGATTAGTCTAGCCTTTTCGGGCTTAGATTCCATCTTGTTTTTTAAGAAGGCTTTAACCTGCGTGTTATTAACTTTCAAAGTAAATTTCTCCGCTAACAAAAATAGTGGCCATTTCTTAAAGGCCTTTCGAACGGAAAAAGAACTCCTTCTCGTTAATATGCCATCATATGGCTTCGCTTTCCATGAATAAACCACTACAATATCTGCATGGTTGTTCTCCTTGTGGAGTGATCTTCGTGAGTACTGCTGCCCACCAATGGTCACTAGCATTAGTATACAAAACAAGATCATCCTCATCCTGCGGTGTAGCCAACTTCGGGAGATATTTGCAAATCTCATTCAATTGCCTTAACCCCTATCGATGCTCATCTGTCCATATGAATGGAGCATCTTTCTTTAGGAGGTTACTAAAAACCTTTCTATACTTTGCAAGATTCTTAATAAAAATTCCTGCAAAATTCACTACTCGAAGAAAGCTTTGGAGTTGTTTCTTCTCCTTGAGTTCTTCAGGAAATTTTAGCACCTTTTCTACAATGAGGTTTTGCAGAATATTTCCTGATTTGTCTATCTAGATACCCAAAAACTCCATTTTCTGAGTAGCTACTACTGATTTCTTTTCTAACAGTACCAATCCTTCTTTGTGACAAACATCTGCAAAAATCTTAAGATGTTTGACATGTTCATCTATATTTTTTGATGCAATCAGAATATCATCAATATAGACAAACATAAACGAGAAATAATCTTTGAAAAGATTATCCATCTTTCTTTGGAAGATCTGGGGTGCATTACCTAACCCCATAGGCATTACATTTTAAACATAATGCCCTTGTGGTGTTGAGAAGGATGTAAACCTTTTACTTCCTTCATCCATGCATATCTGGTAAAATCCTGATTTGCAATCAAACTTAGAGAATACCCTAGCATTACGTATGCGGTTTATAAGGTGTTCTCTACTTGGGATAAAATATCCATCAAACTCAAGTATATCATTATTACCTTTGTAATTAAAGACTAACCTGGGTTTTCCTCTTTTGATCTCACCATAATTTCTTACCAAGAATCTCAGACTGTTGTATGGAGAGTTTCCTGGTTCTATGAGTTTGAAATCGATGTGTTCATTGATGATTATTCTCATATCCTTTTGATCATGGACATTCATCAGTATTGGCTTGTATCTAACAAACTCAAATTCTTTACCTGGTTTTACCTTCAGGGTAGCTTTGAGTTGGTTCATGTCCCACCATGCCAAAGGATTTTCATTATAATATTTAGTTATCTTCCTTTTGACATCGGTTAGGGATACCTGTACCTCTTCCTTAATATCTTGATGCGATACTAAGGATGCCTTAAGAACCTGGATTTCCAGTTCCTCAAGATCTTTATCCATTCGAAAACTTAGAACTGCTTCTCTAAATCTCCGTTGATCCTGCATTTTTAGGTGTTGAAGTTTTCCTTCATCACCACGCTTGATGCGAAAATTGAGTGGCTTTTGTCTATTAAATGCCCGTTTCAGCCTCTGGACAATGATCTTATGATCACAGACTGTTGTAAAAATCAGTCTTCTGGTGGTGTTGTCCTGCGTATACCTCTTAATCATTTGTAGGAAATTGTTTCCTAGCAATATGTCTGCTCTTGTATCATGGAAATAAATCGGTGGAGTTTTTACCTTCTACCAGGCTGTCTGACCTGCTCCACCTATCAAAATTTCCGATTGTTTTACCCCTTTGGATAGGAGTAAAATTCTTTTGGAGAAATCTCTTCCGGCAACAGGATCGAGAACTTCTTCGAGATTGTTTGGGAATAATCATCGCCTTCTTCTCCTGAATCAATATAAGTTGGAAAATACTCAGCTTTATAGTTTTCATATAACATCCCAATAGAGATGTATATGGAGAAGTAGTTTTCCTCCGATAGTAATCATCATTCCATCCTCTTTCTCCTCCCAAGGTTTGAACTTTTCCGGGAAGTCAAGTCCTAAAGTTAAGACTCCTACTTCCCTTCCTGCTCGCCCTTTAATCTCAATTGTCACTGCATCAATATCGATGCTGGCTTTATAGTGATTGAGTCTTGGCTGCTCCAGATAATACAAGACATCACATGGGGAATTGTTTTCTCATCTTGTACTATTGGACTTCGTATTGAATTCTCGCCAACCTTCCGGGCATCGAATTTTTACCTTACTCTGCCTTGGTGTTTGAGACACTTCTTTTAATGAGCATCTTCCCGAAGACTACCCCTATGGTAGAGTTACAACTCTATCTCCCTAGAAAGATAGCCTCCTATTTTCCAGTTTGAGACTTGCACTATATTCCAATAATGACTTATCTCCTAACCGGATATCCATAGCTCTTGGAAGTGGCATCTTTGATCTATTCGGAGCAATGATGCGTGTCACATTTTCGAATATTTCTGGTATTTCAATGGATGGCTTTCCTAAAAATAATTCTGTGTGATGAGAATTGGAAAGCGCATAAGATACCTGATAGTCTGTGAGAACGGTCGATTTCCTTCATGGATAATATCCTTTCTTTTGAAATATTGATATAGCATTATGGCTCGACTAAAATCTCTATCTTGAAGATTGTAAGATATCTTAGGATAGACAACGCTTATGACTTGCTTCGCACATAGGTTTGCTGAGATTGTTCCCAACAAACTGTCTTCGGTATTCGTGATACGCTTTTCGCATATAGCAATATCAATTGTTGTATTCAATCCTGCTGGTAGTGCTGAATTAATGATGATTTGAACAACACGATGTGAATCCAGGATATTGTACTTCTTATCTCCGATTTCAACGTTCTAAGTACTTCCTGAATATCACTGTGAGGAATCAGTTGCATTTCCACTTGATTTCCAGTATACTATATTGGAAGTGACATCTCCCTTCTTGTAATCTGATAGATTACATGGTGATTTCTTCCCTTTGGGTTGAAGTTGCTGATAACCCTTCCAAGTCAGTTCACCAAAAAGCATTGATACTTCTCGATATTAAGGCTCTTATTCATGATCTTATCGATCATACTCTGCGAGATAATGGTTTCATATTCTCGTTATCTATATAGAACCTTAGTTCTACCCTGACTCAGAGCTAGATCCTCCATCTGGGCTTTCATTGTTGAAAACTTCCTCTTTTTCATATATACTCTCATCCGAGGGTATATCTTCAAATTGGTACACCTGTACCAAATCTTGATAGTAAACTGCTTATTTGATGTCTGGTGCATTCTTGAAGCTTTTTACTTCTCTTTTTTCAAGGCAATTGATTGAGATGTGCCCTTTTGCTTCACACGTCCAGCAAGGACAGTCTTTAAAACTTTCGTTAGCTCTAGTGTGAGCTCTTCGGAAAGTCTTCCTCATCGGAGTTCGTTGTGACGAACTTGTTCCTTGTGAGGATCTGCCTCTTACTGGTCCGCTTCTTTGACCATATTTGTAGAATCTGGCCTTTTGTTTGGTCCATCTGGATCTGGGCTTCCAGTATCCTCTTCTTGGACCTTTTCTTCTGGAATAAGGATGAGCTTTATACCTTTTGATCTTCCTTGGCTGGTGGACCTTGATCGCTAATTATTTTGATTAGCAATTTAGCTAAAGCTAATAATACAATGACAAAAAAATTATCGAACCCTAAGGAGTGAAATATCGAAAACCCTATATACTAAAACGTTGTTTCTTGGAACATTGTTTAGGGAAATTCAAAAGTTGGGTTTTGAGCATTTAAAAATAAAATAACTCGGAATTTAAAATTGAAATAGAAAATTAAAAACACTTCTGGATTCAAATATGGAAAATGCAGATCCCACGGTTTTCTACGTATTACGCCTTACATGTAATGATAAATTAATTAATACCAATTTAATTCCTAATCATAGTGAAACGCAGAAACTTAGTACGAATTTCTAGGTCAGACAATTCATAAAGTATATTAATTAAATATCCCTATCCTTTCGATCTTGAGAAAAATCTAATTAACTCCATAACCCTACAGATTTATTTCTATAAACTATTTCCCTCTTTTCAGTCAAGAAACCAATCTATATTATGAAAATCTCTTTCCATTGACAATTATTACCTTTTAAGTATTCAACTATCTATTCAATCCTAATAAGTGGCCAGCAAATCAAGATTGCAAATTAAACCCTAGATTTCATAAACAACGATAGGAAAGGCAAATTAATTCAATAAATCACACATGCAGGCATAATAGTTCGAAACCTTAGAATCTAATGGAAATATAGTTACACATCATCATAACAAATATTACCAAAGAAAGATAGAACCTAAAATCGACGTGCATAAGAAAACTGAATGTAGAAATCGATGCAAAATCTCTACGTATAAACTCCAAAAGTTAACTCCAAAAGATTACAATTGCTGCTGGAAAAAAAAGTCTTTCAAATAATGCATCATCTATAGTTTTCTGTAGGGTTTGAGTCTACGATAGACAACACGAGTTGCCATTAATGAATTTCTTGCCAAGGATCGTTCTTAGGATACCATGAACAAATTTCAATTAAATAAACCATGCGATCCTATGCATGCTCCTACAAAATTAATTGCAGAGGATGGATTTAGAGAATACCTGATTTCACCGTTTGATCTACAGATCTAGATCGGAGCCAACAACGATGAAATAGATCTGGATCTGAATCTGAACGCTGGCGATGAACAGTTGTTCCTACAGATCTGATCTTCTGATCTGTTCCCTTGCTCCTTGGAAATCTGGTGAGGATTATCTACCAAGTTGAATCCGAGATCTGGAGAAAATGATCAATTCCTCCCTCAGATTGCCGCCGCCGTTTCTCTCTCAATTTTCAATAAACTGAACAGTCTAACTAGATCTGATAGAGAGAAGGCATATATATAGTGTTAGGGTTTTGAGAAACCCTAACCCTAATGGGCTTGAGCAGTTCATGGGCCACACCAGGGACCAGATGCAAATAATAAAGTGGGCCCTCTTTATTAATTAATCCTTCCTTGTTCAACCCAGAACATAATTAATTAATTAAACATTGTTTTAACCTTCACCACGGTAACAATGCTGACTCGCCCCTTTATTACCATGTTATTAGGAACGGGTTGCACCAAACTAACATGATCCACATATTTAAGGTTTTAGACATTCATTAATTAATTTGGCTTTTGACAATCAGCCATAATTAATTATTCTCTTATTTCCTGAGTAATACCACTCACTCCTTTTCACTTATGCCTGAATTAAATAATTCAACCTGCAGGGTTTAGCATAATGAACCTTGTGAGCTCCTCAGGGAATGTCACCATCTTGAAACGGATATGCTTACCTAAACGTCCAGACTAAGCAGGCCACACACAAATTGCCAACACCCAAAATACGGGTATAAGAGTACATGTAAGACTCGCCACCATGGTAAATCAAAGTGTGGTCAATCTATGTGTGCCCCTTATCCTTCAGTTAGGTTTAAGATCATAGGAAGTATGTTAGGAATCTGGCTCATTCATATGTCAATGAGAATGGCACATCCCACTGTTGATCCCATCAATACATAACTATGTACCGACACTTCAAGTAGCTAGGATAAGCCCACTTATGAACCGATGTGCCGCAACTTAGACCGACAGCCTATCCAGGGACTGTCTCAGCTGTGATACTGTTTATACATCGCTAGGTCATACGACTCATATGATCCTCTGTGATCTCCTACACACCATATGATCATCCCTATAGGCGAGATAATAGGATATTATGGTTCGTTGTATGTTTGTTTAATCAGATAGCGAGCATTGTTGCAGCAACATATATGAAGACCAGTGTACAAAACACTTAATCATATAAGCTTTCAGTATATAATCCAAACAATCTCCCACTTATACTTAAAGCATAATACCATTGCTTTATCAAAGTATTAAGTGTGTCTATACTGTCAATCACTCCCACTGCATTCACGTTACCTCTTGTCACAATTTCTCGTATGATGTGATATCACACATCCTATGTGTTCCACCACCTTGTGAGTCTTGGGTTCCCTTGAGTTTGCCATTGCACCAACATGATCACAAGTCCATGTGATTTTATTTGACAAACTCAGAACACACACCTCTAGAGGATAACATCGGAGTTATACTGCTTCTTGCGAAGCTAATGAAGCTGTCAAAAGTTCAGCCTTCATACCGGAATCCGTAACACACTTCTGTGTTAGACTCCTATAACTCCTCCTCCAAGGCCAACACATAGTTAGAGATCAATCTCCTTTTCCTTATGATCCTCCTGGATATCCGATGCCATTCAACTCACAAGGCTCATTCATTAACCAATGTGCCTATCCAGAGTTGAACTGATATCTATTTAACATGCTTATAGCAGTACAGATATCTAACTTCATTAATTTACAATATAGAAAGATAACAATCTTTCTTGCTATGAACGACTCACCACAGAATCAATTTAAGCGACTTGAGATACCTGAACATCATTTTCTTGTGATAACACAAGACCTTAATTCAAAAAATGTTCCAAAATCTCATAAGTCCTACTTCTGAAACTGTTCGGATAACCATCTCTTTATGCCTGACAATATCTCCACTCCGTTTCCGAAAGTGAAAATACCATCTACATAATGTGCAAGGAAAACCACGCTTTCACTGACATATAACTGGCATAGGAAACTATCATTCTCGATAGACAATATCAAAATGTCTGTTACATGGCCTTGAAGCTCCTTTAAGTTCATACTTGAACTACCTTGGCTTCCAGACATGATGCTTTTCACTTTGCAGCATATAACTTATCTGGTTGTTGCATGCAGATGTCGTCACCTTTTATCAAGGTACTCGTTTATATAAAATACGAATGATGTTTTCTATCTTCCAGATATTTAGATTTATATGTGCTGTTATGGTTAAAAGAATTCGAATGGACTTAATAGTTGCAACCAGTGAGAAGGTCTTGTTGTGAAACATACCTTACTCACTAACCTAGATACTCGAATATACTAGGTTGCCATTCGTGCACTTTTCATATATATCAATCAGTTACCTATAGCTGGAAAGCTATTTGGCAATCACTGATCCTGATACACAACCATAACCTTTACTGATTCACTTCTGAATCCATGACTTGACGTCATTAAACTGCATCATTTGTCTTAACAGCTTCGTTGCGCTTTTAAGGGATAAGTACGATGTTGTTCGTTAAGCTGGAAACTAGTCCAGAGACTGTTTCCACGAACTAGTACCACTGAGCCTGTTAAGGCAACCTCCCACTGCAACGATGCTCCTTTATGTTGTGATAAGCTCATTATTTTACTTGCTTATCTATATTATTTTCTACTAT
>JAPKLW010000382.1:175250-202310 GCA_026898455.1 Plectranthus barbatus | reverse complement strand
ACACGAGACTCGTAGCCGCTCGGCTCTAGTTATGTTTTTGTGTTCTTGTCTCTTTATGGGATATGTCTTATGAGATGTTATCATGCTACTTATACATGCTACAGTCGCGTAACCCAGACACGATGTATGGTATATCTACTTCTTTGGAGAGTTTGTTCGAGCACATGTTTCTGGCGCTGGCTCCTTGCATCGATGCATTTTACACCTGTATGTGCCCAGTGATCATTGTGATGGGTTTTGTATACTGAAAGCATTTATTATAATGAGTATACAACGGTTTATTTCTCCTATCTGTTAACAATCGTACATGTATGAACAATGGTATCCTCTTGTCTCACCGATAGGGACGATCATACGGCATGTTGTAGATCGCAGAAGACAGTATGATCACTTAACCTAGTGAGACATAAACATGATCACAGCCGAGACAGCGTATGAGGATACGTCTGTCCGGATGGCTGCGACATTGTCTGAATAAGTAGTCTGTCTTGGTTACTTGACATGCTGGTACGCAGAGGTGGCGTATTGATGGACCGCAGTGAGATATATTCGTCTGTCTGACATCAGCGAATAAAAGATCTCGTTATATTGATTGAGTCCAAACCCTAACGAAGGTTCAGGGGTTTGCACGGGTTGACTGTTGCTTTGAATTGCCATGGTGGAGAGCCTAAGTAACGTGCTCGTATATCCGCATCTTGGGTAACAGCAGTTCGTGTAGTATCGCCTGAGACTGAACTTAGGTAACCATATCCGAGTAATAGGATGGGGACATTCCCTGAGGAGCTCAATAACATTCATCGTGCCAAAGTCCTGCAGGCTGATTAAGTTCTGGCACGAGTGATAAGGTTTGAGTGGTACTACTCAGGAATTATAAGATATTAATTAATTGAAGTTAGAGCTTGTCAGAGGCTCCGATTAATTAATGGATGTCCGGTAACCTTAAATATGGGGATTCTCAATTAATGCAACCCGTTCTCATAACGTGGTAATAAAGGGGTAGGTCAGTATTAATTCTGTGGTGAAAAAGAATTAATATTAATTAATTAATTATGTCCTGGGTTGTCGACATGGGAAATAATTAATTATAGGCCCACTTTATTATTTGCATTAGGTCCCAGGACTGGCCCAATTAAATATGCTGAATTGAGCCCAAAATGGCCCATTAGGGTTTCAACCCTAGGTCTATAAATAGACAGCTCTCTCTCATAAGTTGTAACATAGTTGAAAAACCCTAAACCTAGAGAGAGTGGGAGGCGCCGACCTTGGAGAAGAAAAGGAGGAGAATTTCAATTCTGGTCCTGCTCAGAATACAGATCTACGGAGTCCTCACCAGTAGTAGATCTGAACAGCATTGGGACACAGCCCTGTAGATATGATCTGGAGAACAAATTTCTCTTCTCTTCTCTCTTTAATTTCAAATTTAATCTAGAAATTAGGGTTCTAATTTCTGTTTCCGCAGATTAAATCGAATTGCGTGGTTGAATTAAAGTGGAAGTTCAAACGCAAAAGATCAGATCAGAGACTACGGAGTTACGATAATTCTTTAATCCACAATCTTTGTATTAAATTCATAGGAGCATGCTAGGGTTTTGAGAATTTGAATTATGGGCAATATCCATAGATCGATCCGGTTCAGTTTGGTTTTAGTGATTCGGTTCACGGGAAAACCCTACACATTGTAGATGGCACATATCTAAAGAGTAAGAATAAGGGAATGTTGTTTGTTGCAGTGACGAAAGATGACAATGAGTAGTTATTTCATCTTGCTATCGGGATTAGAACAGATGTACTTAAGAAATTATGAGGCTGTTTTCTTAGGCAGAGAAACAAAATACTGCCTCATTCATAATTGAAAGCGGTTCAACCACTATGTTACCTCCACCAGGTCGAAGTTCACTAACGGATTAACCAGAGTATTCGAATCGTGAATCAAGTTATAATAAGAAGTAGACAAAAGACCAAAAGAACTGCAATCTATTAACCAGAATCATAGAAATCAAAGATCTCAAGGAATAAAAGACGCAATTAGAGCCAAAAGAGGAAACAAACAATTGATGCCAAGTTGCACTCTCTTACTTGTAATAGATTTTGGGTTATTATAAAAAGGAGAAACAACCATTATAAAGGGATTCGTTTTTCTTCATTATTTGATTAATAAAATTCTCCATCATTTCTTCATTTCTTTTCGAGTATTCATTCTTAAAAGTAATCCATGAAATTTCATGTATCAACAACTGGCACCGTCTGTGGGAAAAGATTTGAAAGAAAGAAAAGAATGGAAGATTCACCACCGTCCGTCATCGTCGAGATGACCCTAAAAATAAAAATCCCAAAACTTTTCCGCCTGCTATGCACATCCACCATTCTGCTGCGGAGCGGCGCTTCCCTCAATTCCACCGTGAGTGCGCCTTCCTCCTGCTCTCCTCCCTTTGCCGCAACTTTTGTGTTCGCCTCCAGTCTGCCGCTGCTTCTCCTTAGTCGAATCATCATCAAAAAATCCTTAAGAAGGTTGAATCTGAAAGTTACAACCATTAGCATCGAACTTAAGAGTATTAGTGATTCCGTGAAGAGAGAATTTCTCCATCAACAATCTCATTTCGTGCACAGTACTTGCAATCTCCCTCACGCTCATCCTCTCTCCTCAAGATCCCTGCTCTCTTTCTCCCAATTACCAGCCACACATCTTCAATTCCAATTTTCACCGATAGTTACCTTGCAGTACCCATCCTCCCTTTCTGGTCCGCAGCCGCAAACCTATTTCCCCCAATCTAAGCATCGTGCTACCCGCGCAACCATTGCCGATCCGACAATGCGCCACCTTCCAACACTGCATCGAGCACAAACCTCCTCCCTTCTCACCGTTGTGCCAGTCTACCGCAACCTTCATGAATTGCCTCAGGTCTTCCGCATGCTGCAGGAACCCATGCATCGGCCATCAACCGGACAACCTCGTCACGCTGCCCACAACCACTGCCCTTCTGGTGCTACGTCGCCTGAGCGCTCAATCTGCACGCTGCCGCAATAGCAGCCACTATCCGTGCACGACCGCGCTGTTGCTGCGAGGAAGAAGGTCTGGGTGCACTGCTGCGATGGCAGCCACTTCCCGCCCATCCTGTAAATAATATCAATCAACGATCATCTGCAGTTGTATCTCCGCTCCTAGGAGTAAGAATAACACTATCACTTTAGTAGATGAACCCAAACCGCTGATTACTACCAACAATTGCAGCATCTGCTCAGCTTACTGCCACCACCTGCAGCTGACCTCTAAACATACAAGGGAGTCCTTTCTACATCAAATCATATATGATAGCTCGATATCTAATTATCTTAATAGATTGATCTTGTTTATCCTGACTTGTAGTGATGAAATCCAAGGGGAGACTATCTTTTACGGGCATCACTTAATGTCCACATGAAAAGCCAAAGTCATGATGTTCGACTTAATTGTCTAGCATGGAACAACCTTGTTATGTAGTGGAATCGTCTTGCAACACACACACATAATATCATGCCGGCCTCCGCCATAGGGAAGTTTCTTTCTCAATCTCTGATTTGGTTGTGCGCTAAAAATCATAGTTGAATTATGATTCTGATTTGATGAGAAAAATTATCTAATTTTTAATTGAAGTCCAGGTCAGTTTTTGCTTAACTGCTAGCTTAGTTTCTAAAATTGTTGACATCAATAATTTCTTAACGATTGGTGAATTGGTTCTAATATTTTTGAATATGATAAGAACGATCCATGTTTGATCAATTAATGTCAATAGTTATGAGAAACTTATATTGATCCGATTCTAATGTGGTTCTCCTAGTAAGCCGGACATAATTGATTATCATTTTTGCTAATTGATATTTAGACCTGTTCGATTGTGTGGCTGAACTCATTTCGCTATAGCATTTGTCCAGATTTGTTCTTTTTGTTGCAGTTTGCCATATGCCTAGAAGATGTTTAATAAATTATCTAGTCAATCTTCTCATGAGTTCATGCCATCAACTCTTGTTTGTGGCTCGCTGGTTTTGTTTTTTGCGCAGTTCGTACTTCAGCGGCAGAGAATAAGATGAATTTATCATTGCTAAACTTGCTAAAATACAGAGGAAATGAATGCATTGACAAATTTGTCACGACAAGTGAACCATTTTGACAACGAGGGCTCATCGGTCACCACTTAACCACTGGCAACCATAATTTAACTCAAAGTGAAAGGGGAGTCCCTACTACTATTATTATTATTATTATTATTATTATTATTATTATTTAAAATAAATCTAATTTATTGTCATTTGCTTGCTGAATTTCCTTTGGTAATATGATGTGCTCTTAAGTTGATTTTGGTTGGAATCTAATTACTTGACTTTAACGCTTCTCTTATTAAACTGAGTCTGATTTGATTTTGCTAATTTATCTGATATTTGCTTTGAAATATGAACATCGCTGAATTAATTATGCCTCTAATGATATTCTTGAGGATTTGTTAAGCTCCTCTCAGTATATGGATATTGTTGATTGTTGATAGATTCCAATTAATTTGTCTTGAATTTCATAGGAGGGTTCATAAGTAACCTTATTATTTCTTTGAGATAAGTTGCGAGCATCATGATTTACCTAGGATCTGGTTCATTTTCTCTACATGAGTTTAGATGGTTTATTCATGGGCTTTGAATACATCTTTTCCTACTTGTTTGTCAATGTTTGATGGATTTATTCATTGTTCGATCTTTGATGACAAAAGCTTCAATTGTCATTAAAGGGCCTAAAAGATATTGGAGAATCTCAACTGATAGCTCTTAAGAGCTCTCGTGAAAGATTAATGAGCATTTTACTGCCATAATTTTGCTACAGAGAAATAGGAGGTCTTGACTGCAGAATCGTGCCAAGAGTTTTTCTATAAGTAAATAGGAGGTCTCTCGACAAAAGAACAAGCAGTGCATAAAAAAAGAGACAAAACTTAGAATATAAGTAAACTGCTCAAATGCACCCCACTACATATTTCGAAGCTCTATCTCTCATCTCGGTAGAGACTCCAAATAATAGCTAAGTATTCTGCTACGTATCAAATCTCTTTCATATTAAATTTATTATTTAAAAAAATCACTTTTTGAAATTAAATTGAGATGAGTGTCCTCAATTACATGAAAACATGCATACACGGTTCAAAATGATATGGGGAATTAACTTTATTATCTTACCTCCTGACTAATCCCTTTCCTTATAATTTTGTGATCCAAGCATTTGATCATAATCCAAAAGTAATGTAAAGAGAACATTTATCTATGAAAGCTAGTAGTTCCTTGAGTGGTTGCGGGGCATATTATTGCTCTCCATTTAAACCACTCTCCATTTCGTATGTTGCCTTGCACATACAAAAGATCTGAAAATAAATTGAAGAAAAATTAACTCCTAGAGAGTAATTTGTAGAATAAGAGGTCGTTCAATTTAAGAGCACTCTGTTTCACATATCGAGGCACCCTACTTCATACTCCAAAAATATCACACCTCTCATTTCGAAGCCCCTACTCATCTCGAATAACCCTTGATCAGTTCGAAGTACCATCTCACAGGGGCTTCAAAAGAGACTCTAAACCAAAGGCGAAGTATAACTTTGAATCTATTGAATTTATCACTCTTTCTCGAATTGTGCAGGAGAATGAAATAATCAATTTAGAAGCACTCTGTTTCTAAATTCGAATCACTCTTAAAGATTTCAAAGCGTCATATTTTTGAAGCACCAACTGCAGATTTGAAACTCGTGATTTGCAAACAAATGAAAAAGAGAAATGCTCCGAGATAACATATCTCGATTGAGCAAATTCATCGCTCAGAGATAAAATATCTCGATTGAGCAAGTTCAATGCTCTAAGATAATGTATCTCAATTTAGCATCAACCTCCTCGAGGCGATGATTGGAGATTGTTCCACTCATCGACCTCCTAGAGGCGATGATTGGTGTTGTTCCACCCGTCGACCTCCTTGAGGCGATGATTGGTGATTGTTCCACCAATCGACCTCCTTGAGGCAATGATTGGTGATTGTTCCACCCATCGACTTCCTCGAGGCGATGATTGGTGTTGTTCCATCCGTCGACCTCCTCGAGGCGATGATTGGTGATTGTTCCACCCGTCGACCTCTTCAAGGCGATGATTGGTGTTGTTTTGCCCATCGACCTCCTCAAGGAGATGATTGGTGATTGTTCCACCCATCGACCTCCTCGAGGCGATGATTGGTGAATTTCCACCCATCGACCTTCTCGATTCGATGATTGGTGATTATTCCACCCATGGACCTCCTCTAAGCAATGACCGACTCATTTTGGGGTCTCGCTACTTACAATCTCTTTTCAAAATCACTCCCATAGCAACATCGCTCGGATATTACATCTCGATTGAGCTAAATTCACTCCAAGAAAAAAATCTTGACTGAACTCAAACCGCTCCGAGATTAGATCTCGATTGAGCTCGTATCGCTCCGAGAATGTCTCGAATGAGCTCATATCGCTCCGAGATTACATCTCGATTGAGCTAAATTCGCTCCAAGAATAAATCTTGACTGAGCTCGAAGTGCTCCGAGATTACATCTTGATTGAGCTCGTATCGCTCTGAGAATATCTCGAATGATCTCGTATCACTCCGAGATTTCAATTGAGCTAAATTTGCTCTAAGAATAAATTTTGACTGAGCTCAAACCACTCCAAGATTACATTTCGATTGAGTTCAAATTGCCCGAAGACTAAACCTTGATTGAACCTTATTCGCCTCGAGAACACATCTTAAAAGGCCAGACCCACTCTTGGAACGTGCTTCATACAAACTCGAGTCTCGTTACGACCGATCTGAAAGACTTCCAACTAATAATTCAGCTTCACCAAAATAAATTCTTGTTTAGACAAAGCTGGGGGGCTGTTGTTGTTCCTAAGAAATTATGAGGCTAATTTCTTAGGCAGAGAAACAAAGTACTGCCTTATTCATAAATGAAAGCGGTTCGACCACTATGTTACCTCCACCGGGTCGAAGTTCACTAACGGATCAACCAGAGAATTTAAATCATGAATCATGTTATAATAGGAAGAAGATAAAAAACCAAAGGAACCGCAATCTATTAACCAGAATCTCGGAAATCAAAGATCTCAAGTCATAAAAGACACATTTCGAGCGAGAAAAGGAAACAAGCAATTAATTCCAAGTTCCACTCTCTTACTTGTAATAGATTTTGGGTTATTATAAAAAGGAGAAACAACCATTGTAAAGGGATTGGTTTTTCTCCATTATTTGATTAATAAAATTCTCCAGCATTTCTTCTTTTCTTTTCGAGTATTCATTCTTAAAATTAATCCATGAA
Organism: Plectranthus barbatus; assembly: GCA_026898455.1. Taxonomy (NCBI): domain Eukaryota; kingdom Viridiplantae; phylum Streptophyta; class Magnoliopsida; order Lamiales; family Lamiaceae; genus Plectranthus; species Plectranthus barbatus. Next base: position 194,974 of record JAPKLW010000382.1, on the reverse strand, counting down.
ATTTCGTGTATCAACAAGAACTATAGAGGATGATGAGTCATGGATGTGGTTCATGCATCACTTACATGTTTGTTTTGGAGATCGTGAAGGACTGATCATTGTTAGTCATCAACACAAGAGCATAAAAATGCGGTGGAGTTAGCATTTCCGAATGTTACACATGCTATTTTTTACTACAAGTTGGCGAATAACCTGTCAAGGTACAATTCTCAGGTGGGTGCTATTTTACGAGATACAGCCTACTGTTATAGGCATGATGCATTTCAAAAGCAGATGTCTACTTTGGAGATTCTGAGCAAAGACGGAGCTTACAAGGGGCTTCATGATATAGGTGATGGATTTATATACTGAAAGCATTATGATTGGTGTATTATGTACAAGGTCGATTGGTTAATATACTGGGAATCATAAATGTTGTATGTTCATCTCCTGTCTGAATTAACAAACATGTGTCGCAAATGCAATTATCCTCTTATCTCGTAGATAGGGAGATCATACGGTTTGTAGTAGATCACGATATATCGTATGGATCGTTTGACCTAGTGAGATATAAATGGTTATCATAGTTGAGACAATTTCAGGATAAACTGTCGGTTTAGGCTGCAACATACGTGGTAATAAGCATCTTATCTTGGATGGCTTAGTATGCTGGTGTGGGGCACACATTGATAAGGACCTAAGTTGAGGTCGATTATTTTATCTGACATTAAAAGAATCTATATCTCTATGGATTGATGAGATCCTAAACCTAAATGAAGGTACAAAAGTATATGCAGATTGTGTATCACTTTGAGTTGCAGTGAAAGGCTCTAGTTAAGCTTGTATATCTGTATCTTGGGTGATAGTAGTTTGTGTATGACTGTCTGGTACCGGAACTAGGTAACCACATCCATTATAGGATGGTGACATTCCCTGAGCAGCTCAAAAGGTTCGTTATGCTAAAGTCCTGCAGGCTGATTAAATTCAAGCATAAGTGAAAATGTTTGAGTGGATGGACTCAGGAATATAAGATGTTAATTAATTAAATAGCTAGTCAGAGCTTAAATTAATTAACGAATGTTTGTAACCTTAAATGTGGGGATAAACCGATCTCATGCAACCCGTACCTCAAAACGTGGTAGCAAATAGGTAGGACAGTATTGGTTCTCTAGTGGAATGAATAAATATTAATTAATTAATTATATTCTGGGTTGAATATAGGAATTAATTAATTGATAGACCTTAATTGCTATTTGCATTCTGGTCCCTGGTCTGGCCCATGAAAACTCAGGCCCTATAGAAGTCTAGTATTTTCCTATAAATAGGCCTCAGTTTCTCAGATCTCAACACACCGCAAGATCATATGTTACACATAGCAAACCATAATTTGGGAGCTGTGGTGATTGACTAGATTTGAGAAACGAGGAGGAAATTCTTCTTCTCAACCGGGCAAGGAATCCGAAGGGAATCTTCACCAGATATTCGGATTGAGTTGGGATACAGATCAGAAGATCAGATCAGGAGGATCGTCTTAATTCTTCTCTCTCATTCTTGTTTTCGAAAATTAGTTATTAACTTTCACGGATTTAATTCCCTTTATCTGTTAGGAATTGATCTTTGTGCGTGGGAAAAGAGATCAAGATCAAATCTCTGAGCACTCGTTCTTCAGGTTTCTACAATCCAGGTATTCCGCATAAACCCCCTTATGCATAATCAATAGGAGCATGCTAGGAATAATCATAGGCATAACAATTTTTTTTTGATATTCCAATTAACGATCTTGGCAAACGGACTTCGTGATTCAGTTCACGAATCCCTTCAATAGGAGCCCACCGTTGGTCGAGATCTCAGTGCCCTGGTACTCAATTCAGTTTCATGACATCCAACGCAGCCGAATCCATCAACTCTCGTTTGTTATGGGAAAGACGATTGCCCATATGCGCCTTCTCGAGACTTACAGAGCTATGGTTGAGATATGGTTTCACGAGCGACGGGCGGCTGCACTGTCTAGAGATCATGCTCTGACACACATAGCTATGACAAAGTTAGCAAAGTCGGTTGAATATGGGCAACATCTTGTAGTCAGAGGCACCACCACCGCACACATAAATATGGTGGAAGGGCGACATAGGAGCTACAATGTAGACTTAGAGCACAGAACGTGTCAGTGTCGTCAGTTCAATCTCAATCAAATTCCATGTTGTCATGCGGCTGCCGCCCTCAGGTACTATGTTAATTCGAACTTTAATTATTGCACATATCTTGTAGTCAATAGCTTAATTATTATTATAACAGGTGCGTCTTATTTTTTGCTTGTTAGATATACTTTGTAGCCGATATCAGAGTACGTGCCATACTACAATAAACAATTCACTTTGCTACGGACATATCATCACACATTATGAATGTGCCACATCCATCGGAGTGGGTTCTCCCATCGGAGGTAACATCTTTTGTTATGAGACCACCGATAGTAGTTCGACAGGCTGGCCGCCCTAGGATGAGTAGAGCAGGTTCTGGTGCTGAGAGTTCGACCACGTGCAGATCTCAAGTAAGTAGGAGGTGTTGGCAACCCGGTCACAACTCACGTGCCAGCACTGCTTATATCGCCAATACTAAAGTGGATTTGAACAGCCCTCCACCCCAAGATGGGCCACGAAGGAGACGGCCGAAGACATGTAGTATATGTCAACAAACAGGGCATACAAGAAGAAAATGTTCGGAGATAGTTGATCATATGAGTGAATAGTGGCACTTACATTATTTCTTTATATTTCTTTGCATGTTTATGATGAATGGATTAGATGATTGATTTTTGGATTTGATGTTGTTGATGTATGTTGGTTGATGTTCTGTTTAGGTGTTTTGTTTGTATACGAATTAAGGTGGATTTTTTAAATTTTAAAATAGATTTCAAGATCTCAACATGACAAATCAAGATCTCGATTTACAAAGTTGAGATCTTGACATGCACATTTTGAGAATTCTAGGGTTTGAGTCAAGAAATTTCAATTAAATGTCTCGACATGTCTCGAAATGACATATCGAGATCTCGATTTTAGTGATTTTGGCTATTGGATATTTAATTCACTAAATTTCGAGGATAATCAAATCATATAACATTCATTTCAATATTTTTGATTCGATAACAAAGAAACTAGCAATAGTTCATTCATTACAAAGATGTTTACATTGTATAATACCACTTCAACTTCATCCACTTCAATCATCAATAAGACATAAACATTTAAAATAGAAACATCCTATGTATGAATCGATTCAAATGTAGAATGTATTACATTTAAGGATGTTTAGATTATGAAATACACGTCAAGTGAATATGTTTACACTGTATAATATATTAATTTAAGATTAATTGTAATTTAAGATTGTATTATTAATTTCGAGATGACGAAGAGCATATTGAGATCTCAATTTGATTTTGTAAGCTCGAAATAAAATTGAGATCTCGATATACCCTTCTTCACCTCGAAATATCTAATTTGAAATCCAATAAAACTTGTTTTATCCTATATTATCACCTATGCAATTCAATTCAACCGCAAAATACACCAACGATGAAACTTATATAAATAATTCAACATTAATAAAACATGTTTTATAATAACAATACAAATTGGGCTACTAGGAAGCCTCATGTGGATGTCTACACCAATATACTATCCTAGCTCCTACATACTACCTATAAGTGATACTAAACTCAGTAGTAAGTGCTCTGGTTGGAATCCTTCTTTTTTTAATTAATCTGTCTACAAAAATCATAGCGAAAGCCCCACAACTGTGTGTGTCCTCCTGTTTGGCCTGCTCAAAAGAAGAACGGATGAGAACCTCAAAACTGGTCCCCATATCAATTTGTGTCGATTGGCTGGCGTTGTGGCGATGGCTAGTGCTGAGGCGATGGCTGCCACTGTAGCGTCGGCTGTGGCTTCTGCAGAACCCTCATAGAGGAAGACCTAGAGGTGATGGCAGAAGACCGCTGAGAGGATGATCATCGGGGCTTCAATACCCTATAAGGAATAAATCTACGCCTCAACGGTTTCTCGGCCTCTTGCAGACTAAGCCAAGCCTCAGAAACGACTTCTTTGTCAGTCGGCTGTAGTAAAGTGCTACACTCATGCTGAAAACAAAGATAAATCAAATAAAAGATATAATATATTTAATTATATTATATTTATTCAAAACTGTAAACAATAATTACCTCCTCTGTAAAAAAATCAGTGAAATCAGCGTCCCGTAAATAAATAGGTCTCCACATCAAACATTGAGGGATAGTCCCCACTAGCATACTTTGCCTCGCACATAAGGCTTCCAGATCAGGGATCACCTCGTACGACCATGCCTGTGAAATAATGTAAATAATTAACAATTCTAGTCTTTTAAAAATTAAAAACAAAAATAAAATTACAAACAATTACCTCCAACACCCAAATAGGGCCGTATATATGCACTAATGGCACTTTCTCAGTCTTTGAAGATTTGATCACGACAGACATCTGATGCAGCAAGATACTAAAGGACCACGAGCCCTAAGGGAATGCCCTCCACTCTTGATATTTCTCCACCAATGAATAAACCTAGGGGTCTACGTGTCGCTTCCCATCCAAGCATACTAGCATGCGATAAACAAAAAGAATCTGAGTGATCTTCACGTAATCATCATAAGAATCGCTCAGAATGAGGTCCGTCTTCATTAAATCAATGTGTAATTGATCTATAGTAGGCAAAGACTTGTAGTGAGAATACAAACAATCATCTTCCGGCACCAGATGTGCCTTAGTAGGGTCAAAACCCAAATCACCAAACCGCAACCCGGTCATCAAACAGAACTCTTCAGAACCAAATCAAATATTTGTTTCACCAACACGAAACCACAGTTCGTTCTCAGCTCCCTCCACATCAATCTCATGTGTGATCAGAGCCTACGTAGCACGTTTTGTTATCTTCTTCCACCGGAAAGTGAGATAAGGACCAAACAGTCCTTCCCTAAATAACTCAAAAACTTAATCTTCGAAGCTCATCAATCTGACCGGAATATCCTCAAGAATGTCCCAGTCATAACAATTCATCGACCGCATGACTTTCCCCTGAAAACTAGGCCTGATCCACTCCCAACTCTGCAACAAAAAAATAAAGATTTCAACAAAAGGAGAATTAAAAGAATTAAAATCAGAAACTAAAAAAAATAAAAAAATCAAGATCTCGACTTCCATGTCTATGTGCATGTCAAGATCTGTTTCTGGAAATAAAATCGACCTAAACTTGATCGATATCAAGATTTTGATACAAATCAAGATCTCAATTTATGCATGTCGAGATCTCGATATGCATAAATTGAGATCTCGATTTGCTTCGATATTTCGATACTTGTCAAGGGTTTACTGTTCTTCGCCTAGTTTCAACAAATTCAAATATGAAATGCATAAAATCGACAATGAACACATAAAATCGACGAAATTAAAGCATATAATCAATCTATATCAACGAATAATCAACTATAATCAATTAAAAAATATATTTCAACACATATAATATACTATAATCACATAAAATGGAAGTGTAAAAATTTAAAAAAATAGTCAAAAATCGATGAAATTAGAGAAAAATTGTACTTGGTTCGCTTCGGGTTGTTCCTGTGTAGATGGAATGTAGGTTTTTTTTCGGTTGGGCGTGCAAAATCCAGTTGTTTGGAGCTTGCAATCGGCAAAAATGGCTGTCTGATGGTGGAGAACCGTCGATAGAGAAGTGAGAGAGAGAGAGAGAAATTGGGATAGGTGGTGGGGTAGGTGTATAATAAATACAAAAATAATTAATGTCAAAACATTTTAAAAATCAAATATTCTCTCCAACCATCGGAAAGTGGCTATAAAACTTTAATTTTAACATGTGGCTATATAACATGTTGACTTATCCAAAGTGGCTATTTAAATTTTGCTGTCAAATACAAATAAAACAAAAAAAATTAGGCGGTTAAGGTTGTAAAAGACACACTTACGGGGTCAAAAAAGTTGAGATTGTGACCATTGTTAGTCCCAGTTTATCATAGTACAGCGTAAATGTGCAGCGAAAAAATTTGTTCAGTTCGATATCAAGTACTTATCCAAGCTGAGAGTGATGAGTCAGCTTGGTCTGTTAAAAAACACTTAAATATGTGTTGTTTACTTTAGCTTAACTGTCAGTATTCAGAATATACTCCAACACTTGAGTGTTGGGTTTCAAAGCAATATAAACCTATACTGACAAATTAAGAAATAAAGCAATAAACGGCAAATAGGTATATAGTGGTTCAGACTAAACCGTCCTCCATCCACTCTTGAGATACTTGGTCTGAAAATCCACTATGCTTAGAATGTTTATAGGTGCTCCTACAATCTATTGCTTGTCGGTGAATGCCTTGTACAACGATCCACAAACGCACTCGCCTGGTCCTTACTTGGTTCCTCGCTTTGCAGCTCCTCAGAGTGTGGGCGCACCACTCAGCCTCCTCTTCGCCGGAATGGGGTGTTTAAAGTTCCCCCATGAACTTCTCTTCTGCGGCAGGTTGTCCGTAAGAGTCAAAGTACAAGATGTACTTGACTGTTGTAGTTTTTCTTGAAGAGAAAAACTACCAAATGGTAACTCAAGAATTCTTTGATTCTGAGTCTCGTGTTCACTTGGTGACTCACAGAAAGCTGAATAGCCTCAAAAGTAAGCTCACCCTGCTAAGCTTAAACTTTCGGTGGGAGATTACATAATTTGATGACTGAGAGCTTTAGAATGCTTATATAGTCTTGTATGAATATTCGTGTGGGTAACCTTCTTCTTCGATGATTTCTCTGGTATTTATACCCGAGAACTTGAAGGTTTGAATTTAAGACCCGTTATAGACAAAATGGAAGATGTCCGATCGGGTGTCTCTATTGGTTGCAGCGTTAGGCGGGTAGGTGTGCTTTTTTAATAGGGTCTACACCTTTTTGCATTTTTCTGACTTTGAAAGTGATGACTCGTCTTTTGTAAGAACAACAGTATTTTTCCAGTATAAGGAATCCCGGACTGAGTGTCCTAGGTAGCAAAACTGAAAGTTTCTTGTTTGTAGACTTTAAGGCTTCTCTAATCCTTAAAGTATGTTCTTGTTTTGGTTTCTCTCTTCCTTATATGTTGGGGCCTAGACTGGAAAGTATGTGCTGGTGTTGTCATACTTGCGTCTTTGTGCTGATAATGTCATCTCTTGAGGTATACTTGGTACCATGCTGCTTCAGTTTGGTTATAGTGATTGCACCGTACTATACTGGATTCGTACTGATGGAATCCATACTCCGCTTGACTCTTTTTCTTCTAGGCTTGATATGTGTATTGCGTTCTTCTGACCTGTTGAGTTTTCCGCGCATACTAAACCTTTTGACTAGTTTAGTTTCTGACGTTAGCGTCGACTTACAACTCGATAAAGAACCTATAGAGGACTTTATATTTTGCACCTAAGTAGAAGACTGACTAAGACGAATTTCATAATCTTTGACCCACCAAAACATAAAATAAAAGGAAGGATATTTCTATCAAATTTCCTAACAAACGTAATTAGGGATGGAGAAAAATATCAAAACAACGGACATATCGAAAAAAAATATTAAAATTACCAAATTTTTGGTGTATGATGATTTTTGATAAGGTATCATTACCGTACAAAAGATTTTTGGTACGGTAACAGTAGGACCATCCTAATATTGAAAGTATATTGGCACATACCATACCGAAAATGCAATAATATTTTTTATTTTAATTTTAATTTTAAAGCAATTAATTAAAAATAAAATCATATTTTCTCTCTTTACCTAACAACATTATTGACATCAACATATTTCTTAAATAAATATGAATTGAAAAAATCGTAAAAATCAAAATATATCAAAAATTTCTGTATGTTAACGGTTTACTGAAAGAATGATAAGATAAATGATATACAAATTATGTAATGCCAAAACCATATTAAAATCATTCCAAGAACTCAATATGCCGAAGTAATGATATATAAACAATCTCATACCGAAATCATATCGAAAATTTGGTATGAAAAACTTCGGTAGAGTAAAGGTATTAGGTTTTCTCATATCGTAAATCTCGGTAGGAAATTAGGTATGGAGGAAAAGGTCTGGTATACTGTACCGAACCATCCCTAACCGTAGTCAGCGGTAGTTAGAAGAAGATAAGAAGCGGTAGCAGTGGTTATCATCGTCGTCCGCCTCACTAGCTTGTCTATTTTCGGGTCCATTTCTTTACAATTTCTTTATTTCCATCATTGGGGTGTTAAAGTTGGAGATTTATGTGAAATATGGAAGAGTTTAAAACATTTTTTGTGATGGAGAATGTTTGTTAACATGAGAAATAAGAATTAATCTCGGTCTTTTAAATTAATGATCCAACGCTCAAGACTAAATAAATACCGTCTGCATTACGCTGTAGTAAAACATGCATTGAATGATAATTTTGTAATATTTTTTCTCTCTCCTCTAAAACTATTACAAATCTTTAAATGATCATAACTCATTCAATTTAGATTATTTTTTCATGTATCATATATCAAATTAAAGGTAATTTATTTATCTTTCTAACGAAATTCCTATTGCATATGTTTCAATTTAAAAATCACAGTAAAAATGAAATTAGTGATTTTATGCATAATTCTTGTAACAGTAAATGAATTCTTATATAATGGATGCAATTGCACAATATAATGCATGAAGTTATATTATATAATGCAGAATATGATAGATAAAATGTAATATATTTTTTCAGCAAAATCACCATTTGTCATTATATTTGCACTTGTTATGCATTATATAATAATAACATATGTACTATAATGAAATTAAAATAATTTTGCTCTAAAATAAAAGTAATATGCTATACATTTGATTAAAAAATCATCGTAAAAATTAAGATTTGTGATTATTTGCATAATTCTCATAACAGTACACGAATTTTTATATAATGAATGCAGTTGCACAATATAATGCATGAAGTTATATTATATAATGCAGAATATGATAGATAAAATGCAATATGTTTTTTTTTTCCAGCAAAATCATCATTCATCATTATATCTGCACTTGTTACGCATTATATAGTAATAACATATGCATTGTAATGAAAGTAATATAATTTTGATCTAAAATAAACGGAATACACTATAGTTTCAATTAAAAAATCTCGTCAAAATGAAAATTAGTGATGATATGCATAATTCTCGTAACAATATACGAATTCTTATATAATGAATGTAGTTGCACAAGATAATGCATGAAGTTATATTATATAATGAAGAAAATGATAGATAAAATATAATATATTTTTTTTAGCGAAATCATCATTCATCATTATATCTGCACTTGTTATGTATTATATAGTAATAACATATGCATTATAATGAAAGTAATAGAATTTTGATCCAAAATAAAAGTAATACCATATATAATGCAGGATGTATCACCATATAATGATAGTAATTTTGTGATTAAATAAGATTAATACCATATCATAATGCATGAAGATGTTTGTTAGGTAAATAATGAATGTTGGTTATATAATGCATGTTTTCATGGTATATAATGCATGTTTCTTATGCACATAATGCATGTTTGTTAGATATATAATGCATGTCGAGGTTGAAAATGCAAACAAAATCTTAAATAAGTACAAAATGACAAAAATACCCTATAATGCAAGTTTTTTGAGATAAAATGACCGAATAATTTGGTAAAATCCTGAGGGTCATTCATCAAAATCAATGGCGATGATTTATTTTTATTTCTCATGGTAAATGGTATTCTCACTGGATCGCATCCCTATATATATATATATAGAGAGAGAGAGTAGTGATCAGGTGAGAATGAGCCTTAGTATGAGAAATGAGAATAAATCTCACATGTCCATTTCATCAAATCAACGAACATGATTCAATCTCAGCAAATTACAAAAGACAACATTTTTGCCCCAATATCTTGCAGTAAAGGCTAAAACTATAAAAATACTAAAAAACAAACAGCAACGTGCATATTAAGCCCGATTTACTTCATTTTTACATAAATACGAATTAAAAAAAATTAAAATTACATCGCATTAACTGTCGTAAGTTCATTTTTCACCATCCTACGTTCATCTATAATAATGCTATCATGAATTTTTGGTTACATTCTTATTGACTTTGACACAATTCCTTGAATCACGATAGGTCAACTTTTTACATTTTGCACACATTCTCATTGGCTTATCCAACATTCTAAGAGCTTTCTCCTTCCTTGAAGCAATTCGACTTCCACTGCCTTTAGTTTTCACAATAATTGGCGGCAACACTTCAATATTTTCAGGAACCGATCGACCATAAATACCTTCAAACATCTTTTTCAAATCAGCAATACGAGCATAGTCTTTATAAAACTCAATATCATCATCAAGAGATCTAAAAACTCTCCCCTTTAAAGGTTTCATCTCATCAAGACAATTTGGTATAAATGAACCTGTAATATAATAAAATGCATAAGTTTATCACTAATAATGCATAATATAAACCTAAAAATGAACATGTCACTACTAAAAAAATTCACTAACAATGATAAAAAATGCACATGTTATAGAACTATAATGAATAAAAAAGACAGAAAAATGAATAATAGATAAAATCTTTTAAAACTATCTTCAAGCACGAATAGTCAATAACAAAAAGTTTACAATTCCAAAATCAACACAAATCATCTCTAAAAATTATAGAACATCAAAACAAATATGAACACAATCACAAATAAAAAATATAAAGCTGAGAAAGAAAATTCTGAATATACCTTTGTCAAACGATAGAACTCCTAAATGAAAAATTGAATTCAATAACAACCACAATTAACAAAGACGACTGAAAAATCCAGAAACAAGGAAAAAAAATCTAATCGAATGAAGAAATAAAAATCTAATCACACGAAGAAAGAGGAAATCAAATCTCGCAAAAAAAGGAATAGAAATCTGATAAAATTTGAAGACAAATAGTATTTCAATATTAATAAAGCTAAAATTACAAAAATAACCTTAATTTTGCAATACTGCAGGATAATGGACTAAAAATGCATACATAATTAAATATATCTTGAGCGTTGAAATGACAAGATCAAATGCTGATATTTATTCTCATTTCTCATACTAAAAACTATTCTCATATGATCACCACTCTCTCTCTCTCTCTCTCTCTCTCAATATATATATGTATATATATATATATATATAGTAGTGATCATATGTTAAAACCTTCCTCCATGTTAAATAGGAAAGAATGATCGCTAAAAATTTTGATTAGCATTTAACAAATGCTAATAATATAGAGGCAAATAAATTATCAAACTCAGAGGAGTGAAATTGCGAAAACCTTATATATATTAAAACACAGTTTCTCAAAATATTGTCTAGGGAATGTCAAATTTTGGGTATTTCGAATTTAAAAACAAAGCAACTTATAATTGAAAATTAAAACTGGAAATTAAAAGATATTACGAGTCAAAAACGGAAAAACACAGATTCTAGGGTTTTCTACGTATCATGCCTTACATGTGATGACAAATTAATTTGTACCAATTTTTCCTAATCACAGTGGAACATCAGAAAATTATTATGAATCTCTAGGTCAGACAAATCATAAAGTAGATTAATTAAATCTCTCTATCCTTTCGGTTTTGAGAATAACATAATTAACTCCAGAAATCCATAGATTTATTCCTACAACCTATTTCCTTCTTTTCAGACAAGTAATAAAATTATATTATGAAAACCCTTTTCCATTGAAAATTATTACTTTTTGAGTCTCTAATTATCAACTAATCAATCGTAATATGTGGCTAACAAATCAAGATTGCGAATTAAGCATGAGATTTCATAACTTTGAAAGGAATGGACAATTAATTTAATTAATCAAAAACATAAAGACATGATAGTTCAAAACCCTAGAATCTGATTAACAGTTTAGTTACACACAACCATAATAAAGATTATCAAGAAAAGATAAAACCTGATTTAGAACTGCATAACATAAACGGATGTAGAAATTGATGCTAGAATTCTACAGTAGTTGTTCAAATATCTGACTCCAAAATAAAAACACAATTGATATTATCGACTCTCCAAGTTTGAACTCTAAAAGATGGCATCAGACTAAAATTCAAAAATCACAAGGCATTTTATAATAGTGGTAGATGTATCCTACAAAATCTACGATTAGATATATGTATATTTTCATACAGGATCGTATTTGGAAGTCTCTGGATTTGCATCGATCGACACACTTGAAACGTCCGCATCGACCGACGTGAGGTCCACATCGATCGACACAGAAGCTGCCATCTTGTGCCACATAAAACCTTGCATCGTACGATCCAAGAGGGGGTACGTTGATTGACGAATCATGTCTATTGACGCAGAACTGTAGCCTACACAACTCCTTCGAACTTCACTAATTTTCACCGAAAAACCTGCAAAACACATCACCACGCATATAACAACCATAAATGCCATTCCATGCAAGACATAATATGTAAAATGCACTGAAAACTCCTAAAAACAACTTAGAACTAATTGATAAGTTAGTGAAAATGCAAACTTATCAACTCCCCCAAACTTAATCTATTGATCGTCCACAATCAATTCATAGACAAGAATTCAAACCAAATGCAAATACAAGTGTGCAATGCCTCACAAGTCCCTTTACTATCCAAGTAGCACTCATCCACATAAATCACACAATCCAGACATAATTCAAATCATCAAATCGTCGAACAGGAACCTCAGAAGTTAATGTTTGCACTCATCACTCAAGTGTTTATGGGTATGTGTTTCTCTCAATTCAAGGCAATAGCTCACACTTACTATAGGTTTGACAAATTTCTCATCTCTCTATTGCTCAATAGTGTAGTTTTTTGGGGGAATCCAATAGGCCTTTAAGTGGGTTGTCACCTGGCTTACCTAGAAAGGTGGGGTATTTTTTGGCTATGTGACATAAGATTTCTCAATGCTACACCAACACCAATCACACCACAACCACATCAACTCAAAAAAACTTTTTTTCTCAATCATTTTCTCTTTTCTCTTTTTTTTTTCTCTAAGGTCCCTCCACGATTTTTTTCATCCTTCAAGGTTTTTTTCATTTCCCACACATCATTTATTTCGTGAACTTGTATATTTTTCCATTTATGAATTCGTGTTCACTTTTTCTTTTCACACTAAGGACCCCAATTTTTCATTTAACCCCAAGATCCACATTATCCAACCATATACTCCTCACATTTTTCAACCATTCTATTGTCAAAGTAAACATTCAAGGCTCAAATGGGCTACGAGTGGAGATAATTAAAGGTTAGTGTATGGGGAAAGGCTTATGAAAGAACATACCTTTAATCATTTTCACCTTATTACTACACTTATGCAACCTTAAGAGAGAAACTTGTCAAATTCTAGAAGGTTTTTGCTAAAGACCTTGTCCCACATCAAACGAATAGTAAGGCTCACTTGGGTTCAAAATTTGTTACTCTTCAATAATTATCCTATTCAAACAGTCTATCATGCACAATTCACGCATCAGAGAGCGACTCATCAAGCAAGTTACTCCTATCATTGGCTACTCTATCGCACAAATTTTCATTCTATATCCAAAAATAGTCAATCATAAACCACCTATTTTCATTCAAGGGAGGACGAGTCAAATTCTCAAACCAACATCATCAAATAGTTCTGACTGCCCTTGCTCATAAATAAATGACTAAACTACTAACTAACAATAATATGCAGCAATTCAGAAAACAACTTCTACCTAAATGCATCAAACATAAAATAATACATAAATAAAGCAAGTAAAAACTTTTCCCTTTTCCATCATCCTCATCCCCAAACTTGTTTCACTCGAAGGAGTGTATAGGTTTGAAAGTTACATAGGAAAAGAGAAACAACACCTTAATCCTCCTTCGGAGGGTCCTGCATCTCCACGTCAGCATGTGCCCAGGCTGGAAGTTGTCGGCGCCACTCCAGTCGCTGTCGATGGAGGCGTGTATACACGGCCTCGGGCCGATCATCTCCCTCAGTAGCAGTCGCTGAAGGTGGCTGTCAATGTGATCGAGCCTTATGCTCACATGCTGGTAGAACTTGGCATGCTGAGTGCGCTCCGCAGCCTGTTGCTGCATGAACTGGTAAATCATGGCAAGATCAACTCCGGATGATGAAGACTCCCCTGCATAGTGACTGGTCGAAGCTCCACCGGTCCATCCCGGAATCTCCTCAAAAGGTATATCCTCTCCAACTCTCTCACCATGCTCCTGCTCGTCGGGGCATCCTGCCCCATAGCATCTGCTGGCGGCGCTGCTGATGCCTCTGCTCCCATCGCTCCTCGTGAGTGATCACTCGCTCATCAAGACGAGTCTGTGGTCAGTGACTGAGGCGGGAGGTACCTGGGCCTCCTGATGGTCCAACCATAAGACACATGTGGGCGTCAATGCTCTTAAGCCAATTGTCACAAAACTGGAGGTTCGTAACATGTGTGAGGTCCGACCAAGATAACAAAAATCTATCCTTGTTGGACATTTTTAGTGCCCAACCATCCTTACGTGCGGCAATCATCTGCATCTGCACAAGTTGTGCTGTGCCAAGACCTCTCGTGTCGGGTAGTGCCTCCAGCTCGGTAAGGTCAATCCCCACGTGCTCGGCTATCGGGGTGATTAATCCCCCACTTCAAATGTTGCCATTGATGGCCTTCACCTGCCTTCTCCAATGGTCCATCACCAATCCTGCGAAGCTGATGCTTTCCTCCTTCAGCATGCAATGGAGGGCAAAGAGTTCTCCATAACTCACCTTTCCACTCTTATGATGACGGCCCGTGATGGATGATATGTGTGTAAAATGACCTAATTTTTTATGTGTGAGCATGCATGTTTGTGGCCATTTTACCCTCATATCATATGTTTTTGTTGTTATTTTGTCGTATTTTCGTGTTTTTGTGTTTTGAATGTTGTAGGACGTGTTTTGAGCATAAACTAGCATTTTTGGTGGAGTTTTGGAGGCAAATCGCATGAGTTTGGAGTTTGGAGGCGTCGACCGGCCGAACCAAGCCGCACAGAGAGCTTGACCAGTCGAGCAGAGCAGGACCGGTCAAGCCAAGCCAGACAGAGAGCTTGATCGGCCGAGCAGAGCAGGACCGGCCCAGCCAAGTCGGACAGAGGCTTCGACCGACCGAGCTGAGCCTGCTCGACCGAGCCCTGCCAACAGAGATTAGGCTCGGTCGAGCCAGAGTGGGTTTTTCAGCGGTTTGGCAGTTTCTAGCTTCGACCAGGTGAGCCATACTTCGATCGGGCAATCCGAGGCCCTGTTAGCTCGTTTATAAAAGGGGGATCTTCGAATTATAAAAAGGACTTTTGGTCAGATTCAAAATAACCGTCACGAGAATTCTCTCCCAATCCATCTTCCAAACACTCCCCATCTACATTCAAGGTGATCTAGGCCACATTCCTCTAAATTTGGTGAAGATCAAGGAAGATCAAGAGGTAGATTGAGTACAAGGAAGGCAATTGAGAAAGATCAACATTGACCTATCAATTTGTAATGGATTCTATCATTTTCTCTAGGGGTGAGCAAGAACCGACCGAACCGAAAAAACCGAACCGAACCGCTCAAATTTGGTCGGTTTGGTTTGGTTTTTAATCGACCGGTTCGGTTTTTGGTTTTGAATTTTAAAAACCGATCCTATTCGGTTCGGTTTTCGGTTCCAAGTTTCGGAACCGAAAAAACCGACCGACCGACCGAACCCATTATATAATAATTATAAATTATTATATATATATATATTATATAATATAATATACTAATAATAATAAAGATAACCTAAAATCAAAAAAATCCCAATTTCCCAATCCCATTCCCCCCCCCCACACGATTCGAAACCCTCTTCCCTCTCCCTCCCTCGACTCTCCTCCGCCGCCCCTGCCCCTCTCGCCCACCGCACCCACCGGCACTGCTCTCGCCCTGTGACCGGCGCCGTTCTCGACCTCTGCTTGCCTCTCGGCTCTCGCCCTGTTATCGGCGCCGCTCTCACCCTGTTACCGGCGCCGCTCCGCCCTCTCCGACTCCCCCTTCTCCCTCAGTCGCTTGCCACTCCCCCTCTCCCTCAGTCGCGGCCTCCCCCTCCCCCTCTCGCTCAGTCGCTCACCTGCCCCTCTCGCTCGCACGCCAACAGCCGGCAACACGCTCGCCATCCACCCATCCCTTGCTGCTGCTCCGCATGCACGCACGCAAGCAGCCGACACTCGGTTAGAACCGAACCGACCAAAACCAACCAAATTATTCGGTTCGGTTATCGGTTCGGTTGATCGGAGGTTCGGTTCGGTTTTCGGTCGGTTCCAACAATGGATTCGGTTCTTTCGGTTTTAAGAATTTCGGTCGGTTCTCAACCGAACCAACCGAATGCACAGCCCTAATTTTCTCTATTGTATTGTACACAATTGAAGGTATGAGGAACTAAACTCTATTGTGAGTATTGATTGGATGGATATTGTGTTGAATTGAGATTGAATTTTGATTGTTTACTTTCCTTTGAGAGCTTGAATTGCACTAGAACTTTTCCTTACCTCTTAGGTGTAGGTAATAGCCAATAGTGTAGATTCATACGATTTTAGTTCCAATCCCTGTGCGGTGCTAGGTCGTAGGGCGATAATTGACGTTCTATTTGGAGTGGTCTAGGGCTTAATAACGTAGTTGTTTGCAAGTCTTAACATCATCAACCGTTAGCTTGCCGTGACAAGGGGTTAACGAGTATAGGGTTGATTGCTCAATCTCCTAGGGATTAAACATGGTTTAAAACATGATTTGACTCAAACTAGACACAATTGACATTCATTCAATACTCGCTCTTGTCTCATTGTTGCACTTGATACTTTTTCTACCTAGTTGGAAAGAATTGCTTGTTACATGTTTGGATTTATGCTTTATTTCATTTATGCAATGTTTGTTATGATTTTTGCCTAGTTAGATAAAAACTCAACGACTTGTGCTTGTCTAGCTATAAGTTCCTTCAAACGAGTAAATGATGTACATTAGAGCGAACTAAAAGAACCTGGATTGATAAATTTAACGTGAGATAGTGTTGCAATTTCACCGTCATCAATGGACACCCCCATGCATCGCTGAAGGTATCTGAACACTGGATTATCAATAGAAGAGGCTTCCATGCCTCCTGCATCAAACTCATCTTCTCCCAATTGTTCTTCTGCTGCGATTTGTTGCCAAAATTTGACTACATTGAAGTACTTAGGGATGTGAGCATATCCATTCAGCGGAATTCCCCACAATTCGTCCAACACATCTCTAGGTAGCTGGAGGACCTAATTAAGTAGCTGGAATCTGATGGTCGTGGGCTCATCTTCTGGTTTGACCTCATACACTTGAAGTGTCGCGAGAAACTCTTTCACCAACGAAGGGTTGGAGGGCCACCATGCTGTCATCAATCTACTCCAACTGACACTTCCCAGTAAGGCCTCAACATCTACCCTTATCCCTAGAGTATCCATGGCGGTAGCACTGGTGTAGAGAGTTTGTTTGATTGTGAACTTTGTACTGCTCAATTTTTGGTAGAGTTATTCCTCCTCTAGGTTAGCAAATTGGGGGACCAAAGCCATCGTGAATCTGAAAAATTAGAGGTAAAAAGCCTCAGAAAGAAATTATAACTTACTTCACAATTATCAAGCAACACCCACTAAATTCAAACAACTTTAACACAATCCCCTTTGCATTGCAAATATCCTTTCAAAATTAGTTTCCAATCATGCAATTCACACCCAATCAAAGCATATTCCACCCCTAATCGAGAGAATTTCCTGCATAATTTGTGTGCTAGTTGTAACAACAAAAAAGAAAACAATCCCAAATACGCTAGAATCAAAATTCTTCAATTCTATGTCTATGAAACCTCACAAGGTGAACAAATCGACTAGATCTACAACCCATACCGAGCAATTTAGCAAATAATCCGTAGAAGTCGTAAATTACAGTTATATGAAAAATTGAGAGAACACAAGGTTCAAAATCCACAAAAGACTGAGAAAAATTCCTAGATCACAAAATAATCGAAAGGGAAGAGTTTAGGATTCATACCTTGAGTTGTAGTGGCAAATTTGAGGAAAACTTTCAAAGGGTTTGCTATTTCTTGAAGGGGAAACTCGTGCAAGTGTGTAGAGTGGGAAAAGAAATAGAAAAGAAGGGTTATAAAAACTCACCTCGCGCGCATCTGTCCCATCTGCGTCGATCAATGTATAGACTATGTTGATGTGTTGATTGACGCGAACTAATTTTTTATTTTTAATTTTTTTGATATTAAATTAAATATAAACATAAAATAAAATGAAAGAAAAAGCTCAAAATTCAAACCTGTTTGACCGAGACATCAAGTCGATAGACGTGGACAGAAAATCGACGTCGATCGACACAGACTGAGCCAATAGAGAACTTGAATATGCAATTCGAAAAAAACTAAGGTGGAAGTTATTAAATGCTTACTTCAGCTAAAATTTGAGGGAAAAGAATTCTAAAACCTAAACTTACCTAATGACTCAACTAAATTAATTAAAACTCAATTCAAATCAGTAAATCATTGGGTTACCTCCCAACAAGTGCGTGATTTAATGTCGATCGACAATACCTGAAGTCATGGGCGATCTAGATAATACACCTCCACAACACCAATTTGTAGTGGGGTGTAGTACGTCTTTAACCTTTTCCCATTTACCTTGAATGTTATTCCATCTTGACCGACCAACTCAACCAAACCATTTGTATAAGCACATAACACCGTGTAGAGACCGGTCCATTTTGACTACAGCTTACCGGGCATGAATCTCAGGCGAGAATTGAAGAGGAGTACCTTGTTGTCAGAATTGAAGACGTGCCAGGAAATCCTCCGATCGTGGAATCTCTTAGCCCGCATCTTATAGATGAAATTGTTCTCGTAGGCCTGATAAGCTCATTATTTTACTCGCTTATCTATATTATTTTCTACTATTTTATGTAGTTTTATTGAGTTTATATATATATTCTATGCATGAGTCTATATTAGGTGGTATTATGCGCATTTTGGTGTTTTTGCAGGGTTTTAGGCCTAAGTTCACGAGAAATCCGTTCTGAAAGCAGTGACGTGTAAGAGTAGCAGTGAAGAGTTCTTCCACAAGAGGAATTCGAGCTATTGGCACATGGAAATTGATGATGCTTTGAGTTAGCTCTCCAACACAACTTGAATCGGGTCAATCTGAGTTCGGGAGAGAAAGTTATGGCCAAAACCGTGAGACCGCGCAGAAGGGGCGAGAAGCTGCATCGACAGACGCCAATCAGAATCGATCGACGCCGACCAAGAAGCCACGTCGATCGATGTGGATCAGCCACGATCGACGCGAGGCTGTCTGCTGGAGCAAAAATTCGAGGAAAAACGGATTTATTCATATCTTTAGCCCTAGATTTGATAGGATACATATCCACCCCTATAAATAGCCTACTAAATTCGATTTTTCAGTACCAATCATCATATTTTCATTCTACAATTTAGTTTTTAGAGTTTGGAGACTTGGGGAACACGAAACCCTTTTATTTTCTTGTAAGTTCTTTATGTTTATGCAATTTAATATATTTTCTTTTGGATTTCTATCTGCAATAAGTGGCTAAAAACCCTAGCGGGTTCTAGGGGTTGATATTATTAT
>JAPKLW010000382.1:133373-157030 GCA_026898455.1 Plectranthus barbatus | reverse complement strand
CCCTGCTGATGAAAACCTTCCCAACTGGTGAACAGTAGCCAGTCATGTACAGTGTCAGCACGAGTCTTGTCAGTCGCTTGCTGGTGAGACTTCTCTCAACTGGTGAGTACATCTCATGCTGATGAACAGTGTCAGCATGAGTCTTGATCAGCTGCGACTTACAACTCAAAAGACCTAAACAGGACTTTACATTTGAGATCTAGAGCTATTCTAGAGACAAACTGACGCTGGTAGGACTTAGGATTTGATCCACCAAA
Source organism: Plectranthus barbatus (assembly GCA_026898455.1). Taxonomy (NCBI): domain Eukaryota; kingdom Viridiplantae; phylum Streptophyta; class Magnoliopsida; order Lamiales; family Lamiaceae; genus Plectranthus; species Plectranthus barbatus. The sequence continues at coordinate 156,773 of JAPKLW010000382.1, read as the reverse complement.
ACACCAAAACTAGTATCTAAACAAGTAGCTACTGGGGAGAGGAAACTTAGCCAAATTTCCCAACAATTTCCCCCTTTTTGGTGCGATCAAAGCCGAATCAGCGAGCACTCAGCTGATGAGGAAAGTTACAAAGTATCTCAGGGTTTTACAAAATAAACCTATCAGATCTAAACCCATGAAACCACTTCCTCACATCAGCTCTAACTAAAATCTTCCCCCTCAAACAAAGAGGGATATTGTTCGATTAAAATATGAGAATTGAGATCAGAGCAAAAAGATTTAAAGTGTGTGATACGAGTGCTGGTGCTGATTACACTGGAAGTGTAAGTTCAGCTGGTAAGTAAATACTTAGACAATTTGTTGGACAATGAGGAATTGTCATCAACTTGTCAGCAATCAATCCATTAATATGTTGCAGTTACAAGTACAGGATAGAAAACTGACTAGTCCAGAGATACAAATACTTACAACAAAATGAAGAAGCTAGACTATGGCTGAGAAGATGATCCTGGTGATTGAGTTCTGCTGGTTAAGGACCTCAGGATCTCAGTGAGCACTGCCATATCTTGTCTGCTCTTCTCCCTTTCCTCAGCAGCTATCCTCCTATCCTCTTCAGCAAGACGGGCTCTCTCAGCCTCAGCACGTGCTCGCGCATTTTCCCCCTCTTGGATCCGCGCCAAAAAGGAGGACACTCCAGCAGTGAATGACTCCATTTGTTGAGTCATCTCGGTTCGAAAGCTGGCGAAGCGCTGGTCCATCCTGGCATCAATGATTGCAAGAAGCTGCGCAGGGGGATGGATCTCGGAGATTGGCTGTGCTGATACTTCAATGGAAGAGGAAGGTACATCAGTTGCGGAAGGAGCCGCTGCTGGTTCAGATGCAGCTGATATCTCCATCGGGGCTGGCTCCTCCGCTGGCACTGCAGCTGCTGCTGGTTCCTCTACTTGTATGTCAACAACTGGCTCCTCAGCTGATTCCACCATTGGCACTGCTGCTGGAGCTGGCTGGACTTCTTCAAAAACGGGTGAGGCTGTGAAATCCACCACTTGCCAGTCCATATGATCAGGGACGAGATTGCCCGAGACAATTGGAACAGGAGGGACGGCAAGGGTCAGCCACAAACCACTAGAAGGATCCTCCGCCACAATGTGGTCTACCAGCAAGGCGCAGGTAGCCATGTCGAACAGGATAGCATGATAGGGAGGGATCCTTGGGAGGGTAACCAGCACTTTGAGGCGTCGGAGCGCATACGTCAGCTGGTACCCCCGACTGGTGACTCGGAACTGGAGGAAAGGTAACTTGACCTTTTCCCGTGGCGGGAGGCCGGAGCTTCCAGTCAGCTGCCTATACTCTGCAATCTTCAGCAAGCGGCGCTGGATCCTCCTTGTAGACAGCTGCTGGGGGCACTCAGGATCAGTGCCCATGAAAGCATTAGCCCACTCCTCCTCCGCTCTCCAGTAGCCAAGACCCAGCCTGGCATAGAGAACCGCCCGCTTCTCCACAGTCAGCAGGCGCTGGCATCTATCAAAAATTCGCCACCTCCGGAACTCTAGACATAGTTCCGGATCCACTCTCCAGAGCCTACGGTAGCTGGATATCATCTCGTCATTGACGGCATTTTCCACCTCCACCGTGATGTTCTCAGCATACTCATAGAGAGTGGAATTGTAATATTCCACTGGCTGCAGGGGCAGGCACCAGTCAGAGATTCTGGAGGCATATACCGACTGGTGGGGGAGTCCGCTGAAGGGTATGATGTTGAATGCAGATGGCTCTGGCACTCTTGAATTATGAAAAGCCATCTCCCCGCGCTGTTCCCACCGGTGCACCCCTGTCACCTGAGCCTGGAAGGTATCCTCATCAACCAGTTGATGCTCTTGGATGCAGAGCATATAAGGGCGCCTTTCAGTTCGTGCACGCCTAACTGGTGGTGTAGAGAATGCTGCTGGTCGCCCGGAAGTTGATGTCGAGGCATCTGTGGATCGGGGGCGACTGGCAGGATGATGAGCCTTATCATCAATGTCTGGGAACAGATCCCTTGGCTCCATCATCTTCACCATAGAGTGATGAACCACCTCCGCAGCTGGCTCCTGCTCTGGCTCCTCAGCCCTTGATTCCTCTTCATCCTCGGATTCAGAACTGACATCCGAGAAGCTCGCCAGTTGTACCGGGGTGGTCGCCCGCTCTTCTTCTCCTCCACTGGCACCCCCTTGCGCGGCCAGTGGGTCTTCCTCAGCTCCTCCACTGGCTTCCCTTTGCGCAGCCAGTGGGACGTCCTCACCTCCACCAGTAGCTTCCTCTTGCTCCTGGTACTGGTCCACGATAGACATTATGTCTTCGTCAGCACCCATCACCAGCAGGTGTTCAAAAGTTTCCTCTGGTAGGAGCTCGCCTGGTGGGGCTGGTGCTGGTCGGCTGGCACTTAAGATTCCGAGCGCTTTTCCTTTGCCCTTGGCCGCCAGTCTCATCTGTTCTTCCAGCTCTGCCTGGCGCCTGGCCTCTGTCTCGGCCTTTATCTTGGCAAACCTCTCATCCCTGGCTGCCAGCTCCGCCTCTCTCTTCTGCTGGTCGGCCAAGGCCTTCAGCCTTGCCTGGGCTTGCTTCCTCCTGACTATGGAGGCTTGCTGCTCCTTCTTCGCCTGCTCCACCAGCTTCTGAGCTCTGGTCTGGATTCGCTTCGTCTTGCGAGTCATCCTTTTGAGGGTCTCCTCCTCAGTCAGTCCCAAGATGGACTTCTTGACTGGGATGGAGATCTTCCCAGACTCAGGGTCATATGCAACAGCTGATGGTGGCTGCTGGTGCTGGGAGATCTTGGGCTTCTTGTGGGATGGCTTCTTGGTGACTGGTACCAGTTGTACATCCCGTGGGTGGATACCAGTCGCCTCAGCCACCGCGCCTTCCATGGTGTCGAAAAGAGACTCCGTCTCCAGCTTCCTCTTCAGCTCTGCCCTTGCCTCCTCAGTCAGTGGGAGAGCCACAGCTGGCACTTGCTCCCCCAGGTCATCTGAGTCCTCCTCAGAAACGACCTCAGCAGGGTCCACTGCTGACTTCCCTTTCAGCCTTCGTGGCTTCTTGTAATCTGGGTGGGGTAGCTTCGCCTTCGTGGCTGGTATGAAATCGGAACCAACCAGCTTTTCCCCCTGATCCACGCCATCACCCAATTCCATCTCCAGGATGTGGCTGATCCTCAGCCCGAAGGATACGGCGTGGGCAAATCTCCCTTCCGTTGGCACGATGACGTTCCGCGCCACATTCTCCAGCAACCGGCCAAAGAAAAATTCAGCCCAGTTGCCCTGAATTCCATCCACCAGGGCACACATCACGGAGAACTTCCGCAGGCTCAACTCGGCGTACGAGCCGACTTCGCATTGCAGCATGCGAACCACAATATCGCACACCATCTGCCAGTACTCCTCCATCTCGGACTTCTTCATGCCAGTCCGGAAGGCGGTGACTTCTGGCCTTTTCCACTGCGCCCACCTCCTCCGAAATTCCGCCGTATCATCCTGAAGATACGTGGCCACATCTTCTCCTTCATTCCGCAGTCCGAAGAGATCGGCGAGGTATTCCGCAGTGACGGTGATCAGGTGACCAAAAACAGAAGTTGTGAAAGACTTCCTGTCGTCAGCTATCACGGCCCGAGCGTAGAACTCGGCTACCATGTGTGGATGAAAAGTTTGGGGTGTCGCCGTCAGGTACTGTCGGAGCTCTTCTCGGTCAATCATCTCCATCAGCTCCTCCCCGAAATTTTTCAGGGCCAATTACGCATTCAGTATTTTCTCTTTCTGGACCTGAGCAGCCCTAACCTGCGCGTTTGAGAGCTGTCCCCTAGTCGCCGGCCTGTTCAACTGAACCAGTCGGGCGAATGGATATGTGTAATCAACATCTTCAATCTTCACTATGCCAGTATATGTTGGCATATGGGCTTCAGCGAGGGGTAGTTCTGGTGAACCAGGCTGGGATGATGTAGGTGTAGATGGAGGGTTATCAGCTGTAGGTCGAGAAGATGATGCCATGACTTCAGAAATATTCAAGTTTCAGAAAATCTCAAGGAAAGATGAGAGAATTTTGAAGGTAGGGTTTTGAAAGTAGGGAAACATAAAGGTTAACCCGAAGGAAGTGATCAGGTATTTATACTCGGCCCATGCAGGATCAGACGTCCAGAATCAACGCTCAGCAAGCGAGGATCGACGGTCATCAGCAGGCCCGGTTCCCTGTGCGACGTGCGCGGTCGTGCTGACGTGGGCTACGCCGTGGGGCTGACGTGGCACGCAGCGATTGGTGGCACCCAAGCGTCGGACTGCGCAGACACTGTGCACATTAAATGTGGCATTAAATGCCGCATTAAATTCTGAGGGCTGTACACGCAAGTCGGATTTGAACAATCCCGCCTTTTCTGATACAGCTGGCAAGACTCTTGGAACTCAAGAGATCGTCAGTTGAGAGCTGGGACTCAACTGGTCATCAGTAGTATAACTGGTCAACAGTTATATGCCAGATGAATACTTCCCCCTGTCAGCATGGCCTCCTTACCAGTTGACAACTGGTACTTACGACTGGCACCCGAGTCAGTCGTAGGAAATCGCCAGTTGTCTGCTGACAACTCGAAGGATAAGAAAAATTGAGAGCTTGGACTCAATTTTATTCCGCGTCATCTTCTCTTCAAGAAATCCACTTCTTATCATCGCTTGAAATTGGGAGCTGGGACCCAATTTCGCTTGAACTGATGGTTTGTGCTGGCAAATTGAAATGAGAGCTGGGACTCATTTCCTTAGACAATTAAGGGATAAGTTCCGCCAGTAGTAACCATCAGTGAGCTAGAGATACCACTGGAATGAAAACAACTAAGAGCTTGGACTTAGTCGTAATCAGCATCCTTCTGAAGACCAAGAACAGAATGAGAGCTGGGACTCATTCTTCCTCAACACTTGGGCTCGCATCAATCTCTAGAAGACCGAGTTTGATGCACAACTCCTTGAATCTTGCTTCTGGTAGTGGCTTGGTGAAGATGTCAGCCAATTGATCTTCAGTTCTGATGTAGTCCACGCTGACATCCTTCTTCTCGACATGATCACGTATGAAGTGATGTCGAATATCTATGTGCTTGGTTCTAGAATGGTGAACCGGATTCTTCGTGATGCACATAGCGCTGTTGTTGTCGCAATAGATTGGAACACAGCCAGTGTCCACTTCATAGTCCTCCAGTTGTTGCTTGATCCAAATAATTTGAGCACAGCAACTGGCAGCGGCAACATATTCAGCTTCAGTGGTAGATGTAGCAACTGAGTGCTGCTTCTTGCTAAACCAACTGATTAGCTTGTGTCCTAGAAACTGACACGTACCACTGGTACTCTTTCGATCTATACGGCATCTAGCAAAATCTGAATCTGAATATCCAATGAGTGTAAGCTCATCATTTCTGGGATACCATATTCCAAGAGATTCAGTCCCCTTCAGATATTTCACTATCCTCTTTGCAGCTTCCATGTGTGACTTTTTCGGATTGGCTTGAAATCTGGCACACACTCCGACCGAGTACGAGATGTCGGGTCTGCTGGCTGTGAGATAGAGAAGTGATCCAATGAGTCCTCGGTAGATGGTAGGATCAACTGATTCACCTTGCTCATCAAGAAATATTTGACAACTGGTGCTCATAGGTATTCTAAGGGACTTTGTTTTCTCTGGGCAATACTTCTGAATTAACTCCTTCGTATACTTTCGCTGGCTGATAAAAATTCCATCAGCTGACTGCTGGACCTGGAGTCCGAGAAAGTATGTTAACTTGCCTATCATACTCATCTGAAATGATGTCTGCATCAGTTGAGAAAACTTCTCGCAGAGAGTTATATTCCTTGATCCGAATATGATGTCATCAACATAGATCTGCACCATCAGCATGTCACCTCCATCCTTGAGAAGGAAGAGAGTTCTATCAATCTTCCCTTTCCGAAATCCATTGCTGATAAGGAATTGTGACAGCGTTTCGTACCAAGCCCTGGGCGCCTGTTTCAATCCATACAGGGCCTTTCTCAGCTTGTACACCTTGGGGCCAACTTCAAAGCCTGGAGGTTGCTCAACATAAACCTCCTCTTTTAGCTCGCCATTCAAGAAGGCGCTCTTCACATCCATCTGGAATACTGAGAAGCCGTGATACGCTGCATACGCAAGGAACAGCCGTATCGCCTCCATTCTGGCAACTGGTGCGAAGGTCTCATCGAAATCGATCCCTTCACACTGCCTGTAACCTTTGGCGACTAGACGAGCTTTATTTCTGACCACGGTGCCATTCTCATCTCGCTTGTTCTTGAAAACCCACTTGGTGCCAATCACTGACTGATGTGATGGTCTCTCCACCAAGTCCCAAACATTATTGCGAGTGAATTCTGCAAGCTCCTCTTGCATGGCATTAATCCAATCAGCAGATTCTAGCGCAACTCCTATGGAAGTAGGTTCCATTTGAGAAATAAAGCAACTCAGGAGCGCACTGCCGTGTCGAGTCTTAACTGAACCTTCCGGATCACCGAGAATAGCATCAGTTGGGTGATCCCTCAGCCATCTGGGAGGACCAGCGATTGCTGGTGCCGGCTGTGAAATAGGTTCTTCTGTCCTGTTAACTGGTGCTTCCACATTGTCACCAGTCGGAGCTGGAACTGCAACTGGCAGTTGACCTTCACCAGTCGGAACTGGAATTTCAACTGGTGGTTGACCTTCGCCAGTCGGAACATCTTCCTCAGCTCCACTGTCAGACTGACTTCCCGAACCTTCACCAACGTTGACAGTATCAGCTGGTATCTCCATTCCAGCTGGTTCATCGTTGTCTTTTGGCTCAAAGATTCCAGTCGGAATTCCCCCTTGATTTTTGCTAGATCCACTCAGGGAGATTGAGTGTAAGGTCTCAGCAAGGTCATTTGCATCACCGACCCTCTCAGGTTGCTGATGGGCACCTGAGGGAACTGGTTGTGAAGATGATCCATTCATAGGTCTAGTCGAACCAGTTGGTTGAGCATCGGAAGAATTCCTGCCCAACTGGTCGCTGACATCCTCGACCTCAGGAACATCTTCAGCCAGTTGGCGTAAGGTCCTGCGCACTAGAGTAGCTTCATCAAAAACAACATTGCATGTTATTTCCACAAGCTGGGTAGTCTTGTTAAATACTCTATAGCCCTTGTGAGAGGGATGTCCATATCCGACAAACACACCCTCATCAGCCTTAGGCGAGAAAGCATTTAACTTCGACTTCCCATTATTATGGATATAACATGGTGAACCGAATGCACGAAGATGAGCTATAGAAGGCTTACGACCAAAATACACTTCGTAGGGAGTTTTCTGGAGTCTGTCGTTGATCCCGCTTCTATTCTGAGTATAGCAGGCAGTCACCAACGCTTCTCCCCAGAAACTCTGTCCCAAGCCAGACTCAGCCAGCATGGACCGGACCGCTTCTTTCAGCGTCCTGTTCCTACGTTCTGCCAGTCCATTCTGCTGCGGTTGCCTTAGTGTAGATCTCTCATGCTTGATCCCGGCCTCCGCGCAAAAATCCATCAGCAGACTGTTGCAGAATTCAGTCCCATTGTCTGATCGAATTCGCTTTACCACGGCTTCTCTCTGTTTCTGAGCTTGGATGATCAATTCTGGAAGAACGATCTTCACCTCATCCTTGGTTCTGAGAAGCTTTACCCAGGTATAGCGTGAGTAGTCATCGACTACCACCAGCGAGTATCGTCTTCCTCCAATGGTTTGCGGTGTTACTGGTCCAAACAGGTCCATGTGTAACAACTCGAGTACCTGACTGGTACTGGGGCAGACTGGCGACTGGTTCTTGAAGGACTTCCTAGTTTGTTTGCCTTGCTGGCAAGCTTTGCAAATTCCTTCCTTCTTGAACCCGCCCTTGGGAAGACCATCTACAAGATCATGCTTGGTTAGATAATTAATAGTTTTGAAATTTAGATGACTTAACCTTTTGTGCCACAGCCAGTTAGTTTCCATGGAACTGGTGGCTACAAAGCATGTATCAGTCTTCCCGCTTTGCCAGTCAACAACATAGAGACCTCCTTTCCTGACACCTTTCAGCTTGGTCTCGCCAGACTCTTCATTCTTGATCTGGCATCCTGATTTGTCAAACACAATGGTATAACCATTGTCGCACAGCTGACTGATGCTCAGGAGGTTGTGCTTCAGATTGGTGACAAGGGATACATTCACAATTCTGACATCGTCCTTCTCGATGCAACCCTTGCTGATAACTCTGCCCTTGGAGTTATCACCAAAAATGACTGGAGGTCCTCTGACCTTGGTGAGCTCAGAAAATAGGAACTCCTCACCAGTCATATGAGCCGAGCAACCACTATCTATGATCCACTCGCTCGATCTCTGAAGCTGTGTTGCATGATCCTGTTCCTGCAAGAAAATGAAATTATTTAGGTCCCCGATCATCAGCGGGTCCTGCAGGGTTAGATCTCTGGATCATTCCTTTTGGAATCCAGACTTGAGTAATCTTCAGCTCGGTGTTACCCTTGCTGACATCACTTGTGGCCTTTCCCTTCCTTCTAAAATAATGCATGGATTTGTTTTTGGAAGGTGTGGCTGTGTGTGCGGTTCCTCTGGAAGTATTCTTCCTTTGAGGGTGTCGGAAATTTCTTTCCGACCGCATGTGTTGCCTTGGTGGTCTCTGGAATTGTGGACCACGATGATTAGCCTTCCCAGCCCTTGAGAAAAGATTTTGATTGGGCTCAGGCCTCCGATAGGTGTTCCTCCTATCGGGAAATATCCTTTTCTCAGTATTCCGCTGAGATTTGGATCCCTTGTAAGCATGCTGGCAACTGGCATACTTGTAAGGTTGGGCGTGGAATCTCTGGACAGCTGGTGCTGGCTGTCGGATTCCACTGGCAGCTAACGCTGACTTCCTTGCCTTAGAATAATTCGGCTTAGTCTGCGTCTTCGGGTATGCTGGCGTCCTGTCAGCAGAGGATCTTGCCAGTTGAGGATTTTGTCTTGATGACTCACCTATGTATCTGGGCTTATGGTTCCTATGCTGATCAGCCACACGGGACTGACTGGCATTACCAGCTGGTGCTGATGCATTTGCCAGTTTTCCCTTACCCTTTTGAGCGTGAGTTCGGGTTGGTTTGTGCTCAAATCGTTTTCAAATCCCAACCCGGACTTATCAGAAGGCTTTCTCCAATGACTTAGAGCTGCTTCCAAGTCTTTTGAGCCTTTATTTAGAAAATTTATTCTATTTTCTTGCTCCAGAACGAGATTGTGAAAATTATCTCGCTCAGTTTTTGTAATTTGAAAATTTTGGAGCAACTCAAAGTGAGTCTTTTTCAAAGTGGCTAGCTCTTCACTGACTGACCTCGATTTTTCAATCTCCTTGGTCAAAATAGAAACTTGATCTTTCAGCGAAGCATTTTCGCCAGCCAAGACATTCTTTATTTCATAAAATTTTAAAAATTCTTTTTGAAGAATGTCTATTGTGACAGCTTCTGAGTCGGAGCAACGCGACTCAGAATCGTCTAAACTGATAGAAGGCATGATATGCATTGGGGAAGCTGATGATTGTACCTGATCATCAGCTGCAAGTGCCTCTTCACTGTCAGCACTTCCTTCAGCTGATTCCTCGCCAAAGGCTGCCATGAGTGCCAGTAGAGCTTCCTCTTCTGACTCTTCGTCTGACTCATACTCTCCGTCGTCATGGTCAGGAATATCAGGAACTTCTGTCCTGGTCAGCATAGCCTTGGCAACGGCCTTGGAGGCGCGCTCTTCAAAGAGCTTCTTTAGCCTTTCCCGCTCATTTTTGTCCACCTGTGGACATTCAAACTTTAAATGATCAGGGGATTGGCACTGGTAGCAAGCACGGGGAGCTCTCTTGACGAATTTTCCGTCAGTTGAGCTCAGAGATACTCCCTGCTTTGACTTGGCTTTCTCCAGAAGGACAGCCAGTCGTTTCATCTGTAGCTCAAGATCTGCGATAGAGCTCTCGCCGTCTTTTGAGTTAGATCCCGATGTGACTGGGATCTCTTTCGGCTGGTTGTGCTGGGCAGCAGATCTGTCAGCATGGAAGGGCTTCTTGTGCTTCCACTTGAAGTCCTTCTTGACGAAGTAAGCTTCGTCTTGAGCTTTAATGCTGGGGGATCCGATGTTCCGGATGGCCTCATTCTTGTTCACCATCTGGATGTCCCACTCGTGTGCCTGTAACTGAGCAAATAACTCCTTGGGAGTCATCTTGGACAGGTCCTTCTCCTTCAGAGCTGTGGTCTTCACGAACCAGTCCTCTTTGGGCATCTTGGACAGGATCTTGGCATTAAGATCTTCATTTGAATACTTCCTGTCCAGGGACTTTAGCTCGCTGACGATGGCGTTGAATCTCGCCTCCATCTCCTTGATGGTTTCTCCAGGCAGCATCTGGAAGGACTCATATTTGTCCACCGCAACCTGCAGTTTGTTGCGTTTCATTTGATCAGTTTCTTGACACAGACTATCGAGATAATCCCATACTCCCTTGGCATTGTCAAACTGGAGGGCTTCTTCCATCAGCGACTCTGGAAGAGAAGCCAGGATTAACTCGTGAGCAATGGAATCCAACTGATTCCGCTTCCTGTCCTCAGCATTCCATTCGTCTTGGGGCTTTGGGATCACAGCTGCTGGACGATCTCCTAGCTGATGCTGAATCTTGGTGATCTCAATCGGCCCTGTCTCCAGCACATCTTTCATCTCTGGATGGATGCTCTTTAGAGAGATGAGCGACCTCTTCCGCCATATATCATGCTTCACAGTCTTGTAATCGAGTAGCTTCGGATTATTCATCTTGATGTACCTGAGCTAATCAAATAGACAAACAAAATAGAGAGCGCAAGGAAACGCGGATCACGGTCCTAAGCGACTCAGATATGAACGGTCTTTAAGAACCGTCCGCTCTGATACCACTTGTTGGTCCCGGATTATCAGGGTATAACTTGTCAGCGGAAACTGTGTTAATTCGTTTCTTGCGCTCTGCTGGTTGCTCAGCTGACTGGGACCTTGTCAGCTGGTAAGTCAACTGGCACTCTGAGTACTCAGCTGACTGGCAACTGGCTCGTCAGCTGGTAGCTCAAGACTTAGAATATTTTAGGTCTTGTTTGCACAGTTATATCAGTTTTCAGATATACACCAGCACTTGGGTGCTGGGTTTTAAATCAGTATGAAATGCAGAAAGCTGATAAAAGACAAAGGATTTATAGTGGTTCGATCAACTGATCTACGTCCACTCTCCAGTCGTAGCACTGGAAATTTCACTAAGAGTAATCGGGTACAAGCGTCCTACGATCTATCTCTAGCTGGTGAATGCCTCGTCCACCAGTTCACTAGATCAACCGCTCCCGGCCTTGTCCTTCTTCAACTCTGATCAGCTGTTGGAGTGCGAGCACGTCACTTCAACCTCCTTAGCTGACTGCGTGGGTGTTTAGTTCTCCCAAGAACGTGTCTTCTCAATACGGCAAAAAGCCCGTAATAACTCAAGTGCTGGCTGGCACAAGAGCTGCTGTGAACTTCCTCGGAAGAGAAAGAACACCAAAGAGATCAACAACTTACAAGCTGGAAGCTTGAAGTCTCGTGTTTGAATAAATCAACACACGGATAGCCTTTAGAGAGGCCTCAAAAGAGTTCTGCTTGCTTGCAATAAAGTTTCTGACTTTCGGTAGTTGAGCGAGTGAGAAGAAGTATTGAATGTTGATGAAGCAAGCGTCTTAAATGTTGGTAGCTCCGACCTATTTATAGACGCAGGATCCCATTCAAATTTCTAGCCGTTTGGACTCATCCGGAAAAAGGTCTCTGTCGTCGCATGTCCTTCTGACGGCGGCAGGTAGGAATTTCCGGAAAGCGCCATGCTTTTGTCCACTTTATCTGACATTGATCTCTTTATGTCAGAACGGCACTATTCGTCAGTACGAGGAATCGGAACTGGTGTCTTGAACTGATAGACTTTAAGGTATCCTCCCTTAAAGTCATACTTTGTCAGTTTATTCCTCAGACGAATCTTCTTTTTGTCTCTAAGACTCTGGGAGAGTGAATCTTGAATTCTGCTGGTAACATCCGACTGGTAGAACATTCTGGTGATCTTGTGCTGGCAGTCTCTGCTGGTGACTTGCGCTGGCACAATCTAAGTCTACCAATATGTCTGATGTTAACTCTTGGAATCTCCCATGACTGGTGGCTTCACCGCTGGTGAACAGTGTCAGTGAGAACACCTATTCTGCTGATAAGGTTTGTCAGCTCCCTGCTGATGAAAACCTTCCCAACTGGTGAACAGTAGCCAGTCATGAACAGTGTCAGCACGAGTCTTGTCAGTCGCTTGCTGGTGAGACTTCTCTCAACTGGTGAGTACATCTCATGCTGATGAACAGTGTCAGCATGAGTCTTGATCAGCTGCGACTTACAACTCAAAAGACCTAAACAGGACTTTACATTTGAGATCTAGAGCTATTCTAGAGACAAACTGACGCTGGTAGGACTTAGGATTTGATCCACCAAAACACCAAAACTAGTATCTAAACAAGTAGCTACTGGGGAGAGGAAACTTAGCCAAATTTCCCAACACCATGTGTGCTCAGAATACCCCGAGATGGAGGAACCAATGGGTGTGGTTGGAGATGAGTCAACCGAACCGAATTTTTGGCCAAGGGCGGAGTGCCTATAAGTGCGGTTTTTGATTCGAGTGGTTCGATGGTTTTGTTTTTGTCTCGTATTTAATCCGATGTCTGTTATCCTTGCAGGGTACAAGAAGATAGTTCTCACGACCGAGGAGGACTCTAGGATCGATATTGCCTACTCCTGGAAGAACCATAAGTACACTTCAGTTCGCAGATAGAGGAGCATCGGTGCCTATCACTGGGTTGATTCCAAGGGTAAGAAGGGGCCATTACCTCCATATATGGCTGGGCTGAGTCCGCAGGATCTGTTGGCTGCGATTATGTCGCAGAAGCATCCGCAGAGGTTTCTTCTTCTGGTCCGGCCGAGGATCAGCCACCCACGAAGAAGGCTACAACCGAACCTTCCTAGGTCGGCGGCTCGCGAGGCTCGGGGTCTGTCGTGAAGACTACTAGAGGCTCTACTTCTGGTGTGCCACCGACTCCTCCATCTCCCCCGCGCCAACCCTCGCCTCCGAAGAGGATAGATCGGGATGAGAGGCAGAAGAAGAGGGTGCACGAGTCAAGTATGGACTTGAGGGCTCGGTCAGAGCCAACCAAGCAGACCGGTCGCCTCGAACTTGTACTTAGCAGCTCGGGCCCGACCAACATAGCCTCCTCCTCTACGGCCTACGCCATCCGTGTCAAGAAGATACTAGATGGCGAAATAAAGGCCGACGATTTCGATAGCGCTTATGCTCGGGAGGCCTTCACTATGGAACTGGTTCTTCATAAGGTTAGGAATTTCCTTAAGTTTACCTTTCGATTCTTGTCTGAACTAATCATTTCGCTGCAGACGACTCGGAAGTTCGCCATTTATACCGAGGGCTTGATAAGATCCTTGGACTCCACGAGCGAGGTCTCAAAAGGAACTCGTCGCTGAGCAAAAGAAGAGAGTCGATCTGGCTGATAAGTATGCTTCAGTCTCGACTGAACTTAAGAATTCAAAGTTGGAGGAGACCTCTCTCAAGAGCAAGTACGAGGAAATGAAGAAGGAGAGATCCGACCTGGAGCTTCGGAGCAAGGTACTGGAGGACGAGCTGAAAAAGGCGATGGACGAGTTCGAGGTTGCCAATGCTAAGAAAGACATGGAGCTCGAGTCCTACAAGATGAGGTTCCGTCGGGGCCAAGAGGAAAGGTTGAGCGACCAGAAGAAGCACGAAGCCAAGCTCGAAGCACTGAAGAAGGGCGATGGGGATGATCTCCAGTTAGTCATGGCGAACCCTTCGTTCAAGCCCACGTTCGACCTGTTGGTAAATATGGTTACCAAATCCATATGTGCCTTGGTCGGGCGGAGGTGCCCAGGGTTCGACCTCGACAACATCGCCCATCCCCCGACTCCTCTTCTTGTTATTGTTGAAGAGGTCAAGACCGAACCTACTAGGGAGGTCGAGATCGAACCTATTAGGGAGGTCGAAGCTAAGAAGAGCCAAGAGGAGAAGGAGGCCGAGTCTTTCTCGAACGAGGAGGCTAATGAAGATGTCAAGAAGAAAGCAGACGAGGACGCTGCTGCTTGAGGCATTTCGTAATTTTTGTGAACTCTTGATTTGTAATGTCTGGCTGATACATTGCTTTTTCCTTTTTGGTACCTGGATATATTTTTCTCTGTGCTTCAATAGTTGACGCTTTATGTATGCTATAATTGATCATTTTGCTTTTACCCTTGAGTGGTTCATGTTTTGTTAGTCTTCATCTCGATTGTTCGGTCCGATAACGAATTCCGAGAGTGTATGACTCTGTTTGTTGGGAGCTTGGTACATCGATATCGACCGGGTGGCTACGTCAACACCGAGCTTTCGACTTAGACTGCGAATAGAGCGTGTAGAGGTTAGGGTGGGCGATGCTATGGCATCGCCCCTCCGACGCTCAAGTTAGTAACAATTTTATGAACAAATAACGATAAAATGAATGTAAAGGTAGGATAGAGTATGCGTATCTGTGTACGAATGGTAGTACTTCTTCAAATGTTTGATATTCCAACTATTTTGTACCCTTCTTTCTTCAAATGTCTCAAGTTGATAGGCCCCATGTCCAATTATTTTGGTTACTCTGTAAGGGCCTTCCCAGTTAGGTGCTAGCTTTCTCGCTCCTGACGCCTTTGCATTCTGGAATACTCTTCTTAAGACTAGGTCTCCATCTTAAAAGCTTCTGAGTTTTAGTTTCTTGTTGTAGAATCTTTCTACTTGGAGTCGTCGCTGTGAGGCCTTGATTGTCGCGTCGTTTCTCTCCTCGTCTATGAGTTCAAGATTCGTTTGAAGTAAGTCTGGGTTTTCTGATTCGTTCGCGAACTCCACTCTTGGACTGTGAGCGATGATTTAGACAGGTGCCACGACCTTGACTCCATATGCCAATGAGAAGGGCGTGGCTCCAGTCGCGGTTCTTTGAGTGGTTCGATAGGACCAAAGAACTGCGGGGAGCTCTTCTACCCACCCGGAACCATGCGGGCTCAATTTTTTCTTCAAAGTTACGATCATCGTTTTGTTCGTGGATTCTGCCAGGCTGTTTGCTTCGGGATACCAGGGTGTAGAGAATACAAATTTTATTCCTTATGTATTGCAAAAGGTCTGCATCCTCTCACTGGCGAACTGCCGTCCATTGCCAGTGCGTAATTCCTTTGAGATTCCGAAGCGGCATAGAACGTGTTTCCATAAGAACTTGATTACTTCTAGGTCCCAGGTTTTTCCTAGGGCTTCGCCCTCTACCCACTTGGTGAAGTAGTCCGTTACCATGAGGATATGGTCTTTCTGCCCGGTCCCTCTGGGAATAGGCCCTACTAGATCCATTCCCCACACCATGAATGGCCACGGGGTGATTGATGCATGGAGTGGTTCCGCATTCTTGTGAGTCGATGCTTCGAAGCGTTGGCAGCTATTACATCTTTTAACGTGGTCGGCAGCATCTCTTTTCAGAGTAAGCCAATAAAATCCGGCTGTGATCACTTTATGGGACAGTGATCGAGCCCCGACATGGTTTCCACTGTCACCCTCGTGTGTCTCTGCTAGAATCCATTCAATCTCAGGTGAGGCGATACATCGGAGGAGGGGTCCCCCAAGTGATCTCTAGTAGAGCTTGTTATTGATCAAGGTGAATCGAGCGGCCATTCTTTCGATCTTGGTCCCCTCATTTTTATCACCAATGGAAGGTCCTCCGGTCAAGTGCCGGATGAGGGGGGTCCTCCAATCATACCCGTCATAACCGACAGGAGCAACGCTATTTTGCGTGGTGACAGATGGTGCTAACAACAAGACCTCGAGGATTGGTCGGGTATTCTGAGAGGAGCTTGTGGTGGCTAGACTTGCCAAGGCATCTGCCCGGGCGTTTGATTCTCGGGGAACATGGCGGAGGTCCCACTCGTCCATTTTCCCTTTTAACCCTTCGATCAGGCAATGATATAACTTTAAACGCTCCTCTTTTACGTGTAAGTGTCGTCTAGTTGATTGACTACCAGTTGGGAGTCGCTCTCTGCCCGAACTCTACGAGCCCCGAGTTCTAAGGCTAGTTGAATTCCTTGGACGAGTGCCTCATACTCGGCCTCGTTATTTGTTGTTGGGAAGTCGAGTTGGATGGCTCGTTTGTAGCTTTCTTCGTGTGGGTCTGTTAGGACCACTCCGGCTCCATTGCCGTGCATATTGTTGGCTCCATAAATTTTCAGGGACCATATTTCGGCTTCTTCGTCGGCTTTCGTCATGTGGGCCACCTCGTGATCTGAATTGAGTTGCAGATTTGTAGAGAAATTAGCAACAAAATCGGCTAACACTTGAGACTTAATGGCGGTCCTTGGTTCGTACTGGATTCCGTGACCGCCTACTTCTACGGCCCACTTGAGCAGTCTTCCAGATAAGTCCAGTTTTGATAATACGGCTCATATGGGATATGTCGTGATCACCTTGATAGAGTGTGCCTCAAAGTAGGGTCGCAACTTTCGAGCAGCGTTTACGAGTGCCAGCGCGAGTTTTTCCAGTGCGGTGTATCGTTTTTCTGCGTCTAGCAGAGACTTACTGGTGTAGTGCACCGGGTGCTGTTTCCTATCAACTTTGCGTACCAAGACGGCTCCAACCGCGTGATCTAACACCGATAGGTAGAGCAACAGAGTTTCGCCGCCAACAGGTTTGGATAACAGCGGTGGACTGGCTAGGTAGGCTTTTAGCTCCTCGAGTGCCTTCGCACATTCTTCAGTCCATTCAAACCGCATTCCCTTTCGCAGCGTATTGAAGAAAGGATGGGTCCTTTCTGAGTAGCGTGATATAAAGTGGTTGAGGGCGGCAAGACGCCCAGTAAGTTTTTGCACCTCTTTCGGTGATTTCGGGTGCTCTATGCTATGAATGGCCCTGATTTACGTTGGGTCCACCTCTATTCCTCTCTCGGTTACTATATGACCAAGGAATTTGCCGGAGGACACCCCGAATGAGCACTTCGCCGGATTCAGCTTCATGTTGTACTTTTCCAGGGTCTGAAAGACGTCCTCTAGATGAGCCACATGATCTTGAGAACTGAGAGACTTGACGAGCATGTCGTCGATGTAAACATCCATAGTTTTGCCAATCTTCTCCTTGAACATGCAGTTAACAAGGCGTTGATATGTTGATCCTGCGTTCTTTAGTCCAAAAGGCACCACTTTGTAGCAGTAAATGCCCTGGCTGGTGATGAATGCGGTTTTCTCTTGGTCATCAGGGTGCATCTGGATCTGATTATATCTTGAGAATGCGTCCATAAAACTAATAAGTTCATGGCCCGCTGTTGCATTGACAATGGCGTCAATATGCGGTAGGGGATAAAGTTCATTCGGGCATGCCTTGTTCAAGTCCGTGAAATCGATACAGACTCGATTTTTGCCATTCTTGTTTTTGACGATGACCACATTGGCGAGCCAAGTGGGGTAATGCACTTCTCGTACTGACCCGATGTCGATGAGCTTCTGCACTTCCTCATTTATCACCTGATTCTTCTCTGCAGAGAATTTTCGCCTTCTTTGTTGTACCGGCCTGCAGTTGGGATCGACCTGGCGGTGATGCGTGATGACCGAAGGGTTGATTCCGGTCATGTCTCGGTGCGACCAAGCGAATATATGTACCTTTCCTCGAAGAAACTCCACGAGGGCGCTCCTAATTTCGGAGGATGAAAGGATTCGTGAACTGAATCACGAAGTCCGTTTGCCAATGATCGTTAATTGGAATATCAAAAATAAATTGCTATGCCTATGATCAATCCTAGCATGCTCCTATATTATTATGCATAAGAAGTTTATGCGGAATACCTGGATTGATGAACGATGAAGAACGCGTGCGCGGAGATGCCCTTTGATCTTTCCCACGCACCAAGATTTAATTTCCTAACAGATTGAGGAAATTAATCTAGAGAAAATAATAAATTATTTTCGAAAATAATGAGGAGAGAGAGAAGAAGAAATCCTCCTGATCTAATCTTCTGATCTGTTTCCCAACTCGATCTGAAAACCTGGTGAGGATTCTCTATCAGATCCCTTGCCCGGCTGAGAAGCAGAATTTCCTCCTCGTATCTCAAACTCTGTCGATCACCACAGCTCCCAATGCTCTGGTTTGCTGTGTGCAACTTGTGATCTTAAGAGTTGTAGGTTCATTGAGGTCTGAGATACTGAGGCCTATTTATAGGAAATTCTAGGCTTCTATTGGGCTTGAGTTATCATGGGCCAGACCAGGGACCAGAATGCAAATAGCAAATAAGGCCTATCAATTAATTAATTCCCATATTCAACCCAGAATATAATTAATTAATTAATATTGATTCATGCCACCAGAGAATCAATACTGTCCTACCTATTTGCTACCACGTTTTGAGGAACGGGTTGCATTGGACTCGGTTTATCCCCACATTTAAGGTTACAGACATTCGTTAATTAATTTAAGCTCTGACAAGCTATTTAATTAATTAACATCTTTAATTCCTGAATCAATCCACTCAAACCTTTTCACTTATGCTTGAACTTAATCAGCCTGCAGGACTTTAGCATAACGAACCTTTTGAGCTGTTCAGGGAATGTCACCATCCTATATTGGATGTGGTTACCTAGTTCAGATACCAGACAGTCATACACAGATTGATATCACCCAAGACTGCAGAAGTACAGGTTCAACTAGAACCCTCTCTACAACTCAAAGTGATATACAATATATGTATACTTCTGTACCCTCATATAGGTTTAAGATTCCATCGAGTCATAAGGATCTAGATTCTTTTAATGTCAGATAAAAGAATCGATCTCGACTTAGGTCCTCATCAATGTGTGCCCCACACCAGCATACCAAGACATCCAAGATAAGATGCTTATCCGCATATGCTGCAGCCTATTCCCACAGTTTATCCTGGAACTGTCTCAGCTGTGATGACCATTTATATCTCGCTAGGTCAAACGATCCATACGATCTTCCGTGATCTTCTACACACCGTATGATCTCCCTATCGACGAGATAAGAGGATAATTGTGTTTGCGACACATGTTTGTTAATTCAGACAGGAGATGAACATACAACAATTATGATTCCCAGTATATTAACCAATAAACCTTGTACATAATATACCAATCATAATGCTTTAAGTATATAAATCCATCAATCTCCCACTTATACTCAAAGCATTATACATTTGCTTTCCAGAGTATAACGCGTCTAAACTAATCTAGCTATTACATCAAGCATTCTACGTGGCTGGCTTTGCCCTCAGCCCAAGGCTACGTACATGCATCTCGTAAACCTTCTGAGGCAGAGCTTTTGTGAATGGATCCGCTAGATTATCTTTCGTATCAATCTTTTCTATCAGCACATCACCCCTTGCTACGATTTCTCGTATAATATGGTACTTCCTTTCAATGTGTTTTGTTGCTCTGTGAGTTCGTGGTTCCTTAGAATTAGCCACAGCTCCCGAGTTATCACAATACACCGTGATTGTTCTGGGTAGCTGAGGAATCACATCCAACTCCAGAAGGAAGTTTCGAAACTATACCGCTTCTTTCGAAGCTTCAGAAGCTGCCACATATTCGGCTTCCATGGTGGAGTCCGCAATGCACTTCTGCTTTGCACTCCTCCATGATATGGCCCCACCTCCCAATGTAAACACATAGCCAGAGGTGGACTTCTTTTCATCTCGGTCTGCCTGGAAATCCGAATCAGTATAACCCACAGGGCACAACTCATCACACTGATAAACAAGATAATAGTCCCTTGTTCTTTTCAGGTATTTGAGTATGTGCTTTACCGCGGCCCAATGCGCCTGTCCAGGGTTAGACTGGTATCTTGCTACCATGCCTACGGTAAAGCAGATATCTGGCCTCGTACATAACATTGCATACATGAGGCTACCCACGGCCGATGCATACGGCACGTTGCTCATCTCATCTTTCTCCTTTTGTGTCACCGGACACTGATCCTTGGAAAGATGTATGCCATGTCTGAAGGGTAACAGACCTTTCTTGGCATTATGCATGTTGAAACGGGCAATCACAGTATCCACATATGATCCTTGAGACAAGGTCAGCATCCTCTTATTGCGCTCCCGCAATACTTTTACCCCTAGGATGTATCCTGCCTCCCCAAGGTCCTTCATATGAAACTGCTCGGATAACCACCCCTTTATGCCCGACAATACTTCCACATTGTTGCCAAATAGGAGAATATCATCTACATAAAGTGCAAGGAATACCACGCTTCCGCTGACACACAGACGGTACACACAACTCTCGTTTGAACATTGTGAGAATCCATAAGATTTGATCACTTCATCAAAACGGAGATTCCATGACCGTGAAGCTTGTTCAAGTCCATACAGCGACTTCCTTAGCTTCCAGACCAAATGTTCTTCGCCCTTCTGCACATAACCTTCTGGCTGTTGCATATAGATGTCCCTACCTTCTTCAAGGTACCCGTTTAGAAACACGGTTTTGACATCCATCTGCCAGATTTCTAGGTTCTTATGTGCTGCTATGGCCAGGAGTATTCGAATGGACTTAAGCATGGCTACCGGTGAGAAAGTCTCGTCATAGTCTACACCCTCTTTCTGACTATAACCTTTCGCCACCAGCCTTGCTTTGAAAGCTGTAATTTCCCCATTCGATCCTTTCTTTCTTTTGTATACCCATTTGCACCCTATGGCTAGATGGCCATCCGGCAAATCAGTTTTCTGGTATACATCCATAGCAGTAATGGATTCTATTTCAGAATCCATGGCGATCAGCCATTTGTCCGCATCTTTATCAGATACCGCCTCGTCATATGTCCAGGGATCGGTATTATCTAGTTCATTTTCCGGGATCAAGTCAGAAGACTCTCCCACGAACATATACCTTTCGGGTTGGTGACTAACCCTCCCACTGCGATGAGGCATCTGAGCTGTGTCAGTAGTTGGCACAGTACGCGTTGGTCCCACACCTTGCATTAGTGGGATCTACCACTACACTGGGCTTTCCTGATGGAATTGCTTCTTTATCCTCAAGCTCGTGGAGGATAATTTCACTCTTGGATCTGTGGTTTCTTACATATTCGTCCTCCAAGAATCTCGCGTTGGTACTGACAACGACTTTCTGATTCTCAGGACAATAGAAATAACCACCTTTCGTTTGCCTGGGATATCCTACAACAGCATTAGCTTGCACCTACTTTCTAACTTATCAGGTTCCTTTGTGAGCACATATGCTGGACAACCCCAAACCCTCACTCTGTTCAAACTTGGCTTTCGCCCATACCAGAGTTCCAGAGGTGTTTTAGGAACTGATTTAGAAGGTACCAGGTTAAGCAAATAGGCTGTTGTTTCTAAGGCATATCCCCAAAACGAAACTGGCAAGCTTGCATAACTCATCATTGACCTGACCATTTCTAAGAGAGTTCTATTTCTTCTTTCTGCTACACCATTTTGTTGAGGGGTTCCTGGTGCAGTCCACTGGGATGTAATCCCGTTATCTGACAAGTACTGCAAGAACTCGTTACTGAGGTATTCCCCACCACGATCAGATCGTAGTGTCTTGATAGTCTTACCTAGCTTCTTTTCTACCTCAGTCCGGAACTCTTTGAATTTCTCAAAGCATTCAGACTTATGGTGAAGCAAATAGACATATCCGAATCTTGAGTAATCGTCAATGAATGTGGCGAAATACTCATAACCTCCACGAGCTTGCGTGGACATTGGTCCACATAAGTCAGTGTGGATCAATTGTAACACGTCCTCTGCTCGAGACTGACTTGCCTTAAAAGGCCTGGTCGTCATCTTTCCTTCTATACAGGATTCACAGATTGGATGTGGTACCACTTGGAAGGAATCCAAGAGCCCATCGCATGCTAACCTTTTAATCCTCTTTAGATTGATGTGACATAGTCTCAAGTGCCAGAGATATGTTTGATCCTCATCGGAAGAAAACTTTCTCTTTAAATGATTATTATTATTAGATGAGTTTGCAACATTCACGGAAGATTTATGCATACAATCAATGATATAGAGAGAGTCAATCAGTTTACCATGACAGATAACACCGTTATTACCAATGATAGAAACTCCACTATCAAAAATAACTGAATATCCATCACAAAATAACTTGGAAATTGAAATTAAGTTTCGCCGAAAAACCGACACATATAAAACATCTCTCAAAATCAGAACATTGTTTTCAAAGCATAAAGTAAAATCTCCAATGGCTACTGCTGAGACTCGCTCTCCGCTGCCCATTGAGATGGTAATCTCATCATGTTTCAGCTGTCTTGTCGGCCTGAACCCCTGCAAAGTATAACAAACATGGTCAGTAGCTCCAGTATCCACTACCCAAGAATGGGTAGAAACTGATGCTAAACATGTTTCCGTTATAAATGCACATGACGCACCTTGTCCAGTCTTCCTGACTAGACAATCTTTCTTCCAGTGACCAGCCTTGCCACACCTGAAACACTTGTCTCTTTTAGCAGGCACGCTCGGTGTCCTCTTTGACTTTCTACCAGAAGTTGTACCTTTGGCTTTCTTCTTAAACGTTCCTTTGCGCCTCTTGCCAACCAGCGCAACAGGACGATTACTAGAAGTAGCCAAAGCAACCTTTTCTGGCTGCATGACTGATTCCGCTGCCATCAAGTCATTGAGTAGCTCGTTAAGAGTGTACTCTTTCTTGTTCATGACAGCATTCAGTCTAAAGTTCTCATAGGACTTTGGCAGAGAGTTTAGGATGATATCAACATGTGCTTTCGCATCGATACCTCCCCCATGCAGTGTAAGCTCATCCATAAGATGAGTCATACCCACCACATGCTCTTTGACCGAGCTTCCTTCCGCCATTTTCTTTCCCACGATTTCTCTCATGAGACTGAATCTGACAGCTCGGTTTGACTCACCATAAGTCGCTGTGAGGCTGTCCATAATGTCACTAGCATTCTCAAATGAGTGATTCTGCTGTGCAAGAACCTTGGACATCGTAGTCATCATATAGCATTTCACTATATTGTTTGACTTGAGCCACTTGTTATAGTAGCTCTTTTCCTCATTAGTCGATGCATTAGTGAGCTCAGCCGGACGAGGCTTATCAAGAACAAACTTGTGTTCCTCTGCGACAAGGATGTAATCCAAGTTGCGTTTCCATTCTTGGAAATTGGGACCGGTTAATTGGTTTTGTGCTAAGATATTGATTACATTCGGTAAAGACATGTCTGAAAACAATAAATTAAAAACACCAATTAAAACATAGTCGCAAAACTTTGAAACAATTAAATATTGAAACCTTATGATAAAGCAATATTAATGT
>JAPKLW010000382.1:112861-128373 GCA_026898455.1 Plectranthus barbatus | reverse complement strand
CTATGCCTATGATCAATCCTAGCATGCTCCTATATTATTATGCATAAGAAGTTTATGCGGAATACCTGGATTGATGAACGATGAAGAACGCGTGCGCGGAGATGCCCTTTGATCTTTCCCACGCACCAAGATTTAATTTCCTAACAGATTGAGGAAATTAATCTAGAGAAAATAATAAATTATTTTCGAAAATAATGAGAAGAGAGAGAAGAAGAAATCCTCCTGATCTGATCTTCTGATCTATTTCCCAACTCGATCTGAAAACCTGGTGAGGATTCTCTATCAGATCCCTTGCCCGGTTGAGAAGCAGAATTTCCTCCTCGTATCTCAGACTCTGTCGATCACCACAGCTCCCAATGCTCTGGTTTGCTGTGTGCAACTTGTGATCTTAAGAGTTGTAGGTGCATTGAGGTCTGAGATACTGAGGCATATTTATAGGAAATTCTAGGCTTCTATTGGGCTTGAGTTATCATGGGCCAGACCAGGGACCAGAATGCAAATAGCAAATAAGGCCTATCAATTAATTAATTCCCATATTCAACCCAGAAGATAATTAATTAATTAATATTGATTCATGCCACCAGAGATTCAATACTGTCCTACCTATTTGCTACCACGTTTTGAGGAACGGGTTGCATTGGACTCGGTTTATCCCCACATTTAAGGTTACAGACATTCGTTAATTAATTTAAGCTCTGACAAGCTATTTAATTAATTAACATCTTTAATTCCTGAATCAATCCACTCAAACCTTTTCACTTATGCTAGAACTTAATCAGCCTGCAGGACTTTAGCATAACGAACCTTTTGAGCTGTTCAGGGAATGTCACCATCCTATACTGGATGTGGTTACCTAGTTCAGATACCAGACAGTCATACACAGATTGATATCACCCAAGACTGCAGAAGTACAGGTTCAACTAGAACCCTCTCTACAACTCAAAGTGATATACAATATATGTATACTTCTGTACCCTCATATAGGTTTAAGATTCCATCGAGTCATAAGGAACTAGATTCTTTTAATGTCAGATAAAAGAATCGATCTCGACTTAGGTCCTCATCAATGTGTGCCCCACACCAGCATACCAAGACATCCAAGATAAGAAGCTTATCCGCATATGCTGCAGCCTATTCCCACAGTTTATCCTGGAACTGTCTCAGCTGTGATGACCATTTATATCTCGCTAGGTCAAACGATCCATACGATCTTCCGTGATCTTCTACACACCATATGATCTCCCTATCGACGAGATAAGAGGATAATTGTGTTTGCGACACATTTTTGTTAATTCAGACAGGAGATGAACATACAACAATTATGATTCCCAGTATATTAACCAATAAACCTTGTACATAATATACCAATCATAATGCTTTCAGTATATAAATCCATCAGAGGAGAGCTCTGCCCCTATGAAAGTGGTACGAGTCGGATCTGAATCATCTATAGCGACTTCCTCCAGCTCTTCGGCTTTCGGTCGAGTCGCTGGGGTCGGTAGTGAACCGTGTTGTTGCGCGCAGACGGCTCTGAAGCTGGCATAATAACCATATCTTGAGGCCTTCTGCTCACCTTCGATTATCTGGACTCCCCAAGGGGTGGGGAATTTAAGCACCTGGTGATATGACGAAGGGATCGCTTTGAGCTCATGAATCCAAGGCCTCCCCAAGATAGCGTTGTGCGTAGAAACGACGTCTACGACTTGGAACTTTACATCCAGGTTTAAGCATCCGCAGTACATTGGTAGAGTAATTTCTCCCAGTTAAAATCATAGAGTGTCATGGTAACGGGTTCTATCTTGCTCATGGGGATCTGCATCTCCTTCGGAGTTCTGAGGAACATGATATTTGTGGAGCTATCATTATTTACGAGCAGTCTCTTCACCTGACAATTCAAGATTAGGAGCGATATCACGAGTGCATCATGGTGCGGATAAACGAGCCCCGGCATATCTTCAGGGTGAACTTAATTATTTCATGTAGTTGCGCGGGGCTAAGGTGGTGCACTTCTCGATTAAGGACCCTGCGAGCCCTTTTTGCTGCGGAGCGTGATCTTCCACTAATCTCCGAATCCCCGATGATGACATGGATCGTTTGTTCGGCCGAAGGAGGCTTGTTCTGAGGTTCAGTATTTCCTGTGGGGTTGGTCTGCCTGCCCCTCGTCCAGGTATTCTTCCCTTTGTTGGTCAGGTATTCGGTGAGGAGGACATTCTTTATGAGTTTGAGAACTTCTAGGCGCAGGGCCAGGCATTCTTCGGTTCTGTGGCTGTGATCATTGTGGAAGTCACAAATTTTTTTTGTATCTCGCGATTCGGGATCCGACTTCATCTTTCCCGTCCACTTCACGGCACCGCCGAGGCCCTTGAGAACATTATTGACCAGATAGTTCTGGTCGATGCAGAGGTTATAAGGTATATCACCGACCCATGACGTTCGACTGTAGGGATGGTCTCGCCTAGACCGACGTTCATCTCGGTGATCACTTCGGTCAACATACCTCGAACTTGACAACATAATCCTTGGCCTACCCCCCCTTACCGATCAGTCGTTTCGTAGGCTCTTTGCTTGTTCATGAACGAGATGCAATTCAGCTCGTCCTCTTCCCAATTGATCTCGGCCCAAGCTTGAGAGAGGACCGAATCCATGTCATAGCATGGGTGACTGGTCAGATCGCGATAGAGCTTCGAGGACACATCCAGACCGTTCTTGAATGCGAAGACGGCGGTCAAAGGTGGGCAGTTCGGTATCGAAGCGAGCTCTTGATTAAAACGTCCCACATACGATCTCAGAGACTCCCCATTTTTGATGTGAATGCTATTAAGTGCGTCGGGGTGTTTGGCTACTCGCCTGCAATTTGTGTACTGCATCCTGAAGGCCATGTGGAGTTCCGAGAATGTCGAGAAGGAACTTCTTGGTTGATTCACGAACCATTGAAGTGCTGGCCCCGTAAGGCTGGCTCCGAAGCTTTTGCACATGCACGCTTCACGGAGTTTAGCAGGGATGGAGGTGGTCAACATCTTCTGTTTGTAGAGAGCAACGTGGTCCTCCAGGTCGGTTGTTACGTCGTATAATTGGAATGAGGGTGGCACAAATCTCAGTGGGACATCCATGTTTGTGATGTCGGACGTGAATGGCGAGTTAGCGTAGCTATCGCGGGGTATCAAGGCGTCTGGTGGTATCACTCTCGGGATCCTGGTAAGCAGTTTTTTGAAGTTTGCCATTCGAGCTTCTAGTCGCTTTTCATATTCATTTCTCAGTTCGGACGTTTTACGTCATTCGATGGGCAGGCGGCTAATTGGTTGGTTAGGGGTCACCTCTGAAGCGTTGCATCCGGGGTCCTCTCCGCTAGGAGGGTCGACATCAATGATGTTGTCCAACTCTTGCGCGAGGTTCCTGCGTGTGTTGTCGTGTTGGTCGCCTGACGGAGGTTCCTCGATGATGGGCTGGTTCTTCTGGGCTCGTTCCTTTTCCTGGCGAAGCTGGTGGTTCTCCTTTCGTAGAGAATGATTCGTGGCGTGCAACTCCATAATTATGGTGTCCATCTGTTTTACGAGATTCTTGTTCTCCTCAGATTCCTTGGCGAGACGTGTTAGCATGGCGCTCAACATATTTGGGGGAACGGCCTGGGCACCACTGGCTTGTAGAGTTTGTCGAACCAATTTATCAATGAGGATGAGCTCACGAGCGCCTTCAGGTCCGTTTGGGGGAATCTCGATCGGATTTCCGCTTTGGTTTCTTGCCCTTTGTTTGTTACCTGCCATTGAATCAGAAAAACAGCCCCAAGGGCCCCACGGTGGGCACCAAAGGTTGAGGTTCGAATTTTTGAAAATTGGAGCTACTGGGACTATGTAAAATAACGACAGAAATTAACGAAGAAAAAACCGAATAAATAAAAAATAGACGACAAAGAGACGGTATCTGTTCTTGTGAATCTATAAGAATTTTGGCAGAGTTACAGCGTAGCCTTTCGTGAGAGAAAAAATCAATCCAAAAAATGAGTCCTTTGCCCCTATTTATAGATATGATAGGGATAGGAACGAATGGCCTAACCCTAGGCGTCGACCTCCAACGGCTCGCCGTGATTCTCGGAATGGTTTTGGGTTTTTCGGAGTCGGTTAGGGTTGCAATGGTCGTGCACTGCCAGACAACTAGGGTTTCCTTCTCCAGAGAACCTCGTCACCGACCTTCCTGAGTGTTCGGTGTCGACGCATTGGATCCGTCCGTGTAGAGGACCTGACTTAGATGAATTCTGAACTTTCATTGATCTTGGCGGACAGACTACTTGGGTTGAGTTGCTTACAGGGGCCGATTTGCCTACTGGGCCTGGGCCTCGTGGGCCTGGCCCCAACAATAGCCGCTTTTGGTAAATGTAAGTAACTTCATCATAGCCGAGAACAAGTGGATCTATAAAAATAACATATGCTTGTTTGATCGATCATGACCATAGTTGGATAACTCATTTCTTTGATAGAGAATATGTTTTATGCAAAAACTCCATTCCAGGAAATTGAGACCAGTTAAAGGGTTGAGAGCGAGAATATGGTCAACTGTTGATATTGATATGTCTGAAACAAATAAAGGATAAAATAAGAACATACGTGCAAAACATTCAAAACAAAATGCATTATAACCTTTTAATAAACAAATACATTATTTCCGCTAATAGCCCAATGAATCCCACCGCAAGCTACACTCGTAGACGTTTACAATGTGTCCCTCAACCAGACTACCAGGTCTACCTCAATGAGTTCGGCCCAATCCTTTAATTTCATACCATGTTAGGAATCCTTAGACGTTTCATTTCTTTGATAGAGAAGGTTTTTATGCAAAAACTCAATTCCAGGAAATTGAGACCAGTTAAAGGGTTGATAGCGAGAATATGATCAACAATTGACATAGATATTTTTCAATCAAATAATGGATAAAATAAGAACATACATGCAAAATATTCTAAACAAAATGTATTGTAACCTTTTTGATAAACCAATACATTATTTCCACTAATAGCCCAATGAATCCCACCGCAAGCTACACTCATAGTCATAGACGTTTACAACATGACCCACCCTCAACCAAACTACCAGGCTGTAACGCCCCGGCCCCAGGGCTCTAACTAACTCACCCGAGGTCGGCCACATTACCCACCAATGGTCAGGACCGGATTCCAGACTGACGGCTGACCCCACAGACCAACTCAAGTCCTTGCCAGCGTGCTTTGTCCTCACTCAAACGCACCCTGAAAAACTTCCCGAGGGGTCACCCATCTTAGTTCTACCCCAGGTCAAGCACGCTTAACATTGGAGTTTTTCTAGAATGGGTGCCGGAAAAGATGATGCACCATATTGGTATAAGTAGCACATATCAAATCCTGTAAACTCTCCTCAACTATACAGTCCCATTCGTGTATAGCCTCGGAATCCCTCTCATTCCGGTGTGGGCCCAGTTCATTCATGTAACCATCCACTCAACTAATACAAGTCTTACCGGAGCCTCTCATTGTATGTGCTTCTCTACATTGGCAATCATTCCCTGCTTTGGCACTGGGTCACTACACAGGCCTACCTCAACGAGTTTGGCCCAATCCTTTAATTTCATACCATGTCAGGAATCCTTAGACACTTGAAATTAATAATTAGTAAAAGACTTAGACCAAGCCATCTACCAAGGACATGCAAGCAGCAACTGCATTATGTTGCTCCCAAGATCAGAGTCGTCGTGGTGAATACAAACAAAAAACACACACGAAATGCAGCGGAATATTAAAGCTTGCACTTAAGTTGTTCTTTATCAAAGTAGTTTTAGCTCAAGGTAGGATTAGGGTTTCTTCAAGTTATACTGTAGCAACTTGGTTGCTAGGTTTAAAAAAAACACGAGAAATAGTAAATCAATAAAACAGTAAAGTGACACGATATTTATAGTGGTTCGATCAAATAGATCTACGTCCACTCCTTAGCCGAAACGCTAAGAATTTCATTAAGAAAGTATAAGAAATACAAGGATTCGCCTTTCACTTGTAGCAGACGGTGAACATTCGACCCGACCACTACAAAACTATCCTCCGTTACTTCATTCTTCTCAGTCAGCTGCAGCTCCGGCCAAGTCAAGGGCGAACCTTCGTAAAAGTTGTCCTTTTCTGCTAGGGGGAGCTTTTAAAGTTCTCTCCTGAACTTGTCTGTTTTGGCAGTATGCTCGTCGGAGTCAATCCCTTTTCAGAGATGTGACTGCTGTATGCTTCCTAGGATGGAATGTATCCCAATGATTGGATTCTCGACCAAAGTCAAGGAATCTCTTAAAGGCAGTGTCAGATATTCAATGGAAGACACTCCTGGTTGTTGAGAGCTTTGAATACACTTTTATCTCGTGCTCTCAACTGACTACTTTATCACTTGTTCGCTTTGTGAAAGGAATCTCTAACTTAGGATGTTTGCGAGTGTCGGCAGTAATTGTAGCAGTAGTCTTCTCTCACTTCTGGACTTGTCTTTTATACCTAGAGATTCAAACTTTGAATCTCCATACCCGTTAGACACAACGGCTCCTTCGTCCAAGAGTGGTTCGACTTTATCCATCCTTTCGGCGTCGTACAGTACTTTCCGACCTACTACATGAAAGTTTTGTCCTTTGCGTGTACGTCTGTCAGAACGGTAGTGTAGCAGTCGTTGTTAGCTATCTCACCTTGCTAAGCCTTCTCGGAACAATCTGCTAAGCCTTCCTAGCAATCTGCTAGACCATGTATCGGACTGCTAACTGCTCAGCAGTTGCTCATGTTTAGCACTTGGTTCCTTTGACTCCGGATTGCTATCGCCTTTAGCAATCTGCTACATGCTAGCAAATGCTGACTCCTTCAGCATTCCGCTATACTTTGCTTTTAGCAAATGCTAACTTCTTCTAGCATTCTGCTACTTGTTCTTCCGACTGCTGAGCACTTGATTCTAGCAGTCTCTTCCTTTGACATAGGATTGTTAACTCCTTAGCAATCCCCTCCTTAGCAATTGATCGCTATTATCTCTAGCAGTCATCCTCGTCTGATAATATCTCTAGCAGCCACAATCTGCTAGGAATGATACTAGCAATCTAATCTATTACAACTCGATACTTAACCTATACAAAACTTTACAAGAGTTGCTAGACTATACTATAATTCAGCAATTGATCGACCAATCTACTAAGGTTTGATCCAACAAAACCTTTTACAATATGATCCTAAGGGAGATTTATGAATAATTTCCCAACAATTTCCCCCTTTTTGGTGCGATCAAAGCTTACTATCACTTGCTGAATTAAGTGGAAAAATATCTGAGCTTTACAAGTTTTTTCTAAGTACAAAGCTATGCTAAGCTAGCAGTCTAACTCAGAGTTAATCCATCTTAATTGTAGCAGGGATTGATTTTAGATAATTCCCCCTCAATATGTGCTGTGAATATTTCTCGATTAAGCTGCTAGAAATTCTAGCACCCAAATAAATTAGCAGGCATTTACAACCAATCCAAAGAAAACTTATGCAAATTCGTTGAATACACTAAAGTGTATATCAACTTTAACACGCAATAAAAACTCAAAAATCGACAATGTGGAATTGTCTAAGTCTGATGCCATTTTCATTCACTGGATTTGAGCATTACAATTACAGATGAAAAATGATATAAACAAATTAGAAATGCTAAGGAAAGATGTTAAGATAAGAAGTGTAAGGTCAAGAGTCGGGAGCAGGCTTCTTCTTATCAAGCTCATCGAACTTGCTCATCATCATTTGCATGAAGTTTTCCACATAAGCCTTGCTCGCTTCTCGTTCTGCAGCATCCTGCTCCATCTTCTTAGCGAACTTTTCGTTGTCCATCTCCAACTTCTTTATCTTTAGCTCGAGTTCTTTCTTTTTGAGCTCTTCCTCTTTCTTCTTAAGTTCTTCAACTACTAGCCTCCTTTCCTCCTCAGCAGCAGCCAGAGCTTCTTCCTCCTTCTTCCTAAGCTCTGCTTCAACAAGTCTCATTTCTTCCCCCTCTTTGAGAGCAGCCAAAAAGGTAGAAGAAAAGGATTGAATGGTTTGCGTCATATGCTGCTGGGAGTCAGCGACCTCCGTTGTCAAGACCTCCACATTTTGTTTCACAGAAGAAACATCCAACTTCACTTCAGCTACCTTAGTGCGGACATCTGACACATCGATCCTGACCTCATCAATCTCCTTCCTTAATTCAGCCTTCTCCATCTCAACATGCTCATTTAGGGAAGATAGAGCATTTCGCACGGCATTTTGAACGGCTGAATTCACGTAAGATTGGAAGTCATAGGAACTTACAGGCGTAGCTTCAAATGCAGAAGATGTTGTTGCTAACACCAGTTCCCGACCTTCAGCAGTTGTAGTCCCTTCCTGGCTAGGTTGTGCTATCTCCATGGCTACAGCAATTGCTTGTTGAGCAGCAGAGTAGCGTGACTCTTCATCCATTAATAGCTGAGCAGCCGCCAGGATCTGAGCAGTTTCAGCAGCATGAGCAATCTGAGCCTTAGCAGCCATGTAGCGTTCTTCCTCATTCATCATCCTCTGAGTCGCATCTAAGATCTGAGTAGTTTCAGCCTCCTGAGCTTCCTCAGCTTGGGCAGCTTCTATGATGCTAAGAATGTCCAGGCCCAAAAACTTGACAAGCATTCTATCTTGATCATTTAACTCAGTAGCCTCACGCTCAGCAATCATTGCGGCCTTTCGGGCTTCCATCCTTTCCTTCTTGAGGGCCTCATATTCTGCTTGGCGATGACGATACTCAGCAGCCGCTCTAGCCCGGCGCTTTAAAAGCTCAATTCGGGTGTCTGAGTAACCGTCAGGGGCAAAAGAGGATGGCGGCAATGATTTTGAATTAGAGAACAGTCTATGAGCATTGATCGCCTGCAGTCTGGCAATGACCTGCTTGTCCGAGTACTGCTTGGATCCGGTTACTTGGTCAATCCAATTGTTCGCCCATAGTTGTTCCTTCCTCCAGAAGTTTAATCATCGAGCAGTGATGACCAACATCATTTCTTCAAAACACAGCTGATACATAACATAGTCAAAGAATTTCCATCTCCTCAGCTCCTCGCCTAAAACCTTTCCTTGCTCTGTCGTCTCATCGATCTCAGCATAGAAGATATAAGCTAAGTCTCTTTCAACTTCTGCCGAAATAAATTCTTCGATTTCAGACAGCATCGGAAGTAGATCTCCACTCACCTCCTCCTTGATATGAACATGAGCACACCAGTGAGCAACTCTTCTTAACTTGAATCGGGGCCCTGGAAGACCGTCGAAGGGTACTCGTAGCTGATTGTTTACGCCTGTGTCAATCTTTCACAGGAAGCGTGCGTTGTATACATCCTCTGACTCACCTTCGGAATCAGATTCAGAATAAGCATCATCATGTTCAGCTGAAGTCTATTTGTTGGCCTTCTCCTCTACTTGTGTGCTTTCATTCCTGCCAGAGGTGCTAGCAACTTGCTCAACACCCTGACCTTTAGCAATGTTAGCAGTCTGCTCAACGTGCGGTTTCTCAGCAGTCTCAGCCTCATCCTCAGCTTGCTGTCCTGCGCCGGATGGACCATCTTCCTTATCTCTGGGCGGCATCTCCTCATCAGAACTGCTTCTACTACTGGGCTTGTCATTTGGTTCACCGATTTGAACACCTTTGCCTTTTAATTACTCTGGCGCATTAAACGCTCCAGACTGCAAGAGTTGATCAAGCTCTTTGTCGAATAGGGTCTCCTCCTCTGGCACTATCGCTCCAACAGCATCAGTTTTAGGGATGGTAACGGTAATCCTACCTCCTTACTTTTCTTTCCCTTTCTTCTTCTTGGTGGCTGCTACTGCGGCCTCGGATGCCTCCTATGCTGCTTGCTCTAACATTTGAGCAGCCTTCTTACGAGCTAGCCAGTCAGTGGCTTTCTTGGCTTCACGCTCATAAGTAGCTTGCTTTGCTTGCTCAAAGTTCTGATCACGAGCATCGAAGATCATCTTTTCCATGTCTTTCTTGAACTTTTTCTGCTCCTGTGCTCTTCGCTCGGCTAGCCTCTTCCTTTTTTTCTCCCTCAGAATTTGGAGGCGCTCCTTAATGGGCTTAGAGGAAAGTGACTCCTCCTTTTCCTGCTCTTGGTCAGCAAACTTAGCAGGCTTCTCAGAAGCTTTCTCGTCTTCTTTTTCAGAGTTCTTCACCATTCTCCGCCTCCTCTTCTTTTCAGGCTCCGCAGTGGTGAGAACGTCCTCATATGGCTTCCAAAACTGTCTCCTCGTCCTTTGCCTCTCTAGTGTAGTAACCTCTCTTCGTAGCTTCTTAGGAATAGTGGCAGTGAGCGGATCCTGTTGAGCAGTAGATACAGGGACATCTCCGAGCTCGAGCTTGTCAATCTCTTCGAGCTCCTCGAAGCACTTCTCTGTCTCTGCTTCTTTCCTGGCAGCCGCTATCTCCTCCAGAGTCATAGCAATGGTGTGCTCCAACTGCTGGAATGCGAGCTCAGCAGGGTGAGGATGCTCTGGAGATGTAGGAATTGTGGTGTCCACGTTTGATTTTCCTTTCAAACTTTTTGGACGTCTAGGATCGGGATGAAGTGTCGCCTTCTTTGTCTGGGGAATAAAGTCCATTGGAAGTAGCTTCTCACCTTCATTAAGCTTCTTCCTATGGAAGAAAATTTCTATGAACTTGCTGATTTTCAGTCCGAAGTTCACGTTGGAAGAAAAAGTACCATCATTCTTGATTGTCACGTTCTTCCTGACGTGCTCCAACCACCGTCCGTAGAAGAACTCCACCCAGTTCCCTTCTATCCCATCAACAATTGCCATCATCACGGCATATTTGTGAGCAGACAATTGAGAATAGGAACCAACATCACACTGGAACATTTTGATAACTAGCTCAGCAAGGAGCATGTATTCATACCTGAATTGATTGATCGGGGTTGCAACTTTGAAAGTGATTGGATGTCCTTTGTTGTCTTTCACCAAATCTGGCTTCTTCTAGGACTTCCATCTCTTCTTCATCTCCTCGATATTATTGAGCTTATACTTAGCCACCCGCTCACCTTTGTTCGGAAGATAGAACTTATCAGCCAGAATATCCGCACTTACCTCCAGAATAGTTCCAAAAACTAAAATCTTGAAAGATTTCTTGGTCGACTCTTCAATTACCGCTCGGGCATAAAACTCAGATACCATGTGTGGATGGAACCACATTGGCTCTGCTGACAATATTGAATAACTCATGCCTTGGTTAGGGCGTCCATGAGCCATTCTGGAAACTGTGAAGCGGTGAGAGGGGTGTACAGAATCCGGTCCTTCATAATCTGCGCCACGCGCCTCTGATTGGAGGATAAACCGGACTGTTCATTATTTTTGGCTAGGGTCACCAACTGACCGTAGGGGATGTTATCTTCTACATCCTCTTTATTAACTACCCCTGTGTATTCTGGAGCCCATCTCTCATGGAGGGTTATAGTATAAGTAAGAGAGTGAATGGGGATACCAGATTTGGTAGAAGAATCCGATGTATCGGTGTTATGAGTAGAGAGTTCAGAGTGGTGAGATTGAGTACGGGATTCAGGATTAGCAGCCATTTGCAGAAGAAAATAGGGATTTTGGGAATTTTCAGAGAGCTTGAAGGTTTGAAGGCTTAGGGATTTCAATTTCTGTAAAGTGAAGAAATTCGAGTAAGTGAAGTGTTTATACCTTCTGGGTAAAGATCTGATGGTTGGGGTTACGCCTCTTCAAATTCGATCGATGGTTGGGCTTTGCGGAGTCACTTCGTACGATGGCCTACGCACCTACGTACTCGAGTTCTGATGACATGTTGAGCCTTGATTCGTCGCCGCCGTCTGCACGCAATAAATGCACGTCCCATTTGAAATTCAAATTCATCCTGCGTTTGACTTCCTTTGCATGGTGGAGACTGTTACGGGTTGGGACTTAGCAGTCTGCTATCGTACGAAATCCTTAGCATGCATATGAGTCTTCTGAGAGCTTGGACTCAACACTCAATTCATACTGGTATAGTCTGCTTAGTGTTCGAACTCAGCAGCTAAATCCTCTAGCAACCTTCAATGAATATTCCCCAATATCAAACACCTTCGGGAATGCTAAGAGCTTGGACTTAGCATTCTTCTGCTATCTTCTTAGCAGTCTTGACTTAGCATCAAGATCTAGCAGTCTACAGATGTAAGCTTGGATACATTTCTCCATCTCCTTCAGAGCTTCAAGAAATCCAGAAAGAATGAGAATAACAACTCATTCATCCATTGCATCGTCTATCTCCATAAGGCCTAACTTGATGCATAATTCTTTAAATCTGGCCTCAGCTAGCTGTTTAGTGAAGTTATCCGCAATCTGTTCTTCTGTGCATATATATTGGACGTCGATATCCTTATTCTCTTGATGATCTTGATGAAGTGATGTCGGATATCAATATGCTTCGTCCACGAATGATGAACTAGGTTCTTCATTATGCACATTGCACTATTATTGTCACGGTAGATCGGCACACATTCAGGAGGAATATCATAATCTTGCAATTGCTGCCGAATCCACAAGATTTGCGCACAACAGCTAGCGGTTGCTATATACTCTGCTTCAGTAGTAGATGTAGCCACTGAGTCCTGCTTCATGCTAAACCAGCTAATGAGCTTGTGTTCAAGGAATTGGCATGTCCCGCTGGTGCTCTTCCTATCAATCTTGCACCCTCCAAAGTCTGAATCTGAGTAGCCATTAACTGCTAGACCATCTGACCTTGGATGCCAAATTCCTATACCCTCGGTGCATTTGAGATATTGTACAATCCTCTTAGTAGTGTCCAGGTGCGACTTTTTGGAGTTTGCTTGATATCTCACACATAGACCAACAACATACGATATATATGGTCTGCTAGCTGTGAGATATAAAAGTGAACCGATAATACCTCGATAGAGTGTAGGATTCACATCATCTCCTTCCTTTTCAAGCGCAGCTATATAGGTCGTGCTTATTGGAATCCTTAGTCTCTTCGTCTTCTTCGGACAATACTTAGCAATCAGGTCGCCAGTGTATTTCCTCTGATGAATAAATATCCCCTCGCTTGACTGCTGGACTTGTAATCCGAGAAAGTATGACATATTTCCCATCATACTATCTGGAAATTACTTTGCATCAGCTCTGAAAACTTGTCACACAAGCTTTGATTCTTAGAGCCGAAGATAATGTCATCGACATATATCTGCACAAGTAAGATACTTCCTTCGTCCTTAATACGAAAGAGAGTCTGGTCTATCTTTCCTTTCTTAAATCCATTAGCTAGCAAGATCTTAGACAAAGTTCCGTACCACGCTCTTGGTGTCTGCTTCAAGCCATATAAGGCTTTCCTTAGCCTATAAACTTGGTTTCCCTTCTCAAAGCCTGGTGGTTGCTCAACATAAACTTCCTCATTGAGCTCACCACTAAGAAAGGCACTCTTCACATCCATTTACATCACAGAGAAATCATGATGTGCAGCATATGCTAGGAATAAATGAACAGCTTCCAGTCAGGCTACTGGAGCAAACGTCTCGTCATAGTCTATTCATTCGCATTGTCTGTAGCCCTTTGCTACTAGACGAGCTTTGTTGCGGATGACCATTCCTGAATCATCTTTCTTGTTCTTGAACACCCACTTGGTTCCAATAACACTCTGACGCTCTGGTCTATCTACTAGATCCCAAACATGATTGCGCGTGAACTCTTCTAGCTCCTCCTGCATAGCATTCACCCAATCTGGACATCGTAGAGCATCTTCAACCTTCGTAGGCTCCTCGTGCGAAATATAGCACGCTAGCATCGCATTGCCTTGTCTTGTGAGAATGTCACCAAGGACATCATCCAAAGGATGATCGTGTAGCCATCTTGGCTTCAGATTGCTAGGTTCTGGAACTTCAGCATTGGTCTCGCCTGCTGGGTTGTTGTCTGCTATAACATTTTCCTCAGCAATCTCCGGGGGTTCAACATTCTGGATCTCAGCATCCTAATTCTCAGCATCAGGAATCTCAGCAACTGGCAACTCAACATCTGGAACTTTAGCAATTGGGAGTTCAGCAACTAGAACTTCAGCAGCCTGATCCTCAACATTCTCCAAATGCTCAGCACCGACTTTGGCAACATCATTAGAAGCGCCTACACCGTCTTCAGCACCTCTTGCTTGATCTGGGATCTCCTCATCATCATCATTTAGCGATCCCAAGATATCCAAATTATCATTGAGATAAATCGGATTGGTGGTCTCAGCATGATCGTTAGCTTCATCAGCCAGATCAACAGTCTGGTTACCTGCTGAGTGCGTCTGGGTTGGATTGTAATCACTCATAAACTTAGTCGGGTCAATATGCATATTTTCGAAAGAATTCAAGATCGATTGACTATGGACATCATTAGTCTCATGATTACTAACCACTTTCTCTCTTATAACTCTGCGCACTAAGATAGACTCATCAAAGATAACATTGCATGTTATTTCCACCACTCCGGTCGTCTTGTTTAATACTCTATAGCCTTTGTGAGAAGGGTGACCATATCCAAGGAACACACCTTCATTAAACTTAGGCGAAAAAGTATTAAGCTTTGACTTCCCATTGTTATGAATATAACATGTCGAACCAAAAGCACGGAGATGAGTAATAGAAGGCTTACGACCATTGTACACTTCATAAGGAGACTTATTAAATCTGGCAGTGATTGCGCTCCTATTTTGAGTATAGCAGGCTGTCATGACTGCTTCGCCCCAATACTTAGCAGAGAGCTCGGAATCGGCTAGCATAGACCGCACTGCTTCCTTTAACGTTCTATTACTTCTCTCTGCTAGACCATTCTGCTGGGGAGTCTGAAGGGATTCGTGAACTGAATCACGAAGTCCATTTGCCAAGGATTGTTAATTAGAATATCAAAAATAAATTGCTATGCCTATGAACAATCCTAGCATGCTCCTATATTATTATGCATAAGAAGGTTTATGAGGAATACCTGGATTGATGAACTCTGAAGAACGCGTGCGCGGAGATGCCCTTTGATCTTTCCCATGCACAAAGATTTAATTTCCTAACAGATTGAGAAAATAAATCTATGAAAATAATAATGATATTTTCGAAAACAAAGGAGAGAGAGAAGAAGAAAAATCCTCCTGATTTGATCTTTTGATCTGTATCCCTACTCGATCTGAAAATCTGGTGAAGATTCTCTATCATCTCCCTTGCCCGGTTGAGAAGCAGAATTTCCTCCTCGTTCTTAGATCTTAGTCGATCACCACAGCTCCTAAAACTGGTTTGTTGTGTGCAACTTATGATCTTGTGGTGTGTTGAGATCTGTGGAACTGAGGCCTATTTATAGGAAATTACTGGACTCCTATTGGGCTTGAGTTTCATTGCCAGACCAGGGACCAAAATGCAAATAGCAAATAAGGCCTATCAATTAATTAATTCCCATATTCAACCCAGAATATAATTAATTAATTAATATTGATTCATTCCACAAGAGAATCAATATTGTCCTACCTATTTGCTACCACGTTTTGAGGTAC
>JAPKLW010000382.1:82217-102861 GCA_026898455.1 Plectranthus barbatus | reverse complement strand
AAACATGTTTAGCATCGGTTTCTACCCATTCTTGGGTAGTGGATACTGAAGCTACTGACCATGGTTGTGATACTTTGCAGGGGTTCAGGCCAACAAAGCAGCTGAAGCATGACGAGATTACCTTCTCAATGGGCAGCGGAGAGCGAGTCTCAGCAGTAGCCATTGGAGATTTTACTTTATGCTTTGAAAACAATGTTTTGATTTTGAGAGATGTTTTATATGTGCCAGTTTTTCGGCGGAACTTAATTTCAGTTTCCAAGTTATTTTTTGATGGATATTCAGTTATTTTTGATAGTGGAGTTTCTATCATTGGTAATAACGGTGTTATCTGTCATGGCAAACTGATTGACTCTCTCTATATCATTGATTGTATGCATAAATCTTCCGTGAATGTTGCAAACTCATCCAATAATAATAATCATTTAAAGAGAAAGTTTTCTTCCGATGAGGATCAAACATATCTCTGGCACTTGAGACTAGGTCACATCAATCTAAAGAGGATTAAAACATTAGCATGCGATGGGCTCTTGGATTCTTTCCAAGTGGTACCGCATCAAATCTGTGAGTCCTATATAGAAGGAAAGATGACGACCAGGCCTTTTAAGGCAAGTCAGTCTCGAGCAGAGAATGTGTTGGAATTGATCCACTCTGACTTATGTGGACCAATGTCCATGCAAGGTCGTGGAGGTTATGAGTATTTCGCTACATTCATTGACGATTACTCAAGATTTGGATATGTCTATTTGCTTTGCCATAAGTCTGAATGCTTTGAGAAATTCAAAGAGTTTAGAACTGAGGTAGAAAAGAAGCTTGGTAAGACTATCAAGACTCTACGATCAGATCATGGTGGAGAATACCTCAGTAACGAGTTCTTGCAATACTTGTCAGATAACGGGATTACATCTCAGTGGACTGCACCAGGAACCCCTCAACAAAATGGTGTAGCGAAAAGAAGAATTAGAACTCTCTTGGAAATGGTCAGGTCGATGATAAGTTATGCTAGCTTGCCGATTTCGTTTTGGGGATATGCCTTGGAGACAGCGGCCTATTTGCTTAACCTGGTACCTTCTAAATCAGTTCCTAAAACACCTCTGGAACTCTGGTATGGGCGAAAGCCAAGTTCGAACAGAGTGAGGGTTTGGGGTTGTCCAACATATGTGCTGACAAAGGAACCTGATAAGTTAGAAAGTAGGTGTAAGTTGATGTTGTTTGTAGGATATCACAGGCAAACGAAAGGTGGTTACTTTTATTGTCCTGAGAATCAGAAAGTCGTTGTCAGTACCAATGCGAGATTCTCAGAGGACGAATATGTAAGAAACCACAGATCCAAGAGTGAAATTGTCCTCCACGAGCTTGAGGACAAGGAAGCAATTCCATCAGGAAAGCCCAGTGTAATGGTAAATCCACCTACAACAGGTGAGGCTATACCAACACTGCCACTAATGCAAGGTATGGGACCAACGCGTACTGTGCCAACTACTGACACGGTTCAGATGCCTCGTCGCAGTTGGAGGGTTGTCCAACAACCCGAAAGGTACATGTTCGTGGGAGAGTCTTCTGACTTGATCCCGGAAAACGGACTAGATGATACCGATCCCTGGACATATGACGAGGCGGTATCTGATAAAGATGCAGACAAATGGCTGATCGCCATGGATTCTGAAATAGAATCCATTACGGCTATGGATGTATACCAGAAAACTGATTTGCCAGATGGTTGTCGAGCCATAGGGTGCAAATGGGTATAAAAAAGAAAGAAAGGAGCGAATGGTGAAATTACAGCTTTCAAAGCAAGGCTGGTGGCGAAGGGTTATAGTCAGAAAGAAGGTGTAGACTATGACGAGACCTTCTCACCGGTAGCCACGCTTAAGTCCATTCATATACTCCTAGCCATAGCAGCACATAAGGACCTAGAAATCTGGCAGATGGTTGTCAAAACCGCATTTTTAAACGGGTACCTTGAAGAAGGTAGGGACATCTATATGCAACAGCCAGAAGGTTATGTGCTGAAGGGCGAAGAACATTTGGTCTGGAAGCTAAGTAAGTCGTTGTATGGACTTAAACAAGCTTCACGGTCATGGAATCTATGTTTTGATGAAGTGATTAAATCCTATGGATTTTCACAATGCTCAAACGAGAGTTGCGTGTACCGTCTATGTGTCAGCGGAAGCGTGGTGTTCCTTGCACTTTATGTAGATGATATTCTCCTATTTGGCGACAATGTGGAAGAATTGTCGGGCATAAAGGGGTGGTTATCCGAGCAGTTTCATATGAAGAACCTTGGGGAGGCAGGATACATCCTAGGGGTAAAAGTATTGCGGGAGCGCAATAAGAGGATGCTGACCTTGTCTCAAGGATCATATGTGGATACTGTGATTGCCCGTTTCAGCATGCAAACTGCCAAGAAAGGTCTGTTACCCTTCAGACATGGCATATATCTTTCCAAGGATAAGTGTCCGGTGACACAAAGGGAGAAAGATGAAATAAGGAACGTGCCGTATGCATCGGCCGTGGGGAGCCTCATGTATGCAATGCTATGTACGAGGCCAGATATCTGCTTTGTTGTAGGCATGGTAGCGAGATACCAGTCTAGCACTGGACAGGCGCATTGGACCGCGGTAAAGCACATACTCAAATACCTGAAAAGGACTAGAGACTATTGTCTCGTCTATCAGTATGAGGAATTGTGCCCTGTGGGTTATACTGATTCGGATTTCCAGGTAGACCGAGATGAAAAGAAGTCCACCTCTGGCTATGTGTTTACATTGGGAGGTGGGGCCATATCATGGAGGAGTGCAAAGCAGAAGTGCATTGCGGACTCCACCATGGAAGCAGAATATGTGGCAGCTTCTGAAGCTTCGAAAGAAGCGGTATGGTTTCGAAACTTCCTTCTGGAGTTAGACGTGATTCCTAAGCTACCCAAGACAATCACGATATACTGTGATAATTCGGGAGCTGTGGCTAATTTAAAGGAACCACGAACTCACAGAGCAACAAAACACATTGAAAGGATGTACCATATTATACGAGAAATTGTAGCAAGGGGTGATGTGCTAGTAGAGAAGATTGATACAAGAAATAATCTAGCGGATCCATTCACAAAGGCTCTGCCTCGGAAGATCTACGAGATGCATGTACGTAACCTTGGGCTGAGGGCAAAGCTATCCACGTAGAATGTTTGATGTAATAGTTAGATTAGTTTAGACACGTTATACTCTAGAAAGCACCTGTATAATGCTTTGAGTATAAGTGGGAGATTGATGGATTTATATACTGAAAGCATTATGATTGGTATATTATGTACAAGGTCGATTGGTTAATATACTGGGAATCATAAATGTTGTATGTTCATCTCCTGTCTGAATTAACAAACGTGTGTCACAAACGCAATTATCCTCTTATCTCGTCAATAGGGAGATCATACGGTTTGTAAAAGATCACGGAAGATCGTATGGATCGTTTGACCTAGCGAGATATAAATAGTTATCATAGCTGAGACAGTTCCAGGATAAACTGTCGGTGTAGGCTGCAGAATACGCAGTAATAAGCATCTTATCTTGGATGGCTTGGTATGCTGGTGTGGGGCACACATTGATAAGGACCTAAGTCGAGATCGATTCTTTTATCTGACATGAAAAGAATCTAGATCTCTATGGCTTGACGAGATCCTAAGCCTAAATGAAGGTGCAGAAGTATATGCAGATTGTGTATTACTTTGAGTTGCAGTGAAAGGCTCTAGTTGAGCTTGTATATCTTTATCTTGGGTAATAGCAGTTTGTGTATGTCTGTCTGGTACAGGAACTAGGTAACCACATCCAGTATATGATGGTGACATTCCCTGAACAGCTCAAAAGGTTCGTTATGCTAAGTCCTGCAGGCTGATTAAGTTCAAGCATAAGTGAAAAGGTTTGAGTGGATTGATTCAGGAATATAAGATGTTAATTAATTAAATAGCTTGTCAGAGCTTAAATTAATTAACGAATGTCTGTAACCTTAAATGTGGGGATATACCGAGCCCATGCAACCCGTACCTCAAAACGTGGTAGCAAATAGGTAGGACAGTATTGATTCTCTGGTGGAATGAATCAATATTAATTAATTAATTATATTATGGGTTGAATATGGGAATTAATTAATTGATAGGCCTTATTGGCTATTTGCATTTTGGTCCCTGGTCTGGCCCATGAAACTCAAGCCCAATAGGAGTCCAGTAATTTCCTATAAATAGGCCTCAGTTCCTCAGATCTCAACACACCACAAGATCATAAGTTGCACACAACAAACTAGTTCTGGGAGCTGTGGTGATCGACTAAGATCTGAGAACAAGGAGGAAATTCTGCTTCTCAACCGGGCAAGGGATCTGATAGAGAATCTTCACCGGATTTTCAAATTTAGTTGGGATACAGATCAGAAGATCAAATCAGGAGGATTTTTCTTCTTCTCTCTCTCCTTTGTTTTCAAAAATATCATTATTATTTTCGAAAATAAGTTGCACACCAGCATACCAAGACATCCAAGATAAGATGCTTATCCGCATATGCTGCAGCCTACACCGACAGTTTATCCTGGAACTGTCTCAGCTGTGATGACTATTTATATCTCGCTAGGTCAAACGATCCATACGATCTTCCTTGATCTTGTACACACCGTATGATCTCCCTATCGACGAGATAAGAGGATAATTGTGTTTGCGACACATGTTTGTTAATTCAGACAGGAGATGAACATACAACATTTATGATTCCCAGTATATTAACCAATCGACCTTGTACATAATTTACCAATCATAATGCTTTCAGTATATAAATCCATCGAGTCCTAGCAGTGGATTTTTCATGCGCGATACCAGCTTCGGCACAAAAATCCATGAGAACACCATTACAGAACTCGGTTCCATTATCAGAACGAATCCTCTTAACGGTAACCTACTTGCTATTCTGCTTCTTGAGGATCAACTCAGGTAGAATGAGTTTCACCTCATCTTTGGTCTTTAGCAATCGAACCCACGTGTACCTGGAGTAGTTATCAACAATCACAAGTGTATAAACCTTTTTACTATAGTGGGTGGAGTGACTGGGCCAAATAGATCCACGTGCAAGAGCTCTAGGATCCTTTCTGAAGTGGCCTTCTCTGGGTTGGATCTGAATGATGCTTTGGTCTGCTTCCCTTGCTGGCAAGCTTTGCACACACCTTCCTTGCGGAAAGTCTCAGCAGGCAGACCTACAACAAGCTTATTCTTGGCTAGATGGTTAATGATTTTAAAATTCAGATGATTTAACCT
Organism: Plectranthus barbatus; assembly: GCA_026898455.1. Lineage (NCBI taxonomy): Eukaryota > Viridiplantae > Streptophyta > Magnoliopsida > Lamiales > Lamiaceae > Plectranthus > Plectranthus barbatus. Next base: position 97,580 of record JAPKLW010000382.1, on the reverse strand, counting down.
CTTGGGCCATAGCCAAGTTGTCTCTTCCTTGCTCCATGCTATGAAGCATGAATGTTGTTGACCGCTTTGCCAATCAACAATATATAGGCCACCCTTGCGGATGCCTCTAAGCTTTACTTCACCTGTAGCATTGTCAGCAATAGAACATCCAGTATTAATGAAAGAAACGGTGTACCCATTTTCGCATAGCTGGCTAATGCTTAGCAGGTTGTGCTTGAGATTGGACACGAGCACAACATTGATAATCCTTAGTCCATTTCGCTCTATGCATCCTCTCCCAACCACTCTACCTTTGCTATTGTCACCGAACATGATTGTGGGGCCATAAAATCTTTGGATGTCAGAGAACAACTCTTCATCCCTCGTCATGTGGCCTGAACAACCACTATTAAGGATCCATTCATTTGACATACTTGATGTCTTAGCACAGGGATCCTGATCTTGCAAAACAATCAACAAGTTGATTTAGGTACCCGCTTAGCATCGGGTCCTGCGGGATTAACATGGATCATGGTTCCTTTTGGAACCCACATCTTGTAGATCTTCTAGATTTTCTTCTTGATCTCACCCTTCACAACCTTCTCGACCTTAGGATAAGTACGCTTTGCATAATTAGATCTAGGTGTGGTTGTGTGATTAACCTTCCTAGTCCTTTGAAATGGAAGTGGTTTGGACTCAGACCTCACATAGGTGTTCCTCCTATGTGGTGTGTAAGAGTGATATTGTGGTCTTACACCATGATAATGAACTTGCTTGCCATTGTGGAAGGAAGGATATGCTTTCCTAGCATTGGGAAGAAAATGCTCAGCATTCCTTATCGACACTGCTGGGGATGACTGCTTAGCATTGGCTTGCTATGTCCTCTGCTGAGGTCTAGCAGATGCCTGCTTAGCATGCGATCTCTGGTTCCTCTGCTGAGGTTCAGCAGATCCACTCTGCTTACGTCTTCCCCCCTGCTTAACGTTTGAGGATTCAAAAGTCATCTTTCCCTTAGTATCCTCTTTAGCATATAACTTTCCAGCAGAGACGAATTGAATCTTTCTCTGCTTAGAAGTTTCTGCCTTATCAAGTACAACCTTCTCAGAGGGTTTGCTAGAAGCTTCAATACTACCAAGGCCTAACCCAGATCTATCAGTATGAGATCTTTGTTGGCTCACAATGGCATTTAGTACTGCCTTGCTAGTAGTATAAGCACAAATGCATTCCTTATTAGCCCTGTTTTTCAAAGCGTGATTCTCCTTTTCAATGTTTTGGAAATTTTCAGAGAGTTTGGAGAAATCATCCTTGAGTTTCGAGAGTTCTTCGCTATCAGACCTTAGTCTTTCGACTTCATCGATCAAAGATGTGACTTTTAATTGTAGCGAACTTTTCTCTCCTACTATAGCATCTTTCATTTCATACATCTTTGAAAACTCTAAAGATAGCTTAGTAAGGTAATCATCCTCGGAATCTAAAGAAGTAGACTCCTCCGATTGATGTGTGATAGCTAGAAAAGAAATACTCCTGGAGATTACCTCCTGAGCATCGACTGCAAGAGCTGATTCAGCATCCGCATCAGCATCCTCAACAGAATTTTCCATTAACACGAGCATGGCTTCCTCATCATCTTCTTCGGAGGAATAGTAATACTCCTCATCATTATCTGGGATATCAGGTTCCTCAGTCCTCGTCAGCAACGCCCTGGTAACGGCTTTAACAGCACGTCTCTCAAATCTTTGCTTCATGCGCTCTCTCTCCTCATTGCTGACTTTCGGACATTCATGCTTGAGATGATCTGGCGAATCACATTCAAAGCATGTCCTAGGCTTTCGCTCTGCTGAGCGGGTGGATGATGAAGAAAGTTTAGCTTCCTTGGCTTCTTTCTAAGCTTTGGCTTCCAGCATCAGCTTCTGATGCTTTTTATCTGCTCTTCCAGCTCGCTGATCTTTAAATCAATAGGTTGAGAACCCGAGGTTGAGACAACCTCCTTTGCTGGCGACGCTGGAGCTGATCTCTCACTACGGAAAAGCTTCTTGGGCTTCCATTTGCTGGGATCTCTCTTAACGAAGAATGCTAAGTCCTCAGAGTTAGCAGCGAGTGTCGATGAAGCTTGTCCCACAACTGCTTCATTCTTCTTCAACTGTTGGATTATAAACTCGTAAGTTTTAAGTTGAGCAAATACCTCAGAAGTTGACATCTTGCTGAGGTCCTTCTCGCTCAAGCTCGTCATCTTCACGAACCAGTCTTCTCTTGGGAAGATTTTAGAAATGATCTTTTTGTTCATCTCCCCGTTGTCATATGTCTTTCCCAGGTTGTGAAGCTCTCCAACAATAGTGTTGAACTTTTCTTCCATAGCTTGAATAGATTCTCCTGCATGCATAGAGAAGGATTCATATTTATCAACAGCTACCTAGAGCTTGTTGCGCTTCATTTGGTCGGTTTCCTGGGAGGATTCACAGACACAATCCCACATTTGCTTGGCAGTATCAAAGTCCAAGGCTTTATCTGCCATCAACGAAGGCAAAGAATCAAGGATAAGCTTCTTTACTAAGTGCTCCAGCTGAGCTCGCTTTTTATCCTGTATCGTGTACTCCTCGAATGGCTTTGGGATCATTTGACGTGGTGTCGATTGTCCATCAGCGACCTATCCTACGAAAGTGTTAGCTTTCATAATTTTAATAGGACCTTTCTCAAGAACATCCACCATCTTCGGATGAATGCTTTGAAGTTGTATGATGGTGAGCTTCTGCCATGACTTGAACTTCTCCTTGGTATACTTGGGCAAGGTATGGTTCATCTTGGCAAATTTTGAACCTGAGCTAGATAAACAAAGGAACAGAATACCAGCGCAAGGAAAAACTAGATATGGTCTTAAAGCGACTCAGAAGCAGTCGGTCTTTCAGCCGCCTGCTCTGATACCACTTGTTGGTCCCAAGATCACAGTCGTCGTGGTGAATACGAACAACAAACACACACGAAATGCAGCGGAATATTAATGTTCACTTGCACTTAAGTCGTTCTTTATCAAAGTAGTTTAGCTTAAGGTAGGATTAGGGTTTCTTCGAGTTATACTCTAGCAACTTGGTTGCTAAGTTTCAAAAACAAACACGAGAAACCGTAAATCAATAAAATAGTAAAGAGACACAATATTTATAGTGGTTCGATCAAATAGATCTATGCCAACTCCTTAGCCGAAACGCTAAGAATTTCACTAAGAAAGTATATGAAATACAAGGATTCACCTTTCACTTGTAGCAGGCGGTTTACTTTCGACACGGCCACTACAAAACTATCCTTCGTTACATCGTTCTTCTCAGTCAGCTGCAGCTCCGGCCAAGTTAAGGGCGAACCTTCGCAAAACTTTTCCTTCGCTGCTAGGGGGAGCTTTTAAAGTTCTCTCCTGAACTTGTCTGTTTTGGCAGTATGCCTGTCGTAGTCAATCCTTTTTTAGATATGTGACTGCTGGATGCTTCCTAGGATGGAAGGTATCCCAATGATTGGATTCTCGACCAAAGTCAAGGAATCTCTTAAAGGCAGTGTCAGATATTCAATGGAAGACACTCCTGGTTGTTGAGAGCTTTGAATACACTTTTATCTCGTGCTCTCAACTGACTTCTTTATCACTTGTTCACTTTGTCGAAGGAATCTCTAACTTTGGATGTTTGCGAGTGTAGGCAATGATTGAAGCAGTAGTCGTCTCACACTTCTGGACTTGTCTTTTATACCTCGAGATTCAAACTTTGAATCTCCATACCCGTTAGACACAACGGCTCCTTCGTCCAAGAGTGGTTCAACTTTATCCATCCTTTCCGGCATCGTACAGTACTTTCCGACCTACTTCAGGAAAGTTTTGCCCTTTGCGTGTACGTCTGTCAGAACTGTAGTGTAGCAGTCGTTGTTAGCTATCTCGCCTTGCTAAGCCTTCTCGGAACAATCTGCTAAGCCTTCCTAGCAATCTGCTAGACCATGTATCGAACTGTTGACTGCTCAGCAGTTGCTCATGTTTAGCACTTGGTTCCTTTGACTCTAGATTGCTATCGCCTTTAGCAATCTGCTACATGCTAGCGAATGCTGACTCCTTCAGCATTCCGCTATACTTTGCTTTTTGCAAATGCTAACTTCTTCTAGCATTCTGCTACTTGTTCTTCCGACTGCTGAGCACTTGATTCTAGTAGTTTCTTCCTTTGACATAGGATTGCTAACTCCTTAGCAATCCCCTCCTTAGCACTTGACCGCTATTATCTCTAGCAGTCATCCTCGTCTGCTAATATCTCTAGCAGCCACAATCTGCTAGGAATGATTCTAGCAATCTAATCTATTACAACTCGATACTTAAGGCCTATACAGGACATTAAAAGAGTTGTTAAACTATACTAGAATTCAGCAATTGATCGACCAATCTACTAAGGTTTGATCCAACAAAACCTTTTACAATATGACCCTAAGGGAGATTTAAAAATAATTTCCCAACACATTATATCCTCAAATGCTTCTAAGCAACTAACGAAAAATCTAACTCCAGTTACAAGATATCGATTTAGAATACACACTAGGCCCATACTGCATGACTCTCATAACCTTTGATATCTTTTAATTAAATCAATCCTAGAATACCAGTGAGAAACACAATTATGCAAAATACACTTGTAGACGTTTACACACAAGCCCTTCCACTATTTACATGATTAAAATTGTTTTTAGAATTCCCAGCAACCCATGAACCTCCAGGAACTAGCAAGCTACACTCGTAGATGTTTACTAAGACGAGAGTCCCACTTTGTGTCTACGACAACTTTGTGAAGGTCTGTTGATATTAACTAAAAAAATTTGCTTAGTATTATTTATAAACACTCAATTTGTGCATTTACTGCTTTGAATTTGCTGGATATTTGCCTTGGATTGAATCTTTCAGTGACATTTATGTGCTTAATTCATATTCTTTTAGGAAATATTACGTTTGGTATGATTTTGGGTAATCTATGCAAGATTCACGCACAATTGAGTTGCTTATAGGATATGACTGAGTATTATGGTGCCAATTGACGTTCATCTGCATTGGGAAGAGGAAGAAGTGAGAAAAGACGAAAGAAAAAGTGCAATTTCTATTCGTGACGGAAACGGCGACCTAAAATTTGAACTCGGCGGTCGGCGAGTTAGCAAATGGGTCACCGAATCCATATTTTTCTCCAATTTCTTACGATGCAGAAACAACGACCCATGTGCACAAAAGGCGGTTGCCGTCGTCGCTTTACGGTTCGCCGAAAATTGATGTAAATTTCATGTCTTTTTGAATTTTTACAAGATATATATAATTATAGGGTTTCAAGGAGTCATTAGTATCAGTCGCCATTATTTTTAGATTTTTGAGAGTTGGGAAAGAGCAGAGAATTCAACCGAGAACTCAAAACACGAAGATTGAAGATTCAGAATTGAAGACCACGATTTTTAGTTGTATGTTTCCCTTATCTTTGTTTATTTGTATCTCTTTCTTGATGGAATTTAGCATGTCTGGCTAAATACATTATGGATTCTAAGGTTTGAACCTATGTTGAATTTTATGCAATCGTTTATTTAATTTGATTTTCCTTTTCCATTCACATTCTGATTTCCTGGGTTTTTGATTATTTGCTTGATATTGGCCATTGATGGAAAATTGGTTGATATTCTTTAATTGAGAAGTCTATGTTTATCAATAGGTTTTACGAGATAATTAGATTTGATAATTTGAATATATGAGAGGAATTTGAATTATTAAAGGCTTTAGAAATCTAAGGTTTTTATCAACAGAAAATTTCTTTTTGCGCATCTGAGAGGAGTCATTAGGATTTTTATTTCCTTGTCATGGTTTAGAATTTGAGAGAATCACCTGATAACATATTTATGATTAACTCTTGTGTTTGGAAATTAAATTGGAATTGGATTGAATAAATACTTTGCATAATTATTCACCGAAGTGGATAATCCTGGAATCCTGTTTTCTCCATACTTTCTAAATCAACCTTTTATTTCCTTTTTAATTATTTACTTTCAAAATTTCCTAGTTTAATAAACCAATTCTTTTTATCAAAGTCTCTAGATAGTAGCAAGATATTTGTGTTAGAGTGCTTAACTATATTTCGAGTCTACAATCTTTATCTTCGATATTTTTTATTACTTTCCATCTATAATGGTTTATACACTTGAAGAATAACGTGTTGCAAAACACGCTATCAAGTTTTTGGCGCCGTTGCCGTGGATTGCATAGATTTATAATTAACACTATTTCTGACATTAAGCCACTAATCTAGAATTTATTTTATGCATATTTTATTTTTATTTTCTGTGTTGATCACTTTTGGAGTTTCTTTTCAGGTAGCATATGTGAACCAGATTGAAAGGTCCTCCACTTGATCCTATTGATCCGGAGATCGAAGCTATTTGTCGTAGAAATTCAGTCAGAAGAAAAATTAGCATTCCCTAATGCAGTTGCAGAGGCTATTACAGGAGATGAATCTGAAGCTCCTAGACGAGGAAGTTCAAGCAGTGCCTCGCGATGCAACCATTGATGAGATGTATGAGCCCATGATTGACCGGCATCACCGTGCTGACTGTGGGCTGAAGGTGAACACGTCGAATTTTGATTTGAAGACTGGGTTGATTCAGATAGCTCAACAGAATCAGTTTGGAGGGTTTTCTTCTGAAGATCCTCATGTGCACATCCAGTCCTTCTTACTACTATTTGACACGGTCAAGTAGAATCAGGTGCTTGTTGACTACATCAGACTGCGGTTGTTCTCCTTCACACTGCGTGATAGAGTCCTTTCTTGGTATCTATCACTGAACCGTAGCGAGATCGCAACATGGGAGGAGCTTTGCAAGCAGTTTTTGATCCAGTTTTTCCCACCGAGCAAGACTATCAGGCTGCAGACTCAAATTGCTCAGTTCAGGCAATTTTCTAGAGAGTCTCTAGATGAGGCATGGGAGTGTTATTAGGATCTTCTTCGTGCTTGCGCTTGTCATGGATTTACTGAAAAGCAACAAGTTTGCTATTTCTCTGGCGGGCTTGACAACGAGACTCAAAAGCATGTAAATGCTTATGCTGGAGGCTCCATCACTGCTAGACCTCCTAAGGAGGGCATGAAACTGCTGGAAACTATGGCAAAGAGCCAGTACAACTAGCCTACAGAGAGAAATGATCGCAGAGTGGCCGCAATCGATGATACTGGAGATTTGGCTGCTAAAGTCTGATAAATGAGACAGGAGGTAGCTGCTTCTACTAAATCACTGGAGACCTGCCTTAGTAAGCTGGAGAATAATCAACCTCAGTATGAGTTTGATCAGGGGGCTGAAGTTCAGGTTGAGGATGCGAATTACGTAAATCAGAGGAACTTCAACAACAACAGGGGGTATGCGAAAGGGAACATGGCTTATCATCCCTACAACAGGAACCACCCGAATTTCTCCTATTCTAATCCGAGTAATTCACTACAGCCCCCACCTGGGTTTTTTGTAACCAATGGGGCGATTAATGAGCCTAAGTAGCCGAGCATGAGGGAACTCCCACTAAATTTATTGCTGTGTCTAAGGCCAAGACAAGTAAGATGGAGACGGATATTACAGAGTTGCAGACTGGCATGAGTGAAATGGGAAACCATATGAAGCAGATCGACACTCAGATTTGCCAGATTGCTAATATGATTAGCAACCAGCACACTCCTGGACAGTTCCCTAGTAATACTATGGTGAACCCGAAGGAATCATTGTAATTCCTTTACAACTCGTATTGGAAAAGCATATGAAGGTCCACCCATTCCTGCTGATATGCCTGTGCAACCTGAAGTTGCACAGCCTGCTGATGTTCTTCCTAAAGAAGAACAATTGAAAAAGAGCAAGGGTACTTGTCCTGAAGACAGTACCAAACCTGCTGGCCCAGACTCTGTTCCCTTCTCACAAAGGTTTGCTAGGAAGCAGAAGAATCAGAGGTATAAGAGGTTTCTGGAGCATATGAAGAAAATTCACATTGAGGGTGTGCAGAAAATTCCTGGGTATATGAAATTTCTAAGAGATATGGTTACCCAGAAGAAGCCGTTTGGAGCATTCGAAACTGTCAATCTGTTTGAGGAATACAGTGCAATAATCCAAAATAAGATGCCAGTAAAAAGGGCGGATCCGAATTGTTTCTCAATCCGAATCGGGGGATAGAATTTCGAGAAGGTCCTCTGCGACTTGGGGGCTAGCATCAACCTGATGCCCCTTTCTATTCTCAAGAGGCTGCAGATTTGGAATATCAAGCCTACCACCATCAAGCTTCAGATGGCAAATCGATCAGTGAACTATCCTAAAAAGGTAGTTGAGGATGTGTTGGTGAAGGTGGGCCAGTTTATTTTCCCAGCCGATTTTGTGGTCCTGGATATGAAGGAGGAAAGAAATATTCGATTGATACTTGGGAGACCGTTCCTGAAATATTCAGTTAGAGAGATTATTGAGAGTTTTGAGAGATCACCAGTCTGCTATTGGGTGGTCGTTATCTGATATCAAGGGTATTAGCCCTTCTATATGTATGCTCAGGATTTTACTTGAGGATGGATATAAACTGAAGGTGTAGCCGCAGCGATGGTTGAATCCCATAATGCATGAGGTTGTGGGGAAGGAAGTGCTCAAGTTGTTGGATGCTGGAATGATCTATGCCATCTGAGATAGTGAGTGGGTGAGTCCTACTCATGTGGTGGCCAAGAAAGGAGGTACCACAGTCATCCAGGATGAGAATGGCCTGTGTTGGGAATTATTTGTAAATTCCTCCCTTAGATCAAAATTGTAAAAGGTTTTGTTGAATCAAAGCCTTAGTACATTGGTCGATCATTGCTTAATTCTAGCATAGTGTAGCAAACTCCTATGTAATGTCCTGTTTAGGAAAAATATGGAGTTGTAATAGATTAAGAAGTGCTTGAGAAGATTGCTGAAGAATTCAGCAAATGGAATGAGGGAAATCAATTCAAGCAACTTCGGGATGCTAGAAGAGTTCTCAGCAGATGGTAACTGCTAGAGAAATTAGCAGACAAGAATGACTGCTAGAGATGATAGCGGTCAAGTGCTAAGAAGAATGATTGCTAAGGCGTTAGCAATCATAAGTTAAGGAAGAGACTGCTAGTCAGAAGCAGAAGATAGCATTCGCTAGCATACAAGCAGATCGCTAAGGAATAGTAATCAGCAGTCAAGACCTAAATGCTGAAATTAGCATCTGCTGAAGGAGTCAGCAGATTGAAGAGCTGATTGCTAGAAGAGCGTAGCAATCAAAAGACTGAGCAGATTGTTCCAGCATTCTCCGAGAATGCTAAACAAAGAAGATATATAACAACGATCTCTAAATACTACCGTTCTGACAAAAGTACAACTGAAAAGACAAAAGCTTTCCCAAAATAGGTCCGAAAGTACTGTACGACGCCGAAAGGGACTGATAAAGTCGAACTCCTTTTAGATGAAGAAGCTATTGTGTCTAACGGGTCTGGAGATTAAAACTTTGAATCTCCAGATATAAAAGACAAAGTCCAAACAGAGAGACGACTACTACTGCTCATTCTATACAACAAACACAACTGAAAAATCAAGAGATTCCTTTGAAAAAGCGAAAAAAGCAAAAAGGAGAGTAGTCAGTTGAGAGCCCACATTTAAGAAGAATCTTAAAAGCTCTCAAAAGCAAGTGTCACTACATTGAATACCCGACACTGCATTCAATAGATTCCTTGACTTTGCTCAAGAATCTTCAATCATTGGGATACCTTCCATTCGTAGGAAGCATCCAGCAATCACATCTGTGATAAGGGATTGACTCTCACGGGCAACTGCCGCCGAAACCAGATAAAGCTCAGAGAGAACTATAAAATCTCCATTACAGGGAAGGACAAGTTTTACGAAGGTGCGCCCTTAACTTGGCTGGAGCTGCGGACTAGATGATTGAAACATCAGAGGATAGCTTTGTAGTGGCTAGGTCGAAGGTTCACTACCTGCTACAAGTGTTCGGTGAATCCTTGTAATTCAATATCTTTTTAGTGAATTCTTAGCGATACGGCTAAGGAGTGGACGTAGATCTATTGGATCGAACCACTACATATATTGTGTGTTCTTTAATGTTTTATTACTTACTGTTTGTGTGGTGATTTGAAACTGATCACTATTATTTCTAACAAATTAATTATAGAAACAGTGGCAAATAAATTTGTAAACCCTAAGGTTATCGAATCCAGGGGAATTGTGTGGGAAAACTATCCTATATACTAGCTATGATCCTAAGATTCATTGTTTGAGGAATTCAAAATTAGGGTTTTGACTTAGAAAATAAAGATGACAATGCTGAAAATTAAACAGTTTTTGAAATCAAATTTAAAAGAACACAGATTCTAGGGAAGAAATCTTATTATGGATAACATGTAGGAATCAATTAATTTAACAGGTGGAATACTGCAACAATGATATATTTCCTTGTTTGGCAAATATAACATAGATTACTAATTAGTGACTATCTCCGCTCGGTCTCAAAATACACCAAATTAGTCAACCTGATAAGCAAATCAGTTCAATTCCTACAGTCTAGTACATTTGTTTGGATAGTGTAGATTGTATCATGTATTCCTAATCCAACTATCAATATTCACCTCTCGGTCCTTCTATCAATAGCTAGACATCTAAATTAATCGGCACCTCTCGGTCCTTGAATTAATCTAGAATTAAAAATAAACACAGGGATCATGAACCTAATTAATTAATCCTAACATGCATCCATAATAATATCAAATCCTAAAACCCGCTAGGGTTTCTAGCCACTCATCGCAGATAGAAATCCAAAAGAAAACATATTAAATTGCATAAACATAAAGAACTTACAAGAAAATAAAAGGGTTTCGTGTTACCCAAGTCTCCAAACTCTAAAAACTAAATTGTGGAATGAAAATATGATAGGGAATGATGAAAAATCGAATTTACATAGGTATTTATAAGGGTGGATGTGTATCCTATCAAATATAGGGCTAAAGATATGAATAAATCCGATTTTCATCAGATTTCCGCTCCAGCAAACTCGCTTGCGTCGATCGTTGTTGATTGGCATCGATCTACGTGGCTTCCTCTTCGGCGTCGATCAATGCTGATTGGCGTTGATCGACGTGGCCTCTCGCCCCTTCTTCGCGGTCTCACGGTTTGGGCCATAACGTCCTCTCCCGAACTCTTCTTGTGGAAGAACTCTTAACTGCTACTCTTACACGTCACTGCTTTAGGAACGTCTTTCTCGTGAACTAAAGCCTAAAACCTACAAAAACACCAATACACGCATAATACCACCTAATATAGACTCACGCATAGAATATATATATAAACTCAATAAAACTACATAAAATAATAGAAAATAATATAGATAAGCGAGTAAAATAATGAGTTTATAAACCCCCCCCCCCCCCAAACTTAAACGTTTGATTGTCCTCAATCAATAGGCAAGAAAGAAATCAAAAGATCATGCGATTAAAGTGCAATGCCGCACAAAATTCATCACAGTCAAGAATAAAAAATCTACTACACACAAGCAATTTGAAAGAGACAGAAAATTCTTCAATAGTGGAAGAACTCACAAGAAAAGTATCGCTCAACTCTCAAGTGTTTAAGGTATAGATGAAAGCACTCAATAACATGTATAAAGAAATTTCTACCATAAGCTTGCAAATTTTCTAATATCTCCACTGCTAGAATGTGCGCACAAGTCTAGAATCAAAAAGGACTTTCATTGGGTTGTAATGTAGGCTTTTTGTGAAGGGTAGGGAAAATTTGGCCAAGTGAATAAATTAAGTTGAGTTGATCATTCTCAACCAATGCAACCACCATCTATTCATCATTCAACCTTCTCCTCAAATATATCAACAACACACAACTTTTTTTTTCTAGCTCATTTTGAATCTCTTATGCTCTTTACAAAATTTTGTAATTTTCTTCTTTTCAGAGAGCTTATGAGAATTCTAATTATTTCTTTGAGCTTCTTTTTCACACATCTTTTCACCACTAAGTTATATTTTCTTATCTCCATATCACAATCATGCCACCCCATATACCACAACTCAAGACATGAGTGAAACCAATACTTCTTCTTAATCTCATAGACAAGGAAATAAAAATTTTGTATAGGCTCAAAAGTGGCTAACTAGGGAAAATTTAATGTGAACGGACAGTGTTTAGGGATTTGGGCTATCAAAGATGGCCTAAGATCATTTCCAAAACTTGTGCTCACTATGCAGTCTCAACACAGAAAATATGCAAGTTCTAGAGAAATCAAAACACACATGTGAATCTCACAACAAACGAATCAAAGGCTCAAAATTCTCACACAAGGGTTCAAAATTTTTCTTCCACAGTCAATTTCAAATCAGCTCAATCATCATGCAAGCATAAGTGTCAAATCAATCCTATCATGCGGTATTCAACATTCATAGGCATCTAACCACAATCAAAATCAATTCAAACTCAACCCTCAACCGATTCTAATCTCACAATCTCATTCGGGTTATTTCAAAACTCAAAAATTTTCCCACATAATAGAATAAAAACTTTATAAAAAAAATTTAAAGCGAAAATCAAAATAAATAAATGATAGAACGTTCCATCTCTTGTCCACATCCCCCAAACTTATTTCCAACTCGAAGAGTGGAATAAGTTCGAAAATCAGAAAAAAGAGGGAACGATACCTGGTAGTGGATCTCAGACATCCACTTTTTATCCCCCGGAGACTTCGGATGTTGCTCGGCGTGAATTGTTGCAGCTGGCACTTCGCGTCAATCGACGTCGAGCCGATCTCAATTTTTTTAACTACAAAATAGCTGTTAACGCAAAAATGATAGAAATTCGAAATAAATAAAAAAACAAAAATTAAAAAGAAAATACGGAAAATGGTTGGGTTACCTCTCAACAAGTGCTTGATTTAACGTCGCAGCTCGACGATACCTCAAATCACCGCCAGGGAGGTTGGGTCCAAACTCGCCGACCTTTGGAATCCACCATGTAAACCTTCCGATCCTTGATAATAGTTGTGAGCTCAGAGAAAGGTGGCGTAGTTGACAGATTCACCCCTCCGTTTCCTCGCTCCCATTCGATGGCAGCTGCTTCTTCCTCTTCAGATTCATCCCCTTCATCAGTAGTGGAGATTCGATTGCACTCCACTTTTTTCTTGCTCTTGTCGATCACAAAGGTGATCTTTTCATCGTTCGCCCGGAGTGTGATCTCGCCGCCTTGACAGTCAATGAGAGCGGCGCTAGTGTCGAGAAACTCACGCCCCAAGATCATGGGCATGTTCTCGTCCTCCTTCATCTCGTGCACCACAAAATCTGCAGGAAAAATGAGATGGCCCACACGAATGAGCACATCCTCTAGTATACCTTTCAGGCGGGACACAGACCGGTCCGCAATCTGCAGGGTGATTGTCGTGGGCCTCATCTCTCCGATGTTGAGACGCTTGTAGATGGAGTACCGCATCAGGTTGATACTGGCCCCAGTATCACATAGTACTCTCTCGAACGTGTGTTCCCCAATCTCGACTGGAATAGAGAAGCATCCAGGATTGCTTCTCTTGATGGGCACCTGCTTTTGAAGTAGCAGGCTGCACTGCTCGTGGATCTTCACCGTCTCGTTCTCCACGAATTGTTTCTTTCCACTCATCAATTTTTGGAGGTACTTCATGTACCCCGGGATTTCCTTCAATGCTTTGATCAGCGGGATGTTGATGCTGACCTTCTTCAGATTCTCCACAAATCTGGAGAACTTCTCGTCCTCTTTCTGCTTCGTGAACCTCTGTGGGAATGGCAAAGGAGGGGGTTGATCTTTAGACTACTTCAGCTTTGCGCCTCGAATAGACTTTGGCGTCGATCGACATTGATCCCTGTCTTGCATAGTTTTGCTCCTTTTCGTATTCGGAATCATTCACAGCCATCTCGGAACCCTTGTAGCTCGTCCCAGACCTCAGAGTGACGGCCTTGCAGTCTTTTTGAACCCTTCGGTTCACCTCCGTTGTGCTCGGAAGCTTTCCAGGCTTGTGTTGGTTGCCGAGTGTGGTGGCAATCTGGCTCAATTGCGTCTCCATCATCTGAAGGTGTTTTGTCATCAGTTGCATGTGGTCGGCCATCCCCTTCACTTTGGTTTCTACTTTCCCAAACCGGTTATCTGAGCTCTTGATGAATTTCTCGAGCGTCTCCTCCAGCACGAATTTCTTCCTTTCCACGATTTCTCCTCCAGTGCCTACATCAAAACCAGACGGAGGGTGTTCTGCAGCAGAAGGGTTAGAGTAAGAAAAACCTGGTTGAGATCGCCCATGGTTGTAATGATACCCTTGATTGCCTCGGTAGTTATTGTGATAACCACCGCCAATGTAGTTCACCTCCATCCCGGCAGTTCCAGACGAACTGCTTTCACCCCGGTTGATGTAGTCGGCCTCCACCGGAACAATAGCCATGCTTGGCTCTGCAACAGCTGCAGCTTGTGTTGTGCTCAATTTTTCAATCTCTTCCCGGAGCTTTTTCACCTCCGCAACCACGTCGAATTCTGGCTTGGCTTCCACAGCTTTGATCGGAATCTGTCTATCGGTCGGCCATTGGTGGCTATTCAGCGCCATGTCTGCCAGCAACCTCATGCTCTCTGCACCACTCTTCTTCATCAGTATACCACCAGCAGATGCATCAACCAACTCCTTCATGTGAGGATTCAAACCCTCATAGAAATGGCACACTTGCATCTCCAGATCGATGCCATGTCCAGGACAGAGTCGTATAAGCTCTTTGTATCTCTTCCAGGCCTCGTAGAGTGACTCATCATACATCTGCTTGAAAGTAGTAATGGCAGCTTTCCTCTTCAGCAGCAGGCTCGGTGGGAAGTAGTTGGTAAGGAACTCTGCTCGAAGCTCCTCCCATGTCCCGATTTGACTCTTATCCTGTCCAGCAAACCAAGACCCTGCCTCGTCTCTGAGTGAGAACGAGAAAAGTCTGATGGGTTTTGTATACTGAAAGCATTTATTATAATGAGTATACAACGATTTATTTCTACTATCTGTTAACAATCTTACATGTATGAACAAAGGTATCCTATTGTCTCACCGATAGGGACGATCATACGGCGTGTTGTAGATCACAGAAGACAGTATGATCACTTGACCTAGTGAGACATAAACTTGATCACAGTCGAGATAGCGTATGAGGATACGTCTGTCCGGATGGCTGCGGCATTGTCGGAATAAGTAGTCTGTCTTGGTTACTTGACATGCTGGTACGCAGAGGTGGCGTATTGATGGACCACAGTGAGATATATTCGTCTGTCTGACATCAGTGAATAAAAAATCTCATTATATTGATTGAGTCCAAACCCTAACGAAGGTTCAGGGGTTTGCAC
>JAPKLW010000382.1:70505-81817 GCA_026898455.1 Plectranthus barbatus | reverse complement strand
TTATATTGATTGAGTCCAAACCCTAACGAAGGTTCAGGGGTTTGCACGGGTTGACTGTTGCTTTGACTTGCCATGGTGGAGAGCCTGAGTAACGTGCTCGTATATCCGCATCTTGGGTAACAACAATTCGTGTAGTACCGCCTGAGACTGGACTTAGGTAACCATATCCGAGTAATAGGATGGGGACATTCCCTGAGGAGCTCAATAACATTCATCGTGCCAAAGTCCTGCAGACTGATTAAGTTCAGGCACGAGTGATAAGGTTTGAGTGGTACTACTCAGGAATTATAAGATATTAATTAATTGTAGTTAGAGCTTGTCAGAGGCTCCGATTAATTAATGGATGTCTGGTAACCTTAAATATGGGGATTCTCAATTAATGCAACCCGTTCTCATAACGTGGTAATAAAGGGGTAGGTCAATATTAATTCTGTGGTGAAAAAGAATTAATATTAATTAATTAATTGTGTCCTGAGTTCTGGACATGGGAATTAATTAATTTATAGGCCCACTTTATTATTTGCATTAGGTCCCAGGTCTGGCCCAATAAGTGTGTTGAATTGAGCCCAGGAGCCCATTATGGTTTTATAACCCTAGGTCTATAAATAGACCTCTCACTCTCTGAAACCTAACCACTTCATAACACAATTTGAAAAACCCTAGATCTAGAGAGTGAGAGAGGGGGCGTCGATCCTTTTGGGAGAAGGAAGGAGAATTTTTGAATTCTGGTCCTGCTCTAGCCACAGATCTACGGAGTCCTCACCAGTAGTAGATCTGACCAGCACCGGGATACAGATCTGAAGATCTAATCTGGAGAACAGATTTCTTCTTCCCTTTTCTTTATTTTCGATTTTCTCTAGAAATTAGTATTCTAATTTCTGTTTCCGCAGAGAAATTGGATTGCGTGGTTGAATTGGATTTTGGAATTCAAAAGCAAAAGATCGGTACAGAGACGACAGAATTACGGTAATCTCTCAATCCACAATTATGTATTAAATTCATAGGAGCATGCTAGGTTTTGAAGAATTTAATTGTGAGCAATATCCATAGATCGATCCGGTTCAGTTTGGTTTTGGTGATTCGGTTGACGGAAAAACCCTACAATTGGTATCAGAGCCAGGTTTCTGATTTATGGCTTTGTTGTTCATAATTAAATTCAATATGCATGTATGAATTTATTGTTTTGTGGATGTTTGGTTTTTGTTCCTCGTGGCAACCCGTTGATTCAGCCTGCGGTGGTTTATCCGTGTAGGGCTGAATTGTTTTGTAAAATCACGAAAAAATCCGTGATTAATGTAGATTTGAAAATTGTAATAGAATAGATTTTCTGTAATATTCAAATTTGTAATTGGACGGGTCGAGGACGAAGAATGAAGATGGAGCCGACGCGGGGCCGACAAGGACGACGGCGGGCGACGGTGGCACGGCACGGCGGGCGCGGGCCCGCGAGCGCACGGGCGCAGGGCCTGCGCGCGTGAGGCACGGCGCGGGCGCGCGGGTGGCGCGCACGGGCGCGGCACGGCAGCAACGCGCGGGGCGCGTGCGCTCGAGCGCCCGACGCTGGCCGGTGGTGGTCAGCGGCGGCTTCGGTCGTCGTCAGCTGCTGCTGTCTCGTCGCGGTGGCTCGTGTTTTGGTGATTTGTACAATCTTGTGTAAACCCTAGGGTTTGCAATAGGGTTAGGGCAAATCATCAGATCACAAAAGCCTAAAAATCCAAAAGATTTGGTGTATCCAGATTTGAAGGCCCTTGAAGATTTGGAAGATTTGAAATAGATTTGGATTTATCCAAATTAGATTCAAAATTCAAATTGTAATAGATAGATTTTATTTTTCTATTTTTGGGGCAACGAGGAATTTTTGTTTGCCTTAATTGTCCTCGTATGATATGTGATTTATTTATGTGCGCAATTAAGCATGTGTAGATAATAGGAAAAGCATGATTTACTGTTTTTATTATTTACAGGTTTTCAAGCATGCTTATGTGATTAATTTCTTTTGTTGGATTATATTTTGGGAATTTTGGGCTTGTTTAATTACATGCAAAAATTTGGAAAATATATTGACAAAAGGAAATTATGTGTGCGCATAAAGAAACCTTTTAAAAGAAAAATACTAAGCAGATTTTTTAATTAAAATCAATAGACCTCCACAAAGCGGTCCTAGGCTGTAAGTGTATCTCTCGTTCTAGTAAACGTCTACGAGTGTAGCTTGCTAGTTCCCGGAGGAGCATGGGTACTGTTGTTGGGATTTCTAGACAAACAATTTAAATTATGTGAAAAGTGGGAGGGCTTTGCGTAAACGTCTACGAGTGTAGCTTGCGTAGACCTCTTTCACAAGTATTCTAGGATTGATTTAAATTATAGATAACAAAAGCTTTAAGGGCTGTGCGGTATGGTTACGTGCCATGCTAAACTGTCTCTTTTGGCCGGAGTTAAATTTGTGGTTAATTGTTTAGAAGCATCTTAGAATATAATGCAAGAATTGCATCCCTGTTCTTGAGAGATGGCTTGGTCTAAGGTTTTCACTAATTATTAATTTCAAGTGTCAAAAGCATCCTGACATGGTAGTGAAATTAAATGGATTGGGGCTTAAAACCCGCAGTTCTGGTTGAGGGTGACATCGTAAACGTCTACGAGTGTAGCTTGCGGTGGGAACTCTTGGGCAATTAGTGGAAAACATTTGTATTTGATTTATTAAAAGGTTTTCAATGCATTTGTTTTCGAAGTTCAACATGTATGTTCTTATTTAAGATTCTTTATTGTTTCAGATATGTCTATGTCTACTGTCGATCATATACTTGCTCTCAATCCTCTAACTGGTCCGAAGTTCCATGAGTGGAGATATTGCATTGAGTATATTCTCCTGACTAAACAACACATGTGTGTTCTTACTATGATGCCACTTGCCCCACGTTACCATAAAGTATCTAGACGTGAGAAGGAGTTCTATGACAGTTGGGTGGCATCTGAGGATTTTACTTACAAGTTAATCTCAGATAACCTTTCTAGAGAACTTAAGCTCAAGTACATGGGCTATTGTAGCTCTGTTACTATCTGGATGGACTTAGTGGCTACGTATGGTGAAGTGGAACGAACTGTCAACTGTGATCTCGTTAGAGACCTTGTCTGTAAGAGAATGGTTGATGGCAGTTCAGTGACACTGCATGTGATGATCATGGATAACACCATGAAACGATTCACACGTGGAGGTGGATGTATCAGTGATCGGGCTAAGATCGATATAATCCTGAACTCCTTACCAATTTCATTCTATGACTTTAAGAAGGATGTAGCTAAGAGAAGTGAGTACTCTTTCAAGGAGTTGCTTACTGATCTCATAGCAGGACAGTCCTTCGTACCTTCATGGGAGTCTGAGTTATCAGATCTTGAGCACAGCTTGGGCACATTGAAAGATGTGGTTCATACTGTGTGCAAGAATATGATTGATCGTAGATCACGTGAGAGGAGGTCAAATGAAATGAAGAGGGTTGGTGTCACTTCAAGTGAGAAGGCATGCAAAAGCAAGGGGCAAGGTACGTCATTTGCATTTGTAACGAAAACATGTTTAGCATCGGTTTCTACCCATTCGTGGGTAGTGGATACTGGAGCTACTGATCATGTTTGTTACATTTTGCAAGGGTTCACGCCGAGGAGGGTGCTGAAGAATGACGAGGTTACCATCTCAATGGGGAACGCAGCACAAGTGAGTGCAGCTGCCATTGGAGATTTCACCTTGTACTTTGATAATTCTGTTTTAACATTGAGAGATGTTTTGTATGTGCCGGAATTTCGGCGGAACCTCATTTCAGTTTCCAAACTTTATGTTGATGGATATTCAGTTATTTTTGATAGTGGTGTTTCTATGATTGGTAATAACGGTGTTATCTGTCGTGGAATGCTGAATAATTCTTTCTATGTTGTTAACTGTAATCATAAGTCTTCCGCAAGCATTGCATGTAATTCATCCGCAATTGATAATCCTAGGAAGAGAAAACTTACTTCTTCTGATGAGGATCTTACATATCTCTGGCACTTGAGACTAGGTCACATCAGCTTGAAGCGGATTCAAAGACTTGCAGATGACGGTACATTGGACTTAGTCCGGGCTGTACCTTATCAAGTCTGCGAATCGTGCATCGAGGGCAAGATGTCTACTAGGCCTTTCAAGGCTAGTCAGTCTCGAGCAAAGGAAGTCTTGGAATTGATCCATTCTGACTTATGTGGACCGATGTCCACGCAGGCTCGTGGAGGGTACGAGTATTTCATCACTTTCATTGACGATTACTCAAGGTACGGATATGTTTACCTGCTTCGCTATAAGTCTGAATGCTTTGAGAAATTCAAAGAGTTCAAGGCTGAGGTAGAAAAGAAGGTCGGGAAAACTATCAAGTCATTGCGATCTGACCGCGGTGGCGAATACCTCGGTAATGAGTTCCTGCAATATTTGTCAGAAAATGGGATTACATCCCAGTGGACTGCACCGGGTACTCCCCAGCAAAACAGTGTAGTTGAAAGAAGAAATAGGACTCTTCTAGAGATGGGAAGATCAATGATGAGTTATGCAAACTTACCAATTTCGTTTTGGGGCTACGCATTGGAGACAACAGCTTACGTGCTTAATGTGGTGCCTTCTAAATCAGTTCCTAAGACACCTTCTGAGCTATTCCTTGGTCGCAAACCTAGTTTGTGCAAGTTTAGAGTATGGGGTTGTTCGGCACACGTACTGTCGAAGGAACCTGATAAATTAGAAAGCAGGTCAAAAGTAATGTTGTTCATAGGGTATCCCAGGCAAACGAAAGGTGGTTACTTTTACTGTCCTAAGATTCAAAGAGTTGTTGTTAGCACCAACGCTAGATTCTTGCAGGACGAGTATGTGAGTAATCACAGGTCAAGGAGTGATATCGTTCTTCAAGAAATTGAGAACGAGAATGCAATTCCAAGGGAAGGGGAACGTGTAGATGTGGGTGCACCTGTGAGAGGTACAACACCACAGACACGTTCTTCAGTGCAAGGTGCAGGACCACAAGTCACTGCACCTACTACTGACACGACACTGATGCCTCATTGTAGTGGGAGAGTTATTTTCCAGCCGGAAAGGTACATGTTCGTGGGTGAGTCTTCGGACTTGAGCCTGGAAGACGGACATGAGGACTCTGACCCACTGACTTACGAAGAGGCAGTGCAGGACAAGGATGTTGCAAAATGGCGCGTTGCCATGGATTCTGAAATTAAATCCATAACTGCTATGGATGTATACCAGAAAACTGATTTGCCGGATGGCTTTAGGGCCATAGGGTGTAAATGGGTATACAAAAGAAAGAAAGGGGCGGACGGAATGATCGCGGCTTTCAAGGCGAGGCTGGTGGCAAAGGGTTATAGTCAGAAAGAGGGCATTGACTATGACAAAACCTTTTCACCCGAAGCCATGCTCAAATCCATCCGGATACTCCTTGCCATAGCTGCGCATATGGACCTCGAGATCTGGCAGATGGATGTCAAAACCGCTTTTCTAAACGGTTACCTTGAAGAAGGTAGGGACATCTATATGCAGCAACCCGAGGGTTACATAAGCAAAGATGAAGAACATCTTGTTTGGAAGCTTAGGAAGTCCTTGTATGGACTTAAGCAAGCTTCAAGGTCGTGGAACTTGCGTTTCAACGATGTGATTAAATCTTATGGATTTGCACAGTTGGAAAACAAAAGTTGTGTTTACCGACTTTGTGTCAGTGGGAGCGTGGTCTTCCTTGCACTATACGTTGATGACATACTCCTATTTGGAAACAACGAGGGAGTGATGTCCGAAATCAAGGTTTGGTTATCCGAACAGTTCCAAATGAAGGATCTGGGTGAAGCTGGCTACATTCTTGGGATTAAGGTCTTACGAGATCGTAAAAGAAGAATGTTGAGCTTATCCCAGGCGTCCTATGTGGATACTATGATAGACCGGTTCAGCATGCAACTCGCCAAGAAAGGCTTGGTACCTTTCCGACATGGCGTTCGTCTTTCTAGTGGGCAGTGTCCTCTGACACAGCGGGAGAAAGACGAAATGAGTCTTATACCATATGCTTCGGTTGTGGGTAGTCTCATATATGCAATGCTGTGTATCAGGCCAGACATCTGTTATGCCGTTGGCATGGTAGCAAGATATCAATCAAACCCTGGACAGGCGCACTGGACTGCTCTAAAGCACATCCTCAAGTATTTGAAAAGAACTAGGAATTTCTGCCTAGTTTATCATAGTGAGGATTTGTGCCCTGTGGGTTATACGGACTCGGATTTCCAAGGGGCCCAGGATGAGAAGAAATCGACCTCAGGTTATGTGTTTACCCTGGGGGTGGAGCTGTATCTTGGAGGAGCTCAAAGCAGAAATGCATTGCTGACTCCACCATGGAGGTGGAATATATCGCCACCTCCGACGCCTCGAAAGAGGGGGTGTGGCTCCGGAACTACCTTTTAGAGTTGGGCGTGATTCCGAGTTTGCTGAGGAGCATCACAATTTATTGTGATAACTCTGGTGCAGTGGCTAACTCAAAGGAACCGCGGTCTCACAGGGTAAGCAAACACATAGAGAGAAAGTACCATATCATACGAGAAATCGTATCGAGGGGCGATGTGTTGATTAAGAAGATTGACACTGCTAACAATCTTGCTGATCCGTTTACAAAGAGCTTGCCGCAGAAAGTTTACGAAAGACATATTCGTGAGCTGGGTCTGAGGTGGATGCCGACCACTGATAGTGGTTAAAGAGACAGCAGACTAGATAGACGGACTGTATACTCTGTAATAGCTTAGTTATGCTTTCAGTATAAATAGGAGATTAATGGGTTTTGTATACTGAAAGCATTTATTATAATGAGTATACAACGGTTTATTTCTCCTATCTGTTAACAATCTTACATGTATGAACAAAGGTATCCTCTTGTCTCACCGATAGGGACGATCATACGGCGTGTTGTAGATCACAGAAGACAGTATGATGACTTGACCTAGTGAGACATAAACCTGATCACAGCCGAGACAGCGTATGAGGATACGTCTGTCCGGATGGCTGCAGCATTGTCGGAATAAGTAGTCTGTCTTGGTTACTTGACATGCTGGTACGCAGAGGTGGCGTATTGATGGACCACAGTGAGATATATTCGTCTGTCTGACATCAGCGAATAAAAAATCTCGTTATATTGATTGAGTCCAAACCGTAACGAAGGTTCAGGGGTTTGCACGGGTTGACTGTTGCTTTGACTTGCCATGGTGGAGAGCCTGAGTAACGTGCTCGTATATCCGCATCTTGGGTAACAGCAGTTTGTGTAGTACCGCCTGAGACTAAACTTAGGTAACCATATCCGAGTAATAGGATGGGGACATTTCCTTAGGAGCTCAATAACATTCATCGTGCCAAAGTCCTGCAGGCTGATTAAGTTCAGGCACGAGTGATAAGGTTTGAGTGGTACTACTCAGGAATTATAAGATATTAATTAATTGTAGTTAGAGCTTGTCAGAGGCTCCGATTAATTAATGGATGTCCGGTAAGCTTAAATATGGGGATTCTCAATTAATGCAACCCGTTCTCATAACGTGGTAATAAAGGGGTAGGTCAGTATTAATTCTGTGGTGAAAAAGAATTAATATTAATTAATTAATTGTGTCCTGGGTTGTGGACATGGGAATTAATTAATTTATAGGCCCACTTTATTATTTGCATTAGGTCCCAGGTGTGGCCCAATAAGTGTGTTGAATTGAGCCCAGGAGCCCATTAGGGTTTTATAACCCTAGGTCTATAAATAGACCTCTCACTCTCTGAAACCCTAGCCACTTCATAACACAATTTGAAAAACCCTAGATCTAGAGAGTGAGAGAAGGGGCGCCGATCCTGTTGGGAGAAGGAAGGAGAATTTTTGAATTATGGTCCTGCTCAAGCCACAGATCTACAGAGTCCTCACCAGTAGTAGATCTGACCAGCACCGAGATACAGATCTGAAGATCTAATCTGGAGAACAGATTTCTTCTTCCCTTTTCTTTATTTTTGATTTTCTCTAGAAATTAGTATTCTTATTTCTGTTTCCGCAGAGAAATCAGATTGCGTGGTTGAATTGGATTTTGGAATTCAAACGCAAAAGATCGGTACAGACACGACGGAATTACGGTAATCTCTCAATCCACAATTATGTATTAAATTCATAGGAGCATGCTAGGTTTTGAAGAATTTAATTATGAGCAATATCCATAGATCGATCCGGTTCAGTTTGGTTTTGGTGATTCGGTTCACGGAAAAACCCTACACAGTCTCATTCTGATCACATCTTTGGTTACTCCATTATGCTTCACAATGTTACACACCTCAATGAATTGGTTGAGGTGAGTATATGGATCTTCTACAGCTCTCCCCCCAAACTGGTTTTGCTGCACCATCTGAATTAGGCCTGTGCGTAGCTCGAAGTTGTTGGCATCAATGCTAACTCTGAATCCGGCCTCCGCTTGCTGTGGATGAAATCGATCCAAGATGGACCTTTGTGGGATCACCACTTGCCTATCCTTTAACTCTGCCAGTCTTGCAGCTTGTTCCGTCTGAGTAGCCTGGGCTGCTTGTAGTTCTGCTCTCAGCTGCGGTACTTCATTCACAAATTGCCTCTGCTCCTCGGGAGTCATATTTTGCAGAGGTGCTTCAGGATTCTCAGCCATCTCTTGCTGTTTTTCTTTTCCTTTCTTTTTGATTTTCCTGCAGGTTGCTTCAATTTCAGGGACAAAGGCCTCGAGTGTCTTCCCTTTGGCTCGCGTGTCCATGCACCTGCACAGAAAATAGGTAAATGTTAGTTCAGCGTCGATCAACGTAAATTCACATCGATCGCCGCAAGAAAGTGGTCGGCGTCGATCGATGTAAGGTGTCCGTCGATCGATGCAGCAAAGGGATCGACGTCGACCGATGCTAAGGGGCGTCGATCAACGTGGAATGCAGACACAAAAATACGCACACGTACAAAAAAATAAAACTCAATCCAACAAATCCTAAAACGAACTAGTAACAAGATAAAATCTAACGATTCCCCGGCAACGGCGCCAATTTGATCACTGTTATTTCTAACAGATTAATTATAGAAACAGTGGCAAATAAATTTGTAAACCCTAAAGTTAATCCAGGGGAATTGTGTGGGAAAACTATCCTATATACTAGCTATGATCCTAACATTCATTGTTTGAGCAATTCAAAATCAGGGTTTTGACTTAGAAAATAAAGATGACAATGCTGAAAATTAAACGGTTTTTGAAATCAAATTTAAAAGAACACAGATTCTAGGGAAGAAATCTTATTATGGATAACATGTAGGAATCAATTAATTTAACAGGTGGAATACTGCAACAATGCTATATTTCCTTGTTTGGCAAATATAACCTAGATTACTAATTAGTGACTATCTCCGCTCGGTCTCAAAGTACACCAAATTAGTCAACCTGATAAGCAAATCAGTTCAATTCCTACAGTCTAGTACATCATTTTGGATAGTGTAGATTGTATCATGTATTCCTAATCCCACTATCAATATTCACCTCTCGGTCCTTCTATCAATAGCTAGACATCTAAATTAATCGTCACCTCTCGGTCCTTGAATTAATCTAGAATTAAAATAAACACAGGAATCATGAACCTAATTAATTAATCATAACATGCATCCATAATAATATCAAACCCTAGAACCCGCTAGGGTTTCTAGCCACTCATCGCAGATAGAAATCCAAAAGAAAACATATTAAATTGCATAAACATAAAGAACTTACAAGAAAATAAAAGGGTTTTCGTGTTACCCAAGTCTCCAAACTCTAAAAACTAAATTGTGGAATAAAAATATGATAGGGAATGATGAAAAATTGAATTTACATAGGTATTTATAGGGGTGGATGTGTATCCTATCAAATCTAGGGCTAAAGATATGAATAAATCTGATTTTCATCAGATTTCCGCTCCAGCAGACTCGCTCGCGTTGATTGTTGCTGATTGGCGTCGATCGACGTGGCTTCCTCTTCGGCGTCGATCGATGCTGATTGGCATCGATGGACGTGGCCTTTTGCCCCTTCTGCGCGGTCTCACGGTTTTGGCCATAACTTTCTCTCCCGAACTCTGATTGACCCGATTCTAGTTGCGTTGGAGAGCTAACTCAAAGCATCATCCATTTCCATGTGCCAATAGCCCGAATCCTACTTATGGAAGAACTCTTCACTGCTACTCTTACACATCACTGCTTTCGGAACGGCTTTCTCGTGAACTTAGGCTTAAAACCTACAAAAACACCAGTACACGCATAATACCACCTAATATAGACTCATGCATAGAATATATATATAAGATCAATAAAACTACATAAAATAGTAGAAAATAATATAGATAAGCGAGAAAAATAATGAGCTTATCAGAAACCTAGCAACGATAGTTGCTAGAGTATTTGTCTGTAAGAAACCCTAATCTTTTACCTCGAGCTAAGACATTTTTATGAACATAAGTGCAAGATAAACTTTAAACTTCCGCTGCATTCGTGAGTGTTGCTTGTTTGTTATTCACCACGACGACTCTGATCTGGGACCAACAGCCTAGAGATTGCTCACAGGCCTATTACGGGTTGGTGGATGTGTATTGACTATAGAGCACTTAACAGTGCTACTCGTAGAGATCAGTTTCCTCTTCTCTTTATTAACCAGATGTTAGATATGTTGGCTGGATATGATTTTTACTGCTTTTTAGATGGTTATTTTGGATATAATCAAATTGCTATTGCCCTTAAGGACCAACATAAATCTGCTTTTACTTGTCCTTATGGTATTTTTGCATATAGAATAATGTCTTTTGGATTAAGTAATGCTCCTGCTACTTTCTAGAGATGTATGATGTCTATTTTTAGTGGACATGTAGAAAACATCATGGAAGTGTTTATGGATGATTTTTCTGTGTTGGGTCATTCATTTGATAACTGTCTGGAAAACCTGATTACTGTGTTGCTGCGCTGTCAAGAAACTAACCTTGTTTTGAATTGGGAAAAGTGTCATTTTATGGTACGAGAAGGCATTGTTCTAGGCCACAAAGTTTCTGCTGCAACTTTGGAGGTGGATCGTGCAAAGATCGTTGCTATCTCAAAGCTGCCACCCCTACTAATGAGAAGTCAGTGAGGAGCTTCCTGGGTCATGCAGGCTTCTATAGGAGATTTATTAGGGAGTTCTAAAAAATCTCTAAACCCCTGAGTTCATTACTAGTTAAAGATGCAAAATTTGTTTTGATGAACAGTGTGTAGGATTCGAGTCTACAATCAACAACGTGAGTTGTTATTTAATTC
>JAPKLW010000382.1:0-65505 GCA_026898455.1 Plectranthus barbatus | reverse complement strand
TATACAAACACTTAATCATTTATGCTTTCTGTATACAATCCCAACACAGTGTTTGAAGGCTTTTGAGAAGTTGAAGCAGACCGTCCATACAACTCCGATTCTTATCTCACCGGATTGGTCAGAGCCATTTGTCCTCATGTGAGATGCCAGCGACTCTGCTGTTGGAGCTACTCTGGGACAAACGAGGAACAAAATTTTCAGAGTGATTCACTATGCAGGTAAGACCTTGGATGAAGCCGAGGACAATTATACAACAACTGAAAAGGAGCTACTGACTGTGGTTTTCGCGTTTGATAAGTTATGTGCTTATCTTGTGGGGGCGAAGACAGTTGTGTATAAGGATCATGCTGCCATCTATTATCTGTTCGAGAAGAAGGAAGCAAAGCCTAGGCTGATTCGATGGATACTACTACTACTACAGGATTTCGACATGGAGATTAAAGATCACAAGGGATGCGAGAATGTAGTGGCAGACCATCTATCTAGGCTCGAGAATCTGGTGGAGGGAGATGGTCCTAGGATTCGCATTACTGAAGTGTTTCCAGACAAGCAGTTGTTGGTAGATGAGGTGGATACATGGTACATGGACCTTGTGAACTACTTAGTTGCAGGGGTGCACCTGATCTGACTTCTCATCAGAGGAAGAAGTTTTTGCATGACTACAAGTTCTACTATTGGGATGAGCCCTTTCTATACCGCCGTTGTGCTGATATGGTGCTTAGGCGGTGCATTGGAATGCAAGAGAGGAATCATATTGTGGAGGACTTTCACTTGTTTCCATATGGTGGCCACTGTGCGGCGAATAGGACGACAATCAAAATCTTGACCAGCGGATTTTATTGGCCTACTATCTACCGCGACTGTCACAAGTTCGTGGCTAGCTGTGATCGATGCCAGAGGATGGGGAACATATCTAAGAGGTATGAGATGCCTCAGAAGTATATGCTAGAGGTTGATCCATTTGATGTTTGGGGAATCGACTTTATGGGACCATTCCCTAAGTCTTATGGCTACCAATACATCTTGCTTGTTGTCGACTATATGACCCGGTGGGTGGAGGCTATCCCCACTGTGACTACTGACTCAAAGGTGATGTTGAAATTTCTTCAGAAGAATATATTGTCTTGATTTGGAGCACCTCGAGCACTATAGAGTGATTGAGGGTCACATTTCAAGAACAAGTGGCTTGGGAGATTGTCAGCCAAGTATGGAGTTCGCCACAAGATCACTTCTTTGTACCATTCTCAGGCCAATGGGCAAGCAGAGTTAGCCAACCGTGAGATCAAACAAATTTTGGAAAAATCAGTCATTTCCAGGAAGGATTGGGCTACTCGATTTGATGATGCTCTGTGGGCATACGAGACAGCTTTCAAAATTCCGATAGGTATGTCGCCATACCAGTTAGTATTTGGGAAGTCATGTCACCTGCCGGTAGAATTGGAGCATAGAGCATTCTGGGTTGTGAAGAAGATTAATTGGGATTTGAAGGCGGCATAGGAGAAGAAATGTCTTCAGCTCAGAGCTTGAAGAATTCTGGAATGAAGCCATAAGAGTTCGAGGCTATACAAGGAACATGCTAAGAAGTTCCATGATCAACCTATCTGAAGTCGTGACTTCACCCTAGGTGATCAGGTATTGGTATTCAATTCTCAATTACGATTATTTCCTGGAAAGCTGATATCTAGGTGGACAGGTCTATACTGCATTCAAAAGGTAAACCCCAATGGTACGTTTGAATTACTTAGTTCTGATGGTAATTTATTCACTGTTATGGTCAACGAGTCAAAAAGTACTTTCATTCTGAGTCGGTGTCATTTGTCTGTCAAATTAACTTGATTGATCCATAGGATAATTTAGTGTTGTGTCTAGCTACAAACAATAAATAAAGCGCTTGTTGGGAGGCAACCCAACTATTATTTGCTTTTTAGTCGTTTGAATTTTTGTTATATTTCCCGTTTTTTGTGTTTTAAGTTCACTTTTGGTGTTTGAGGTTGTTTAGTGCAGAAAAAAAAGATGGAAACGTGAGGAATTCTTGGAAAATACAAACTCGGTGACCAGAATATGAAGTCGGCGGTCATGGTACGTGAAAAATCGGGTTGCCAAGTTCATCAAAAAAAATTTGGTTCGGCACAAAATCGACAACTAGAAAATAGATTCGGCGGTCACCAAATTTGTTAGTTAGGTCGCCAATTTTAAAAGAATTTCAATTTACATTCGGCACACATTCAACGACCGGTTTACAATTTTGGCAGTCGCCGAAAGTACAATTTGGCCACCAAAATTGCAAAATATTTAATTTTTGTTCGGGACATTTTCGGAGACCGAACAATGGTCACTGAAAATGTCCCGGGTCACCGTTTTTGTTTTAAAAATCAATAAATTTAAATTTGAACTCTCTTTTCTCACTTTTCTCTCTATCCCGTCTCTAAAAAACACAAACCGAGGAAAGTCTTGCAATATCTTCTCCAAATTACTCCTTCCACACACAAAATCTCACTAATTCCTCCTACATATTGCTTACCCATCACATTGTGAACGAGTTTATTTGAGTGGTTTGTGGTTTTTTGCCCAAAATCAAGAAATCTCCAAATCCTAGGGTTTTCAAATTTCTCAAATTTTCCTTTGAATTTCATGTACTTTTCTCTTTCTCTCTTGTTAATTCGAGTGTTTAAGTGTTAATTCAAATCTTGGTGTGCAATGGGGGTTGAATTTTGTCGATTGTTGAATTTTGGTTATGCTTAAACGTGAATTTAGGGGTACTTGAGTGAAATTTTTATTGAATTAGCTTGTTGGGTCTCTCATGTGCCTATTTATATTATTTGGAGAGTTAATTTGGTTTTGTTGATGTTGGAATTGTTGATTTGTGAATTTTGAAGAATTCGGTTTAGATATTTGAGTGTAGGGGAGTAGGGGACTTTGAATTTTGCTACTTGTTTGTCTAAGATTCCATATGCTTAATTGTGTTTCAAATATCATGGGAAGATAGTTTGGTTTGTATTTCAATTTTGGAAATTGGAATTGTTATATTTAGGGAAATTGATGTTGGTAGCTAGATGAACTGCTTAATGAGATTGGCTTGTTTTTGTCTTGTTTCTATCTAAATTTGGAGCCTTGGTGGAGTTTGGGAAATGTAGGAGTTGATTGTGGAATTGAGAGTTGCTTTCATTGTGAAATTTCCTAAATTTTGAATTGAGTTGGGAAGTATCTTATTTATTCTTCTTGTTTGAGTCTAAGGGATTTATTGTTTGCATATCTTATTTATTCTTCTTGTTTTTCCTTTAAATTGTTGGGTTCTGAGTTTACCAATTTGAGCGCAGGATTATCATGGTACCACGACGTCGCCTTGCCGCCACCAACCAAAACACACTAGAATCCTATGGCATACAACTCCACAGGATGGAGTTCTTGGACGCCATCGACCGTGTGGTCTGTCGGGGGGTGGAGGCAACTGAATATATTGACATAGAGGCCCTTCATACTCTAGGGCTCTATGACTCCATAAAGGAGCTCTTTAAGGGTATTGGGTGGGGGGCCATTCTGAATCTGGTGGCCCCTACCTACAGAAGACTAACTTTGGAGGTGATGAGCATACTTAATGTCACCACCGTGGACCGAACTACTCAGGGAGGTGCCATGTTACGGGCTATGAATGAAGATAGGCATCTCACAACCCAGGAGCTAAACAGAGCCTTTAGAGTCCCTAACATCGGGGACTACAGTCGATTACATGGGTTCAATGCCAAAATATTTTGGCCCCAGCTCTGCCGCATTGCCGATGCAAATTGGGAGTCGGGGACTTCCAAAGACACTATGATATGGAACCCTATTTTACGGATCATCCAGCGCATCGTGGCACACACTCTCTTTGCCAGGAAGGATAATAGCTCTGTTCGGGATGTAGAGCTACTTGTGATGTACTACATGGTGCATCAACAGAACCTAAACTTTGCAGCATTATTTCTGCAGCAGTCCAGGAGAGTCGCCTTAGTCACTGATCGATGCAAAATCTGCACACAGATTATAGCATAGGACAAATAAATTTATAGACAACCCAAGGGTTGGTCGATCCCACAGAGATAGTGCAACGAGGGAGAATCATGTACTGAATATGGTTTTCAGAACTTTTGTTTGCGTGAATCAAATTTAAGGGTTTTGGGTTTTTCAAAACAAGTAATTAAAGAGAGAAAATTCAAATATTAAAAAGCACAGATTCTAGGGAAATCTGCCAATCTGATCATCATGCAAGAAACAAATATTCAAACCCAGAAAAGATATTTTGGTGGAAAATCTATTATTGTGGAATTAATTCCTTGGTCAGGTAATTAAATCCTAAATTACTAACTAGTGGTTATCTCATCTCGGTCTCAAACACACAAAGTTAATTAATTTCAATAAAGATTAGATTTTTCCTACGATTGAATTCTTCTTGGTCGAACAGAAAATCAAAAGTATTAAATCCTAACTTCCTATTACTAACCTTCACCTCTCGGTCCTTCGATTAATAACTATAACCTACCTCAATCTTCATCTCTCGATCCTTCGATGAGAATAGACTTAAAACAAATCATAGGATTTAAACCAGTTTAAAGGGTTTGAATTATTCAATCAAAACATGCATCACAAATGGAGAAACCCTAGAACCTGTTTAGGTATCTAGCCTAACATATTAAAGAAAAACATTGCAGGGAAAAATAAAGATTGCATTAAAACTAAATAAAAATTAAAGAGGAATTCTGACAAAAACTAAAGTAAAAACAACTCTGAAAAATTAATAACTCAAAGGGGAACCCTAATTCTGAGCTATTCAAGAGTTTATATAGTAGAAGGGTTGAGGCCTTGGATGGTAGGAATTTTCTTCTTGAATTGATGGCTTCAAAAGGAATGATTTTCTTGGTTGAAACTTCCCTTTGGGGTATTCATTGCTTCCAAATTGATGTGTAACTTAAATCCCAAGCAATTCTCGCCCAAAATATGTGAAAATCTCGCAGAATCTCACCAAAATAGTCCATCTCGGTTGAGATGACCCTTGCCACGGTCGAGATGGAGCTGCCCCAGTTAAGATGGCCTTCAACTCGGTCAAAGATGTTTCAAATGCCATGCTTCATTAGCTCAGATTCCATCGGTGGAAGAAGTCGTGATATTTTCTTTGAACATCTGCTGCTTTCGGTACGGGTTTCCATTGGGTTTGGCCTAAAACCTGCGAAATCTTACCATGACAAGCATAACACCCTCTAATATATACTTATGCTCAATTTATTCAAGAAAACAAGCTAAAATGCATCTAAGAAAAGAGAAACGATGCGATAAGTGAGTAGAAAAACGAGCTTATCAAACCCCCCAAACTTAAACACTTGATTGTCCTCAATCAACAAAAGAAAGAATCAAAAGCTCAAGCAGAAGAGTAGTGCAATGCCTTACAAGATTCATCACATTCAAACTCGAAAATCCACAAGACATCAACACTTTTGAAAGAATCAGAAAATCTGTAAACTGTTGAAGACTCACATGGGAAGTGTTTCGCTCTTTCACTCAAGTGTTTAGGATAATTATGAGATCACACAAAAGTCATGCAAATCAAGTTCTACCATAGGCTTGCAAATATTCTAAATCTCCACTGCAAATATGTGCACACAAGTCTAAGATCAGAAAGGACTTTATTCAAGATTGTAATGTAGGCTTTTTAGTGAGAGGTAGGGAAATATATGGCCAAGTGACTAAACTCAATTGAGTTGATCACTCTCAACAAATCAAAACCACTATCTATTGATATCCACCCATCTCCTATAATAGTCAACATCAAACAATGGCTCTTTTATTTCTTTCTTCTCTTCTTTTTTCTTTTCTCACATATCCTTTTATGCTCTAAACAATTTTGATTATACATTTGAGCTTATAAGGACTAACAAACACATAAACACACTTTTTTTTTTCTTAGAGCCCAACCTTATCTTTTGTTTTTACCCTTCTAATAATATCTTATCATTTCTCAAACAAATCCAAACCCACTCTCATAGACAAGAGTTGATTCTCCTATTTATTTCCAACTCATAGACAAAGAAAGAAAATATCATAGGCTCAACAGGTCTGACCAGGGATAACATTTAATTAGGACAGTGTATGGAAAAATAGGCTAAACAAAGATGGTCTAAAATCACTTCCTAAACCTGTGCACACTAGCAGTCTTGAAAGAGAAACAGAGCAAGTTCTAGAGAAACTCAAAGTTGCAGACACACTCACAATCGAAATTCAGGCTTCAAAAACTCACACTTAGGACAATTTTCTTCCATAGTAAACATCAAATCATCATCTAACTATCATGCCAACGCAAGTATCAAAACAAGTAATCATGCAGTATTCACACTCATAGGCATACTCAACCACTATCACAATCAATGCAAACTAAAGTCAATCAATTCTAATCTCGCGTTCTTGTTAGGGTTATCATGCTCAAGTTCCCACAATCTCGCATTTTATTCATAAATTTTTCCATGCAGAAATTTAAAATAAAGCAAGTAAAAGATAGATAATAAGTTTCAAAACCCTTAAATCTTCATTCCCCCAAACTTATTCGAAAAGCAGAGAGAATAAGTTTGGAGATCAGATCCAGAGATTGAAACTGTACCTCACTTGTTGGCCTCAGACACCAACTTTTTATCCTTCTTTCTTCAACTCTGACCGGCATAGGTTTTTGGTTTTTGGCACTCCATCTCGGCCATGGCAAACTCTGTCTCGGTCGGGATGGAGCTTTCTTGTCGACCTCCTTCTCGGTCGAAGTATCCCACATCTCGGACCTCTATCTCGACCGTGGCAGCCTCTGCCTCGGTCGAAACAAACTTCGAATTTTTTTTTAAAAAGACAAATAAACAATTAAAAGAAGAAAAAAAGAAATAAATCGAAATTAATTAAATAAAACAAAACACAATGGGTTACCTCCCATTCAGTGTCTTATTTACCGTCGTGGCTCGATCAGTATCAGCTAACCAAAGCGGTCGACCCCTCGAATCAATCATGAAGACTTTCCAATTTTGAATGACGGTGGTATACTCAGAAGGAGGCAGCTTAATTGCCAATTTCACTGACTCGTTTCCTCGTTCCCACCGGATGGCTTCTTCTTCTTCCTCTGGTGTCTCGTCATCTTCTTCCTCTTCTTCAGCAGTAGTAACCTGGTTGCACTCCCCTTTCCTCTTGTTCTTGTCTATGCAGAAAGTGATAGATTCTTCATTCCCCCTCAAGGTGATCTCCCCCTTCTTGCAGTAGATTAGGACACCAGCTGTGTCGAGGAACTCCCTTCCCAGGATTATGGGAGTGTTGGCATCTTCCTTCATCTCATGTATGACAAAGTCTGTAGGAAAAATCAAGTGACCAACATGAATAAGAACATTCTCAACGATACCTTTGGGCTTGGACACAGATCGGTCCGCCATCTGGAATGTAATCGTAGTAGCTCTCATCTATCTAATTTCCAGCTTCTTGTAAATGGACCAGGGCATCAGGTTGATGCTCGCCCCGGTGTCACACAACACATTCTGGAATTCTTTCCCTCCTATCTCGATAGGTATCGAGAAGCATCCTAGGTCAGACCTCTTGATCGGGATCTGCTTCTGTAGAAATAGGCTGCATTCCTCATGAATCCTCACTGTCTCATTCTCCACAAACTGCTTCTTCTCGATCATCAGCCTCCTTAGGAACTTCATGTATCCCGGTATTTCCCTGAGAGCTTCAACAAGAGGTATGTTAATGTTCACTTTTTTTAAGATTTTCAACAAAACGAGTGAATTTAGAATCTTCCATTTTCTTTGCGAATCTTTGTGGGGAATGATGGGTTTTGTATACAGAAAGCATTTATTATAATGAGTATACGACGGTTTATTTCTCATATATGTTAACAATCTTACATGTATGAACAATGGTATCCTCTTGACTCACCGATAGGGACGATCATACGGCGTGTTGTAGATCGCAGAAGACAGTATGATCACTTGACCTAGTGAGACATAAACCTGATCACAGCCTAGACAGCGTATGAGGATACATCTGTCCGGATGGCTACGGCATTGTCGGAATAAGTAGTCTATCTTGGTTACTTGACATTCTGGTACGCAGAGGTGGCGTATTGATGGATCGCAGTGAGATGTATTTGTCTGTCTGATATCAGCGAATACGAGATCTCGATATTGATTGAGTCCAAACCCTAATGAAGGTTCAGGGGTTTGCACGGGTTGACTGTTGCTTTGACTTGCCATGGTGGAGAGCCTAAGTAACGTGCTCGTATATCCGCATCTTGGGTAACAGCAATTCGTGTAGTACCGCCTGAGACTGGGTTTAGGTAACCATATCCGAGTAATAGGATGGGGACATTCCCTGAGGAGCTCAATAACATTCATCGTGTCAAAGTCCTGTAGGCTGATTCAGTTTAGGCACGAGTGATAAGGATTGAGTGGTACTACTCAGGAATTATAAGATATTAATTAACGGATGTCCGGTAACCTTAAATATGGGGATTCTCAATTAATGCAACTCGTTCTCATAACGTGGTAATAAAGGGGTAGGTCAGTATTAATTCTGTGGTGAAAAAGAATTAATATTAATTAATTAATTGTGTCCTGGGTTGTGGACATGGGAATTAATTAATTCATAGGCCCATTTTATTATTTGCATTATGTCCCAGGTCTGGCCCAAATAAATATGCTGAATTGAGCCCAGGAGCCCATTAGGGTTTGCAACCCTAGGTCTATAAATAGACAGTTCTCTCTCATAAGTTGTATGACAGTTGAAACACACTAAACCTAGAGAGAGAGAGAGTGGGCGCCGATCCTAAGGTAGAAAGGAGGAGAATTTCGATTCTGGTCCTGCTCAAACCACAGATCTACGGAGTCCTCACCAGTGGTAGATCTGAACAGCATTGGGATACAGATTTGAAGACCTGATCTGGAGAACAGAAATCCTATTTCTTTCCTTTTATTTCAATTTTTATTCTAGAAATTAGATTGTTAATTTCTACTTCCGCAGATAAAATCGAATTGCGTGGTTGAATTGAAGTTGGAAATTCAAATGCAAAAGATCGGATCAGACTCGACAGAATTACGGTAATTCCCTAAATCCATAAATCTGAGTATTAAATTAATAGGAGCATGCTAGGATTTATTATGTATTTAATTATGCACAATACCCATAAATCGATCCGATTCAAATTGGTTTTGGTTATTCGGTTCACGGGAAAACCCTACAATTGGTATCAGAGCCAGGTTTCTGATTTATGGCTCTTTTGTCCACAATTGAATTCAGTATGCATGTATGGATTTACTGTTTTGTGGATGTTGGTTTTAGTTCCTCGTGGCAACCCATATAATTCAGCCCGCGGTGGTTTATGCGTGTAGGGCTGAATTAATTTTGTAAAATCACAAGAAAATCCGTGATTAGTGTAGATTTGAAAAATTGTAATAAAATAGATTATTATGTAATTTTATTTTTCAAAATCTGTAATTGGATGGGTCGAGGACGAAGAATGAAGACGGAGCCGACGCAGGGCCGACGGAGGACACGGTGGGCGGCAGCAGGCGCACGGGGCGTGTAGTGCACTCGCGGCGCGCGCAGGGCGGCACAGGGCGGCGGCGGCGGTCCGATGGCGGCGGTTGTCATTGTCGGCTGATGTTGTCCCGTCGCGGTGGCATGTGGTTTTGGTGGTTTGTGCAATCCTGTGTAAACCCTAGGGTTTGCATTAGGGTTAGGGCAAATCATCAGATTACAAAGGCCTAAATTCTGAAAGATTTGGTGAATCATGATTTGGAGACCCTGGAAGATTTGAATAGATTTGGACTTATCCAAATAGATTCAAAATTCAAATTGTAATAGATAGAATTTATTTTTCTATTTTTGTGGGGCCACGAGGAATTTTCGTTTGCCTTAATTGTCCTCGACCCATGATTAAGCATGTGTAGATAATAGGAAAAGCATGATTTATCGCTTTTATTATTTACAGTTTTTCGAGCATGCTTATGTGATTAATTTCTTTTGTTGGATTATATTTTGGGAATTTTTGGGCTTGTTTAATTACATGCAAAAATTTGGAAAATATAATAACAAAGAAATTATATGTGCGCATATAAGAAACCTTTTAAAAGAAAACTACTAAGCTGATTTTTTAATTAAAATCTATAGACCTCCACAAAGCGGTCCTAGGCTGTAAGTATATCTCTCGTTCTAGTAAACTCTACGAGTGTAGCTTGCTAGTTCTTAGAGGTGCATGGGTACGGTTGTTGGGATTTCTAGACAAACAATTTAAATCATGTGAATAGTGGGAGGGTTTTGCGTAAACGTCTACGAGTGTAGCTTGCGTAGATCTCTGTCACAAGTATTCAAGGATTGAGTTAAATTATAGATAACAAAAGCTTTAAGGGATGTGTGGTATGGTTACGTGCCATGCTAAACTGTCTCTTTTGGTCGGAGTTAAATTTGTGGTTAATTGCTTAGAAGCATTTTAGAATATAATGGAAGAATTGCATCCCTGTTCTTGAGAGATGGCTTGGTCTAAGGTTTTCACTAATTATTAATTTCTAGTGTCAAAAGCATCCTGACATGGTAGTGAAATTAAATGGATTGGGGCTTAAAACACATAGTTCTGGTTGAGGGTGACATCGTAAACGTCTACGAGTGTAGCTTGAGGTGGGAACTCTTGGGCAATTAGTGGAAAACATTTGTATTTGATTTATTAAAAGGTTTTCAATGCATTTTTTTTTTCGAAGTTCTACATGTATGTTCTTATTTAAGATTCTTTATTGTTTCAGATATGTCTATGTCTAATGTCATCAATATTCTCGCACAAAACACTTTAACTGGTCCAAACTTCCTGGAATAGAAGCGCAATCTCGAGTACCTCCTGATTGCAGAAGAACATATGTTCGTTCTGCAAGTACTTCGTCCCAAAGTGCCAATTGCTGAATCCAGTCAAAAGGATATAGACTTTTATAACAAGTGGGAGAAATCGAACAATGTAGTCAAGTGCTACATGATGACTACTATGTCGAAAGTCTTGCAGCAGCAACATCAGCACCATAAGGATGCCTATGACATCATGACGAGTCTGGAGGCAACCTATGGGGAAACTGATAGAGCCGTCAGGTTCAATCTCATGAGAGAAATCGTGAGTAAGAAAATGACTGATGGCACCTCAATGAGAGAGCACGTAGTTACCATGACTCACCTCATGGATGAACTAACTGTGCATGGTGGAGGTATCGACGCTGAGGCTAAGGTCGATATCATAGTGAACTCTCTACCCAAGTCCTTTGAGAGTTTTAGAATGAATGTTGTTATGAACAAGAAATAGTATACTCTTAACGAGTTAATCAATGAATTGATGGCAGCGGAATCGGTCATGAACCCTCAGAAGGTTGCCTTGGCCACTTCTGGTAATCTCTCTGTTTTACCGAAAAGTATGAAGCGGAAGAAAGGGATTAAGAAATGGGCCAAGAAGACACCTGTGAAGGATGGTGTGGCTGGGAAAAAGACTAAGGTGGCGACTTACAGGGACAGGTGCTTCAGGTGTGGTAAGAAAGGACATTGGAGGAAAGATTCTCAAGCCAATAAAGCTAGACAAGGTATGCCATTTGCATGTATAACTGTAAGCATGATTAGAGTCCGTTTTTGCTCTTCTAGAGTTGTAAGCACTGGCTTGTTGATCATGTTGTTGTACTTTGCAGGGGCCCGTGCCGAAAAGGCTGGTGAGTGATGGCAAGAAGATATCAAACTGGATGAAGGCAACGTTTTATGACGGAGCTTCATGGAGTTTTCTTTTCTTTATGTTTTGATGAATTAAGTACATTTGAGAGTTCATTTGTGGGCCGTGGTTTATCGGCAGGACAAATTTTATCAGCTTTTATGATATTTGTTATTTATGATTTTATCATTGGTAATAACAAAGTTATCTGTTATGTGATGTTGATTTACAATCTCTATGTTACTTTAATCAAATATGTCCTTAGGTATTGCATGTAAATCGTCTGTAATTGATAATCCTAGAAAGAGAAAACTTACTTCTTCTAATGCGGATCATACATACTCTGGCACTTGAGACTGGGTCACATCAGCTTAAAGCGGATACAAAGACTTGCAGATGACGGTACATTGGACTTAGTTCGGGCCGTACCTTATCAAGTCTGCAAATCCTGCATCGAGGGCAAGATGTCAACGAGGCCTTTCAAGGCTAGTCAGTCTCGAGTAGAGGAAGTGTTGGAATTGATCCATTCTGACTTATGTGGACCGATGTCCACGCAGGCTCGTGGAGGGTACAAGTACTTCGTCACTTTCATTGACGATTACTCAAGGTACGGATACGTTTACCTGCTTCGCTACAAGTCTGAATGCTTTGAGAAATTCAAAGAGTTCAAGGCTAAGGTAGAAAAGAAGGTTGGGAAAACTATCAAGTCACTGCGATCTGACCGTGGTGGCGAATACCTCGGTAACGAGTTCCTGCAATATTTGTCAGAAAATAAGATTACATCCCAGTGGACTGCACCGGGTACTCCCCAGCAAAACGATGTTGCTGAAAGAAGAAATAGGACTCTTCTAGAGATGGTAAGATCAATGATGAGTTATGCAAACTTACCAATTTCATTTTGGGGCTACGCATTGGAGACAACAGCTTATGTGCTTAATGTGGTGCCTTCTAAACAAGTTCCTAAGACGTCTTCTGAGCTCTTCCTTGGTCGCAAACCTAGTTTGTGCAAGTTTAGAGTATGGGGATGTCCGGCACACGTACTGTCAAAGGAACCTGATAAGTTAGAAAGCAGGTTAAAAGTAATGTTGATCATAGGGTATCCCAGGTAAACGAAATGTGGTTACTTTTACTGTCCTGAGAGTCAGAGAGTCGTTGTTAGCACCAACGTTAGATTCTTGGAGGACAAGTATGTGAGTAATCACAAGTCAAGGAGTGATATCGTTCTTCAAGAAATTGAGAACGAGAATGCAATTCCAAGGTAAGGGGAACGTGTAGATGTGGATGCACCTGTGAGAGGTACAGCACCACAGACACGTTCTTCAGTGCAAGGTGCAGGACCACAAGTTACTGCACCTACTGCTGACACAGCACCGATGCCTCGTCGTAGTGGGAGAGTTATTTTCCAGTCGAAAAGGTACATGTTCGTTGGTGAGTCTTCGGACTTGAGCCCGGAAGACGGACATGAGGACTCTGACCCATTGACTTACGAAGAGGCAGTGCAGGACAAGGATGTTGCCAAATGTCGTGTCGCCATGGATTCTAAAATTGAATCCATAACCGCTATGGATGTATACAAGAAAACTGATTTTTCGGATGGCTTTAGGGCCATAGGGTGCAAATGGGTATACAAGAGAAAGAAAGGGGTGGATGGAAAGATCACGGATTTTAATGCCAGGCTAGTGGCAAAGGCTTATAATCAGAAAGAGGGCATTGACTATGACGAAACCTTTTCACCCGTAGCCATGCTCAAATCCATCCGGATACTCCTTGCCATAGCTGCGCATATGGACCTCGAGATCTGGCAGATGGATGTCAAAATCGCTTTTCTAAACGGTTACCTTGAAGAATGTAGGGACATCTATATGCAGCAACCCGAGGGTTACATAAGCAAGGGCGAAGAACATCTTGTTTGGAAGCGTAGGAAGTCCTTGTATGGACTTAAGAAAGCTTCACGGTCGTGGAACTTACGTTTCAACAATGTGATTAAATCCTCTGGATTTGCACAGTTGGAAAACAAAAGTTCTGTTTACTTACTTTGTGTCAATGGGAGCGTGATCTTCCTTGCACTATACGTTGATGACATACTCCTATTTGGAAACAACGAGGGAGTGATATCGGAAATCAAGGCTTGGTTATCCGAACAGTTCCATATGAAAGATCTGGGAGAAGCTGGCTACATTCTTGGGATTAAGGTCTTACGAGATCGTAACAGAAGAATGTTGAGCTTATCCCAGGCATCCTATGTGGATACTGTGATTGCCCGGTTCAGCATGCAACTTGCCAAGAAAGGCTTGCTACCTTTCACACATGGCGTTCATCTTTCAAGTGGGCAGTGTCCTCAGACACAGCGGGAAAAAGATGAGATGAGTCTTGTACCATATGCTTCGGCTGTGGGTAGCCTCATGTATGCGATGTTGTGTACCAGGCCAGATATCTGTTATGTCATTGGCATGTTTGCAAGATATCAGTCTAACCCTGGACAGGCGCACTGGACTGCTTTAAAGCACATCCTCAAGTATTTGATGAGAATTAGGAATTACTACCTAGTTTTTCAAAGTGAGGATTTGTGCCCTGTGGGTAATACAGACTCGGATTTCCAAGGGGACCAGGATGAGAAGAAATCGACCTCAGGATATGTGTTTACCCTGGGAGGTGGAGCTGTATCTTGGAGTAGCTCAAAGCAGAAACGCATTGCTGACTCCACCATGGAGGCGGAATATGTCGCCGCCTCCGTAGCCTCGAAAGAGGGGGTATGGCTCAGGAACTACCTTTTAGAGTTGGGCGTGATCCCGAGTTTGCCAAGGAGCATCACAATTTATTGTGGTAACTCTGGTGCAGTGGCAAACTCAAACGAACCGCGGTCTCACAGGGCAAGCAAACATATAGAGAGAAAGTACCATATCATACGAGAAATTGTATCGAGGGGCGATGTGCAAACTAAGAAGATTGACACTGCTGACAATCTTGCTGATCCATTTACAAAGAGCTTGCCGCAGAAAGTTTACGAAAGACATATTCGTGAGCTGGGTCTGAGGTGGATGCCGACCACTGACAGTGGTTAAAGAGACAGCAGACTAGATAAACGGACTGTATACTCTTTAATAGCTTAGTTATGCTTTGAGTATAAGTGGGAGATTGATGGGTTTTGTATACTAAAAGCATTTATTATAATTAGTATACAACAGTTTATTTCTCCTATCTGTTAACAATCTTACATGTTTGAACAATGGTATCCTCTTGTCTCACCGATAGGGACGATCATACGGCGTGTTGTAGATCACAGAAG
Organism: Plectranthus barbatus; assembly: GCA_026898455.1. NCBI lineage: Eukaryota > Viridiplantae > Streptophyta > Magnoliopsida > Lamiales > Lamiaceae > Plectranthus > Plectranthus barbatus. The sequence continues at coordinate 50,503 of JAPKLW010000382.1, read as the reverse complement.
ACAGTATGATCACTTGACCTAGTGAGAAATAAACCTGATCACCACCGAGACAGTGTATGAGGATACGTCTGTCCGGATGGCTGCGGCATTGTCAGAATATGTAGTCTGTCTTGGTTACTTGACATGCTGGTACACAGAGGTGGCATCTTGATGGACCGCAGTGAGATGTATTCGTCTATCTGACATCAGTGAATACAAGATCTGGATATTGATTGAGTCCAAACCCTAACGAAGGTTCAGGGGTTTGCACGGGTTGACTGTTGCTTTGACTTGCCATGGTGGAGAGCCTAAGTAATGTGCTCGTATATCTGCATCTTGGGTAACAACAATTCGTGTAGTACCGCCTGAGACTGGGTTTAAGTAACCATATCCGAGTAATAGGATGGGGACATTCCCTGAGGAGCTCAATAACATTCATCGTGTCAAAGTCTTGTAGGCTGATTAAGTTCAGGCACGAGTGATATGAATTGAGTGGTACTACTCAGAAATTATAAGATATTAATTAATTGTAGTTAGAGCTTGTCAAAGGCTCCAATTAATTAATGGATGTCCGGTAACCTTAAATATGGGGATTCTCAATTAATGCAACCCGTTCTCATAATGTGGTAATAAAGGGGTAGGTCAGTATTAATTCTGTGGTGAAAAAGAATTAATATTAATTAATTAATTGTGTCATGTGTTGTGGACATGGGAATTAATTAATTCATAGGCACACTTTATTATTTGCATTAGGTCCCAGATCTGGCCCAAATAAATATGCTGATTTGAGCCCAAGAGCCCATTAGGGTTTGCAACCCTAGGTCTATAAATAGACAGTTCTCTCTCATAAGTTGTATGACAGTTGAAACACACTAAACCTAGAGAGAGAGAGAGAGTGGGCGCCGATCCTAAGGTAGAAAAGAGGAGAATTTCGATTCTAGTCCTGCTCAAACCACAGATCTACGGAGTCCTCACCAGTAGTAGATCTGAACAGCATTGGGATACAGAAATCCTATTTCTTTCCTTTTATTTTCGATTTTTATTCTAGAAATTAGATTGCTAATCTCTACTTCCGCAGATAAAATCGAATTGCGTGGTTGAATTGAAGTTGGAAATTCAAACACAAAAGATCGGATCAGACTCGAAGGAATTACGGTAATTCCCTAAATCCACAAATCTGAGTATTAAATTCATAGGAGCATGCTAGGATTTATTATGTATTTAATTATGCACAATACCCATAAATCGATCCGGTTCAAATTGGTTTTGGTGATTCGGTTCACGGGAAAACCCTACAGGGAAGGAATGGGAGCAACTGGATCAACTCTTCTTTCCTCCTTCTCTTTTTCTTTCTCGCCCAGTCTGGGCTTCTGTTTCAACCGAGATGTGGCTGTCTCGGCCGTCCTGCTTTGCTTCTGCCCTGGCTGTGTCTGGCTTGTCTCAGCCGGGCTGGCCTACTCTGTTTCGGCCGTGTTACCTTCCATCTCGGTCGTCCTACTTCTCTCTGCCTCGACCAGGATGTGATCCATCTCGGTCGAAACAGAGAGGTCTTCCATGGGATTTTCCTCCTTTGTTTCACTCAATCCTCCTTTCGGGTTGCTCGGGCCTTTATACTTCCTTCCGGATCGCAGCGAGATGGCATTTACTTACTTTGCCTTTGCTGGATTTGTCTCTGTTGTGCTCGGAAGTTGGCCCGGCTTATGCTGATTTCCCAAGGTGGTGGAAATCTGACTCAATTGGGTGTCCATCATCTACAAATGCTTTGTCATCAGTTGCATGTGATTGGCCATCCCTTTCACTTCATTTTCCACCTTGCCGAATCTGTTGTCTGAGCTCTTTATAAATTTTTCCAGTGTCTCTTCCAGCACAGACTGCTTTTTCCCCACAATCTCACCTCCTGTACCTACATCAAAACCAGGGGGAGGGTGTTCTGCAGCAGTGGGGTTAGCATAAGAAAAACCAGGGTGAGATCGCCCATGGTTATAGTGATACCCCTGATTACCTCGTTAGTTATTGTGATAACCATCGCCAATGTAATTTACCTCCGAATTCACAGCTCCAGATGAACTGCTTGCTCCCCGATTGATGTAGTCAGCCTCCACCGGAACAATTGTCATGCTTGGCTCAGTAGTAACAGCAGCAACCTTAGCAGTTCCTAGCTTCTCAATCTCCTCTCGTAGCTTTTTCACCTCCGCAACCACATCAAACTTTGGCTTTGTCTCTACTGCTTTGACTGGCATCTGTCTCTCAGTCGGCCACTGGTGGCTATTCAGGGCCATGTCTGCCAATAATCTCATACTCTCTGCACCACTTTACTTCATCAGGATCCCGCCAGCAAGTGCATCCACCATCTCCTTCATGTGTGGGTTCAGACCCTCATAGAAATGGCAAACCTGCATCTCGAGATCGATTCCATGTCCAGGGCAGAGTCGCAGGAGCTCCTTGTACCTCTTCCAGGCTTCATGTAAGGATTCATCATACAACTGCTTGAATGTAGTGATAGCAGCTTTCCTCTTCAGCTACAGGCTCGGTGGGATAAAGTTGGTGAGGAATTCAGCTCGAAGTTCTGCCCATGTCCCGATTTGGCTTTTGTCAAGCCCAGCATACCAAGACCTTGCCTCGTCTCTAAGGGAGAATGCGAATAACCTCATCCTGATTACATCCTGGTGGACTCCATTCTGCTTCACAGTGTCGCACACCTCGATGAACAGATTGAGGTGGGGGTATGGATCTTCAACGACTCTCCCCCCAAACTGGTTCTGCTGCACCATCTGTATCAACCCTATGTGCAGCTCAAAGTTGTTGGCGTTGATGCCAACCCTGAATCCAGCCTCTTCCTGCTGTGGTAAGAATCGGTCCAAGATGGACCTCTGTGGCACCACCACCTGTCTGTTATTTAGTTCTGCCAGTCTTGCGGCTTGCTCCGCCTGGGTGGCTTGGGCTGCAAGAAGTTGCGCCCTTATTTGCTGCACCTCATCAACAAACTGCCTCTGCTCTTCCTGTGTCATGTTCTGCAGAGGGGCTTCTTGATTTGCTTCCATCTCAAAGTTCAGCTTCTTTCCCTTCTTTCTGTTGTTTTTGCAGGCTGCTTCGATCTCAGGTATAAAGGGTTCGAGTATCTTCCCTTTATTTCGCGTGTTCATGCACCTGCACAGAAAACGAGGAGAAATTAGGCTGTCCCGGTCGAGGTAGATGATGTCTCGACCGGGATGGAGAATTCGTCTCGACCGTGGTGGGACTCACCTCGGCCGAAACAGACAAGACTCAAAAACACAACACACACACATGAAAGAACAGCGAACAGAATCCAAAAACAAAGAAAAACAACACTAAACTCGAAAATTAATAAAACTTAAGAAAATACAACCCAATCCAGAAGTTCTTCAAATAATCCAGTAATGACTCGCCGTCTGACTATCCTCGGCAACGGTGCTAATTTGATCGATGCAAAATCTGCAAACAGATTATAGCATAGGACAAATAAATTTATAGACAACCCAAGGGTTGGTCGATCCCACAGAGATAGTGCAACGAGGGAGAATCATGTACTGAATATGGTTTTCAGTACTTTTGTTTGGGTGAATCGAATTTAAGGGTTTTGGGTTTTTCAAAACAAGTAATCAAAGAGAGAAAATTCAAATATTAAAAAACACAGATTCTAGGGAAATCTACCAATCTGATCATCATGCAAGAAACAAATATTCAAACCACCAAGAAAATCTATTATTGTGGAATTAATTCCTTGGTCAGGCAATTAAATCCTAAATTACTAACTAGTGGTTATCTCCTCTCGGTCTCAAACACACAAAGCTAATTAATTTCAATAAAGATTAGATTTTCCTATGATTGAATTCTTCTTGGTCGGACAGAAAATCAAATGTATTAAATCCTAATTTCCTATTACTAACCTTCACCTCTCGGTCCTTCGATTAATAACTGTAACCTACCTCAATCTTCATCTCTCGATCCTTCGATGAGAATAGACTTAAAACAAATCATAGGATTTAAACCAGTTTAAAGGGTTTGAATTATTGAATCAAAACATGCATCACAGATGGAGAAACCCTAGAACCTGTTTAGGGTTCTAGCCTAACATATTAAAGAAAAACATTGCAGGGAAAAATAAAGATTGCATTAAAACTAAATAAAAATTAAAGAGGAATTCTGACAAAAACTAAAGTAAAAACAACTCTGAAAAACTAATAACTCAAAGGGGAACCCTAATTCTGAGCTATTCAAGAGTTTATATAGTAGCAGGGTTGAGGCCTTGGATGGTAGGAATTTTCTTCTTGAATTGATTGCTTCAAAAGGAATGATTTTCTTGGTTGAAACTTCCCCTTTGGGGTCTTCGTTGCTTCCAAATTGGGGGAGGGGGATGTGATCGGGCGATATGTGTTTTTACCCATTTTACTTTTTCTTTCTTTATTTTCTGATTTGAGATGTGCAAAATTTGTGTAGTAATGTGAACCATTGATGTATTTGTTTAAGTTTCTTAATGTTTTAGTTTCTTTTTAATGCTTTAGTTTCTTTTTAAGTTGGTTTGTTTTTTGGAACTCTATTACTCTATTACACTATACCGGGTAATGAATGGTTTGGTAATGGTTGTATTTGCATTTTATTGATCAAAGTTAATGATGACAAATGTTTTTTTCTCGTGAAACTTGCATTGATGATTTGCATATGAGTTATGAGATGCATATTTTTGTGGAATTGATTTTGGCCTCTAGGATATGCTTAGCCTGTGAAAACTTGAGCCTGTGTTCGTTTGATTGAGAGTATGTCACTGTACACTTACTTCTAGAACTTGCTTTGACTTCTGTCTCAACACTGTATATGGATGTTGTGAACTTAGAAATGATCTTAGGCCATCATTTCATGAGCCTCATTAAAACCCTAACACTAATCCATTACATAATCCTTTGCTAACCCGTTGAGCCTATAAGCCTTTTCTTTTTTAATTGGATGATAGGAGGTGTGGATGGAGTTCTATGGGTATTTGTTGATGGTAGGTGCTAATATGAAGTGGTTTTATGGTAGTACATAGTCCAAAGCCTTGTAGTGGACAATGTATTCATATATATAAAAAGAGGGAGAAGGGATACCAATGAGAAGCCTAATAAAGTGCACAATGTGTGCATAATATCTCAGTTGAGTCTTATTAGAGTATACTTATACATAAAAAAAATATTTTTATTAGATTATTTATTTAAGTAAGTAAATAAACAAGTGTGGTATGTGATGAGGAGTTAGTTTGTATGAATGAAGTTATAAGGATGAATATGTTCAGTCACTTAGCTAAATATTCCATACCTTTCACCAATGTGCCTACATTAGAACCTAAAATAAAGACCTTTTTTTATCTTTGTTCTAACATTCCCAAAGTCAGTGGAGAGTTTAGACAATAAGCAAGCCTATGGTAGGGAAGTTGTACAGTTGACATTTTGAGAGTGTACACTAGCCATTCCATTCTTGTAATTTGAGTGAAATTTGAGAGATACACTATCTTGTGAGAAGCAGATTTCTAGAGGTCAAATTTGAAACCACGAATTGTTGCATTTAATTAACGATTGTTGTGAGTTGTTGGTGCGGGAATCATAATCCTCTTTGTGTCTGAAACAATTTTTTTTATCAATAAATGCACCCCTCGTGTTTATCCTCTTTCTTTCATTTGTTTTCTTTATTGTTCGAGGACGAGCAATAGCTTAAGTTAGGGGGGTTGATAAACACTCAATTTGTGCATTTACTGCTCTGAATTTGTTGGATATTTGCCTTGGATTGAATTGTTCAGTAATATTTATGTGCTTAATTCATATTCTCTTAGGAAATATTACGTTTGGTTTGGTTTTGAGTTATCTATGCAGGATTCATGCACAATTGAGTTTCTTACAGGATATGACTGAGTATTATGGAGCCAATAGGCGTTTATTTACTCGGGAAGAAGAAGAAGTGAGAAAAGACTGAAGAAAAAGTGCAATTTCCGTTCGTGATGGAAACAAAGACCCAAAATAGGCCGAGTTCGCAAATGGGTCGCCGAATCCATATTTTTCTCCAATTTCTTACGGCGCAGAAATGGCAAACCCCTGTGCACAAATGACGGTCGCCATCATCACTTTATAAATCGCTGAACGTGTATTTAAGCCCAAAAATTGATGTAAATTTCATATCTTTTTGAATTTTTACAAGATAGATATAAATATAGGGTTCCAAGGTGTCATTAGTATCAATTGTCATTATTTTTAGGGTTTTGAGAGTTGGAAAAGAGCAGAGAATTTAGCAGAGAACACAAAGCACGAAGATTGAAGATTCAGAATTGAAGATCACGATTTTTAGTTCTATGTTTCCCATATCTTTGTTTATTTGTTTCTCTTTCTTCATGGATTTTGACATGTCTGGCTAAATCCACTTTGGATTCTAGGGTTTGAACTTATGTTGAATTTTATGTATCGTTTATTTAATTTGATTTTCCTTTTCCATTCGCATTCTGATTTCCTGGGTTTTTGATTATTTGCTTGATATTGGCCATTGATGGCAAATTGATTGATATTTCTTGAACTGAGAATTCTAGGTTTATCAATAGGTTTTACGGGATAATTAGATTTGATAATTTGAATATCTGAGAGGAATTTGAATATCTGAGAGGAATTTGAATTATTGAAGGGTTTAGAAATCTGAGGTTTTTATCAAGAGAAAAATTCTTTCTGCGCATCTGAGAGGAGTCATTAGGAATTTTATTTCCATGTTATGGTTTAGAATTTGAGAGAATCTACTGATTACATATTTGTGATTAACTTATGTGTTTGGAAATTAAATTGGAATTAGATTAAATAAATACTTTGTATAATTATTCATCGTAGTGAATAATCCTGGAATCGTGTTTTCTCTATACTTTCTGAATCTACCTTTTATTTCCTTTTTAATTATTTAATTTCAAAATTGTCTAGTTTAATAAACCAATCCTTTTTATCAAAGTCTTTAGATAGTAGCAAGATATTTATGTGAGAGTGCTAAAATATATTTCGAGCCAGCAATCTTTGTGTTCGACATTATTTATTACTTTCCATCTATAATGGTCTATACATTTGCAGAATAACGTGTTGCAAAACACGCTATCAATTTTTAATTTAAAAGGTTTCAATTGCGGACATATAATTTTCATGCCATTATATTTTACCAGATTTGTACATGCATTAAACATGTTCCGAAATTCCAAAATATAACTCGCCACTTGAATATCAACACATAAGTATGCTTAAAAAGCAGTAAATAATAAAATAGTAAAAACATGTTTTTCCTATTATCTACAACATGCTTATTGTGGCATTAATATATCACACATCATACAAGAACATATAAACAAAAAAATATGTCCTCGTGGCAGAAAAAAAACCTATTCTATTACAAAATGGAATAAAATACAAGTCTTCTGGGCCTTCAAGTCTCAAAACTGAATCAAAATGGGCCCAACAACCGAATTGCAAACCCTAAGGTTTGCAACACAGTGTCACCAGCCTCCAACCACAAACCGCTACGGACGATTATCGATCGTCACTAGCCACCAGCCACCGGCATCAAACAACATGGTTGGCTACACTGAGCAATGTAGAACGCATCAAACGATGCGGGTCGCGCGAGCCTGTGTTATGCACGCAGCAGCATGCTCACCGCTGCCCACCGCAGCATCGCGCCATCTGCCGTTGCACCGTCACCCTTGCTGCTCGCGCCTTGCCGTGCCAAGCCAAGCCCAACGGCTGCTGCAAGCCGGTTGTTGCCTCACAGACGCGGGTGTGCAGCGCAAACCTTAATTCGGGTTTGCGCCGCCAGCCAGCTCACTGCACGCCGTTGCTACCGCCGCACACCCCGCATCGCCGCTACTGCACATGCCTCCTGTGCGCGCATCTAGACTGCCACAGCTACTGCGCCATTGCGCTGCAGCTGCCGGCGTGCACGCTCCACCGGCTTGTTATTCATGTTCTCCAACTCCGAACAAATTAAATATTTGAAAATTTACAAAAAAATAGATCTAATCTATTACAATAAATTTCCTATCAAATCTAATCACAATTTTTCTCATGATTTTACAAAACAATTTAATCCAAACACGGATAAATCACCGCGGGTCAAATTAGCTTGTTGTCACAAGGAACACAATAATAAAAAACCATATGTTTGTGCTGCTAGGTAAGAATAGAACAATGCGCAAGTATACGCAATCAACAAGTAATATAGTCTAGGAGACCAAATATCGAACCTTAGAGAGTGTGTAATCAAGCCGTACACACAATATTGCTTGCAAAATAGATTTGGTGATGCATACTCAAATTAAAAGTACAATAAACTAAAGTAAAAAGCAAACTGAAATGAACAAAATTAACAACCCTTTTGATCATAAACTAATAACAAATAACCACTAACAAGTATAACAAGAGAAACGGAAACACACTTAAATTTTGGAAGTCTTTACTATCACTATCCTATATGCTAAAGTTAGGTCTTGCACACCTCTGAGTCTTAAAATCACACGCATGATGCCTAGAAAGTTTTCACTCCACTAGATCTGCACTCTCCTACCATACATCATATGCCTAAGCCTGCTATGATATTCAAATGCACATAAATCTAAACAAGGGTGAACATTAAGCCACACTTTTCCATATGCCTATGAAACAAATATGGTTGCTTATGACTTGCTTAGCTTATTTATCCTTCTGGTCTCAATAGGTGATAAATCTCCACTCACTGTCATGCTCAAGAGATTATATAATCCAAAATCATAAACAAACTCAGATTCAAGCAAGACCAAGCATTAACAAATATTTAAGATCAATTGAAGAATCCACAAACCAAGTCCAAAATAACTTAACTCATGTTTTAACTAAAAATAAAATAAAACTTAGACATGTTCCAGCTATCTTTCATTGTATTGGCTAAAAGCATAAACAAGTGAAACTAGAAAACCAGCAACACTCTATCGAGCTGCTGCTGCTCTTCTCCTTCTCCATCTCGGTGTAGCCTCCCAAATTTCTTCTCTCCAAAATGTGTCTTGTTGAGAATGAATTGTGTTGAGATCCCCTTTTTTTGTGCCCTACTTTATCTAATAAAATGTGTGCTGCCTATTTTGCCCTTGTGTGTTGTCTCCAAAATTCGAGCGACACTTGTAAAACCAGAAACAACTCTGAAAAGTAAAATTGTTTTTTTTAAAAAAAATTTCCCCCCCCCCCCCCCGGTGCAGTCTCTCAGCTCCCAGTGATGCCACTTCGATGCTCTAGCATTACATCCAGCTGACTACTCTTTCACTCCTTTAGATTGAAACCCAGTTAATCTCACTCTTTTTCCTTGCAAAATAACTAAAAACCGCAAAACACAACTATACGAGACATTCAATGCAAAAAAAGATAAATACAACACGATAACAACCTAAAACGGGTTAGAAACACTAAAAGGAACATAAAATACACCGAGAAGATATTAAAATAATAACTCTTATAGGGAGTTATCACCATCCACAGCAACAAATTAATCCATTCATGCATAAATCGAAAAGTTGTTTTACCAACAGAGTCATGAAACAGAACCAGGCTCTGATACCAATTGTAGGGATTAATGCTATGAACTGAATCAAAAATCCATTAACCCGGACTATTCATGGATGTCAAAATAATTGACAATATATAATAAATCTTATGCGTGCATCTATGAATTTAATTGCAATGGTTTTAAGGTGACCTTTTGAATCTGTAAAGTCTGGATTTGAATCGCATTGAATCCAAACCCAATTCCACCACGCATACAATTCGAATATGCGGAAAGAGAATTAAATATTTTGCAATTTAATTTAAAACTCGAATTAAAAGAATAGAAAGAAATCATGTTCTCTAGATCAGGTCATCAGATCTGTATCCCTTTTGTTTTCTAATCTCGCTACTAGTGAGGATTCCGCGAGATTGCACTGCACGAGATAGAGTCGAATTTCTTCTTCTCCCACTGCAGATGGCACTGCCCCCTTGGTCTCTCTCTAGGGTTTCTATGTTTTTCAACTTATGAAATTTAAGGAGAGACATGAGATCTGATGCAAATAATAAAGTGGGACTATGAATTAATTAATTCCCATGTACACAACCCTGGACATAAATATTTAATTAATATTAATTCTTTCCACCAGAGAACTAACCGTGACCTACCCCTTTATTATTACATTATGAGAACGGGTTACATCGACTCAGTGAATCCCCATATTTAAGATAACTGGACATTCATTAATTAAGAGTTTCTGACAAGCTTTTCATAATTAATTAATATGTTACTATCCTGAGTAGTACCACTCAAACCTTATCATCTGTACTTGAACTTAATCAGCCTGCAGTACTTCAGCACGACAAACCTTATTGAGCTCTTTAGGGAATGTCATCATCCTAATACTCGGTTATAGTAATCTAACTCCACACAAGCACCTGTCACCCAAGATGTGATATTCGAGTGCGTTAATCAGACTCTCCACCATGGCAATTCAAAGTGACATAAAACCCGTGCATACTTCTAAACGTTTGTTAGGTTTCAGACACCACCAAGTATTAAGATCTTGTTTCTTCTTAAGTCAGACAGAAGAACACACTCATTGTGGTCTTATTAATACGAGACCACACGTACCAGCATATCAAGTGATCAAGACAAATCACTTCTTTCTGACTATGTTGTAGCCTACACCGACAGACTAATCCTCAATGATGTCTCAACTGTGTGAAATTGGCATCTTTCCTCTTAAAGCTCTTCAAAACGTGCGGAATTCCACTCTCAAAATGCACGCGTCGATCAACATAGACTCCCCGTCTGTCGACATGAACCTCCAACATCGAGATCACCAATAGCTCGCAATGCCTTGTATCGATAGTTTCGCATCGACCGACACAATGGTTGTGTCAGTCAACTCAAATCTTCTTTGTGCGTCAGATGACACCCTTTCTGCTTCGGTCAAAACAAACTGCTTTCTAGCGAATTTCTTCAACTTTTGGGCCAACATTGCTCTTTTTTCTTCATTTTTCCTACAAAACCTTGGACCACAAACCCAACACCCTCCAAAATACACTCATGCTCAATTTATTCATTAAAACAAACTAAAATGCATAAAAGAAACAAGGAAATAATACGCAAGTGAGTAGAAATATGAGCTTATCAGTGGTCAAAGCACCTTGCAAATATTCTCATTCCTCCACTGCAAAAATGTGCACACAAGACCTAGGATCAGAAAGGACTTTATTTCAGGTAGTAATGTAAGGCTTTTTTGAGAGGGGTAGGAAAATTTGGCCAAGTGACTAAAAGAAAATTGAGTTGATCACTCTCAATAAATCTAAAACCACCATCTTACTCCATTTACCCATCTCCTTGAATTTTTCAATACATAACAAAGCTTTTATTTAATTTTCTCTTTTTTTTTTTTTTTTCTTCTTTCAACATTTTTTCACTCCTTTTATGCTCTTAAAAATTTTGTTTATGCATTTGAGCTTATAAGGATATCAACACATTTTTTTTCTAGAGCTCAACCTTTGTTCACCCCCAATTAATGTCGTATCTTTCTCGAACAAATATCCCAACCCACATCTTATAGACTAGAGTGATCCTATCACTTTTCCTCAACTTTATAGACAAAGAAAAAAAAACACATAGGCTCAAGAGGGCTGACTAGGGATAAATTTTCAAATAGGATAGTATATGGGACAAGGGCTATACAAAGATGGCCTAAAATCACTTCCTAGACTAGTGCACACTACGCACTCTTGAAACAGAAACAGAGCAAGTTCTAGAGATACTTAAACATGCAGACACACTCACAATCGAATTCAAATGCTCAAAACTCGCACTTGGAATAAATTTTCTTCCACAGAAAACATCAAGTCCTAATCTAATCATCATGCTAACGCATGTTTCAAATCAGTAGATCATGCGATATTCTATATTCATAGGCATTCTAAAAAACAATCGCAATTAATCCAAACAACTGTCAATCAATTCAAATCTCATACTCAAGTCATAGGGTTCAATCATAACTCACAAATCTCCAAATACTCACAAAAATTTTCATAGGGCTCAAATTTCCCAAATATTACCTAAAGATAAAATTAAATAACTGAAAGCAAGTAAATAAAAAAGGAAAGAAATTTAATTTCAACCCCTTAGTCTTCCTCCCCCAAACTAATTTGAAAAATAGAGAGAATAAGTTTGAAAATCAGACTTAGGGTTTGAAATTGTACCTAAAATGTTGGCCTCAGATACCAAGTTTTTATCTTCTTTCTTCCAGACGTCGAACGACGTGAACTTTGGCTGCTAGAACTCCATGTCGACAACGCAGGCTCTGTGTCGGTCAACGTGGAGCCTTCTAAGTCGACCTCTCCCTCGGTCAAAGTGTGCCACATCGCCTTGCTCTGCATCGACTGACACGCAGTTGTAGACATGCCCACGGGTCGGTTCCGGTTCGGCGGTTCCAGAAACCAGGGCCCTAAACCGGCCCGCCAAAAGAGGGCAACGGTTCTGATTTTCGGCCCGAAACCGCCGGTTCCGGGTTGGACCGGTTCCGGTTCCGGGTTAGCCGGTTTTTTTTTATTTGAAAATTTTAAAAAATGTGATTAAGAGGATTTGAACCTAAGACTTCTATGTAATTTAGAGATCATATGTCCATTAGGCTATTAATCCTTAGTTGAAAAAAAATTGATCTAAAATATATATATAATATCTTTTTAAATCTATTACAATTATAATATGAAATATGTTATAACCTAAACATGAAATAATATTTAATTATATAAATATATTATTTTAAGTAATTAGAATGAGGATAATTTAAATACTCAAATAGATTATATAATAATTAATAAATAATATTATTAGATAATACAAACAAATATGATATGATGGAGATGATTATTAATTATTCGATTATATAAATACGTATAAATATTATTTATATTTTCTTATCATTATAGATTTAAACTATTGTTTATTATTTACTTGATAATCTTTAAGCTCTCATGATAGTACAAATAATGCTCAATTAAGATAAATATGACATATTATGCATTTTTCCAAAAAATTAATATTAAAATTGGTAGCATTCTTACAAGTTTAGATTTATTATCAATTAAAATAAAAATATGTTATCATTTATACGACAATAAATCAAATTATAATTGAATAAGTCTCGATTGATATATGAATAAGAATCGATTGATATACAACTTGTATTAATATATGAATATATTTAAAAATACAACAATGTCACATTGATATATTTTAAATGGATTATATATATTAATACATATATATTAACTTTTAACATCATTCATTAATATTTGAGATTCATAATGTGTCCTATTATGAAAGATTATAAATATTGTTAATATTAAATTTAAGAAATTTTGTTGAATGCTAAATATTTATAAAAGTTCGCTTTTAACTTTTAAGTAAATAAAATTAGTTTGATTTTAGATAGAAAATAATTTAATCAAATACATCAATTACATATCTCATTTGAAGATTTTCTCATTTAATTTTAAATAAGAAAATATTAGTATTTTTTAAAAATATAGTATAATATTGTATTAATATAGATTTATTTAAGTAAACTACATAACCAATAAAAAGTGTTAGCCTAGTGGTATTATGCCATCAAATTCATTGAAGGTCCAAGGTTCAAGTCCCTTGAACAACAGAATATTTGTTTTTTAAAAAAGAATATACCGCCGGTTCAGCCGGTTCCGAACCGGCGGTTCCGCGGGCTGGAAAATTTGGAACCAGAACCGGCCCGGCAAAAAAGGCTCACGGTTCCGGTTTTGAACCGTGGCAGCCGGTTCTGGGCCGGTTCTTTGAACCGCCGGTCCGGTTCCGGGCCGATTCGGCCGGTTCCAGTTAGAAATGGGCATGTCTACGCAGTTGTGTCGGTCGAAACAGAGCTCAATTTTTTTTCAGAGACAAATGAAAGGCTGAAAGGAACAAGAACAAAAATAAAAAGGAAAGTTAAAATAAAAACAATAAATTAATGGGTTACTTCCCATCCAATGCCTTATTTACCGTCGTGGCTGGACACAGCTCCAACTCACTAAGGCGGTTGAGTCCAAACTCGTCGACCCTTTAATCCACAATAAAAACTTGTCGGTCTTTGATGACGGTGGTGAACTCGGATTGAGGTAGATTAATTGCTGATTTCACTCCCTCGTTTCCTCGTTCCCACCGAATAGCTTCTTCTTCTTCATTCGACGTTTCCTTTTCTTCCTCCTCCTCGGCAGCTATCACTTAGTTGTACTCTTCTCTCCTCTTATTTTTGTCAATGCAGAAGGTAATCGATTCATCGTTACCTCGAAGAGTGATATCCTCTTTCTTGCAATCAATGAGAACTCCGGCAGTATCAAGGAATTCTCTCCCTAAGATCATCGATGTGTTGGCATCCTCTTTCATCTCATGCACTACAAAATCAACAAGAAAGATCAAATGACCAACTCTAATAAGTACATCCTCCACAATACCTTTAGGTCGAGACAAAGATCGGTCCGCCATCTGCAACGTGATTGTGGTGACTCTCATCTCCCCAATCTCCAGCTTCTTGTAGATGGACAATGACATTAGGTTAATGCTTGCCCCTGTATCACACAGCACATTCTGGAATTCCTTGCCTCCAATTTCGATTGAGATGGGGAAACAGCCAGGATCGGATCTTTTGATGGGGATTTGTTTTTGTAGAAGTAAGCTGCAATCTTCATGGATTTTGACAGTCTCATTCTCAAGAACTTGCTTCTTTTCACTCATTAACCTTCTCAAGAACTTCATGTACCCCGAGATTTCTCGGAGTGCTTCCACCAACGGAATGTTGATATTTGTAACACCCTGCATTTTTGTGCTACTTTTACGCTAAATAATTATTTATAAATGTGCGCGACGATGGATAAAGTTTTAAATAAAATAATCGATCGCCTATAGTTAATTTTGGTCATCTTTTTATTATTATTATTATTATTATGTGGGCTATATAAATTAATATGAGTTCAAGTATTAATTGAAGAAGAGTGTTGCGCTAGTGGACCCAATTGATTAATTCTACACTTTTGGGCCAACTTGGAATAATATTAATTTAGGCTCATTCTATTCTAGCAATATTAATTAAATCTCATGAGGATTTATTTAAGGACCAATCACGTATATTAATCAATACGAATATTATTCGGAATTAAAATTCCTAAATTACTATATATAATTTTCGGCCCTTTAGCCTTAATGAATTAAAAGCACATTAGAGTATATATGTGAATAAACTCGAGGTTGAGTCCAAGGATATATTCCGGAAATTATATTACTAAATTTCCCAATCAATTTCGACCCTATTAATTTAAGATAAGGAAATTTTATAAAAATTCAAACCTTGTATTATAAGATGGGAAAATTGATCTAATATTTAATTAAATTAAATTTTGTTAGTGGAATGGGTAATTACCTTAGTGGGTCTTCTAGAAGAGTTTTGATGCTTGGCTCTGTAATTTATTGAAGGACGAAAGGGGGAAAGAAAATTGGACATAATCATTTCCACATGGGAAATTATGCAAAAATACATTTGAACACTCCAATTCACCCTCTCTCTCCCTCTTGACCGATCTCTCTCTCCTACCCCATCACTTCATCTTCTTCAACCATTCTCCACCATTGTAGAACCTCCATTGAAGCTCCATAGTTGCAACCACACTCCTACACACATAAACCACCTCAAATCACTACCAGTTTACACCAAACTCACCCTCACACCTTCCTCTATCTAATAAACCAGCCTTATCATATTCCTACATTGAAGATTCGAACTAGGCTGCAAATCGAAGACCCAAGAAGCCATGAAGTAGATCTAGAAGGCTACAAGTGTTTGGAAGCAAGAAGGAAGCACAAAGAAATGCTAGGAGCTATTTTCGAAAATTTTGAGAAGGGAGCTCAAAATCTGAAATTAAAACCTTCAAGTGACTCTTATCTACCCTCTTTAGGACCTACTCTAAATATTTAAGAACTTGAATGTGTGATCAAGAAACCGTATGTCGACTTAGAAGCCATATGATGAAGTAGGGTTCATAATATGCATGTTTGATGGCCAATATTGATTATGTTGTTGTTGATTGATGATATATTCCTTGTATGCATGATATAGCTTGATATCTATGTTATAGGATCATGATATGAAGTGTTTTAGGTCTGAAATTGAACTTGTATGTTGATGGATGATGAGTTGCCGTGAATTTATATATGTTAAAGTGAAATGAGCATGTTGTGATGAAGCCTGTAAAATGAGCTCTCTCTTTAGTTGTGGCCGACAGGTTAAATGGTATCCGATTGGTTTGAAATTCAAATATGTTAAACCTGAATATGTTAGGAAGACTTTTGGCTTTGGTTTCATGTTAAAATGTTTTGTGGTTCGAAAGTTATGTACTCTGCAAAATGTGTATTATTTTGTGTTGCATTTTTAAAATGGTTTTTGAAACTGCATTTCTACATTTTATAAAATTCTAAAAATTTATTTATATGTTTTAGACACATTATAGAGTCTTCATATAAATTTTTAAGCCATTATCATGTGTATTTTGGCCGTAATGAATTTTTAAAGTTATACCCTGTTTTCAAACCCGTAGGAAAAATGTTCCAGAAATCCAATCTCCCCCAGCCCATATCTCCCAAACAAAAATGATTTTCATAAACCGTAAATTGGAGCATACTCATACAGCAATCTAGTTTCTTCATGTAAAATTTCAAGTCTTAATTTTCTGTATATTTCATTCAGCATTATTTTGAAAATGACATTTTCTAGAATGCATAAATAGGAGTCTTTTAGGTTCAAGGTCATAAAGTGTTTCTAAATTGCATCCAATTATTTTCTTAAACTTCATTACCACATTTTCAGAAATGAAAAATGTTTTTAAAATTGTTTTACATAATTATTAATCAATTATATGCATTTAGTAATGGGATCTTATCATATTAGAGAGTCTCATAATTACATACACCCTTAAAACAAATATAGAAGCCACAAGAATTAATATTGTAAGTTCACGAGCATGTAAATGATCAAGGAAGTCTAGAAGAACTTGTTGATTAAATTGGAAGAGCATGATGTATACAAGCTTACATGTTAAATGAATATTAGTAAGCATGACTATATGTTGAGCCTATGTAGGAGGTAATTACTTGAAGCATGCTAAATGAATTAGATATGTTAAACATATATGAGAAGCATGCATGAAATTGATAAGCACACTTAGTAATTAAGTGTTATAATTTAGGTGTTAGTGATTGTGGCTAAGAGGCGTCAACTAGTGGTACATGTGATCTACTATTGCATAAGCTATAAGGTGGGCACTACTTTATCCTATCTTCTTTGGGAAGGTCTCAGGTTAGGCACGCCTAAACAGTTTAGGCGGGTTTTATCAATTAACCCAAACCAAACCCATCTAATATACCCTAATTGGGGATTAATAAACCATATTTGGGATGGGTGAACCCATTTGGATATGGATAAAACCCGCCTAAACCGTTTAGGCATGCCTAACGCAAGTTTTTGCCATCTTCTTTTGATTTGCTTTTAAAATGATTTCTAAAACGAAAATAAATGATGTTTTGGTTTTTGTGAAAAAAGATTAATCACCGTTAAAATGTTTTGGTGCTTTCCAATGCCACGAGCATTATGGAGAGATAAAGAGGAAAGCTCGATCACCCTCTTGGTGGGATAAGGAGGAGGGAGGAGTTGTAACCCTCATGTGTGTATCACGCGTTTTATGTGAATTATGTTAAATGATCGCTTATGTTGCACCACAAAAATGAGTGGGAATTCCCATGTGAGGTAAAATTATTTTTGAGCATGCATAAGTTTGATTTGAATAAAACCCTTATGTGATGCTTGTGTGAAATGGTGATTTCATTATATATATATATATATATATATATATATATGTATTCAGTTTTCGGGACACCGTGAACACTGAGTACATGGAGTACTCAGCTCATGTGTGTGTTTTTCCCCACATGCAAATACAAGGTGATGGTGGCGCCGGCGGCGTTGTGGTAAAAGTGGGAAGAAGACAATCAAATGTAATCTCATTATTGATGTAATCTTTTGTGTTATCTCAAACTCTGTTGGGAAATTATTCATAAAATCTCCCTTAGGATTTATTTGTAAAAAGGTTTTGTTAAATCAAACCTTAGCACTTGGTCGATCATTTGCTGAATTCTAGATAGACTAGCATACCGTGTAATGTCCTGTATAGGTCATATATTGAGTTGTAATAGATTAGTCTGCTAGAAGATTTCCTAGCAGATATTGAAGGACGGTGTTTGCTAGAAGGCATATGCTAGCAGAATGCTAAGGCTTTAGCATTTGCTAACATTCAACAAATCTTGAAAGATGCTAGCAGAACAGACGTCAAAGGATCGAGTGTCAGAGGAAGCTTTCAGCAGCCAACTACTCAATAGCACTCACTAAGGGATATTAGCAGAGCAAAGAATATCAAAAGCTGAAGCCACACTGCCGTTCTGACAAAAGTACACACAAAGGACGAGGCTTTCCCGAAGTAGTTCGGAAAGTGCAGATCAACGCCAAAAGCGACTGATCAAGTCAAATCACTTTCGGACAAAGGAGCCGTTGTGTCTAACGGATATGGAGATTCAAGATTTGAATCTCCATCTATAAAAGGCAGGTCCAAAAGTGAGAATCTACTACTGCTTCAATCACAACCGACGTTCGGAAACATTCAAGTGTGAGATTCCTTTGACAAAGCGAACAAGTGAAAAGTAGTCAGTTGAGAGCTCGTGATAAAAGAAGTATTCAAAGCTCTCAACATCCAAGAAGTGTCTTTCATTGAAAATCTGACACTTCCCTTTAAGAGATTCCTTAACTTCGGTTGAGAATCTTCAATCATTGGGATAACTTCCATCCTAGAAAGATCCAACAGTCATTCCTAGAAAGGATTGACTCCGATGGGCTTCTAGCCGCATTCCTGAACAGTTTTGAGGCAAATTATAAAAGCCTCACTAACAGCGAAGGACAAGTTACACGAAGGTTCCGCCCTTGACTTGGTCGTAGCTGTGTCTTGAAAAGTACGAATCATCGGAGGATAGCTTTGTTGTGGTCGGTCCGAAAGTTCGCCGCCTACTACAAGTGTTTGGCAATTCCTTGTACTTTTGTATACTTTTCTAGTGGAAATCTTAGCGTTTCGGCTAAGGAGTGGACGTAGATCTATTTGGATCGAACCACTATAAAATACTGTGTTCATCTACTGTTTTATTAATAACTGTTCAAACTGATTTAAAACCTAGCAACAAAGTTGCTAGCGTTCTGAGAAGAAACATATAACATATCTTGAGCTTAAATACTCCTTAAACAAAGATAAGTGTAAGTGACGTGTATTTATTCCACTGCATTTCGTGTTTACGCTTAAGCACGACGACTCTAATATTTGAGGACCAACAAGTGGTATCAGAGCAGGAGGTTGAAAAACCGACTGCTTCTGAGTCGCTTTGAGACCTGATCTATCTTTTCCTTGCACTTTTATCCTTGTTTCATCTATCTAGCTCAGGAAACTATTCAAGGAGCAAAACAAAATGTTGAATCATTCACTTGGAAAGTACAACAGGGAGAACTTTACATCATGGAAGAAGCTTGCTCTCATACAGCTTCAGAGCATACATCCTGAGATGGCGGATGTACTTGAAAGAGGTCCTACTAGAATTATGAAAGCTAACACTTTTATAGGACATGATCCTGCTGAAGATGTTGCTGAAGGAGAGGAACCAAGGCCTCCAATACCCCCAAGACCTCAAATGATTCCTAAACCTTTTGAGGAGTACACAAGTGAGGATAAGAAGAGAGCTCAATTAGAGCACGTGGCAAAGAAATTGATCCTTGATTCCCTACCAAAGTTGATGGCGGACAAAGCTCTTGAGCTTGATACTGCTAATGAAATGTGGGACTATGTGTGTGAGTCCTCCCAGGAGACAGACCAAATGAAACGCAACAAGCTACAGGTAGCTGTTGATAAATACGAATCTTTCTCCATGTTTGCAGGTGAATCCATACAAGCTATGGAGGAACGCTTCAACACTATAATTGGGGAGCTTAGTAATCTTGGAAAGAAGAATGAGAATGGAGAGATGAACCACAAGATCATTTCCAAGCTATATCCTAGAGATGACTGGTTTGTCAAAATGACTAGTCTGAGTGAAAAAGACCTCAGCAAAATGACCACATCCGAGGTATTCGCTCAACTCAAAACTCATGAATTTATAATACAACAATCGAAAAAGAATGAAGCAGCTATAGCACAAGCGTCATCTACATCTGTTGCTGGCTCTGAGGATATAGCATACTTTGCTAAGAAAGATTTCAACAAGTTTAAGATGAAGAAGCCCTACCATAACCAAGAAAGGTCTGCCCCAGCAATACCAACAAAGGAGGTTGCTAGAACCTCAGGTTCCCAGCCTGTCGATCTAAAGATCAGTGAGCTGGAAGAGCAAATGAAAAAGGTTCAGAAGTTGCTGATGGAGGCTAAGACCGAGAAAGAAACCAAGGAAACTCAGCTGTCATCCTCATATGCCCACTCAGCAGAGCGAAAGCCCAGGACTTGCTTTGAGTGTGGCTCTCCTGACCACTTGAAGCATGAATGTCCGAAAGTAAGCAAAGAAGAGAGAGAGCGCTTAAAGCAAAGGTTTGAAAGACGTGCTGTTAAAGCAGTCAAAAGGGCGCTTTTGACAAGAACAGAAGCTCAGGATATTCCTAAAAATGATGAGGAATACTATCTCTCTTCTGAGGAAGACGATGAGGAGGCCATGCTAGTTCTGATGGCAAACATTGTGGATGATCAGTTTGCATATGCGGACGCAGAACAGAATGCTGAAACGGCTCTAGCAGTCGATGACAATGAGGTACTTTCAGTAAGCATTCCTAGTTTTGCAACCATAGAGGAATCAGAGGAATTCACCTTAGATTCTGAGGAAGACTATCTCACGAAACTAAGTGTAGAATTCTCAAAAATGCATGAGATTAAAAATGCAATCATTGGGGAGAACGCCTCGCTAAAACTTAAAATTACAAATTTAACCGAGGAAGTCGAAAGACTGAGGTCTGAAAGTGAGAATTTTTCAAAGCTTAAAATAAATTTTTTCGAATTGTCAAAAAAATTTCATAATCTTGAAAAGGAGAACCTTACTTTGAAAAATAAACCCCAAGAAAGGTGCATTTGCAATTATACATCCAGCAAGGCAGTACTCAATGCCATTGTAAGCCAACAGAGAAATCACAATGATCGCTCTGGTTTGGGACTTGGATATTCGGATAAAGCAACTACTTCTAAGGAGAAACCAATTCTATTTGTTTCTGCTGGAATGATAAATGCTAACAAAGAGAAAGGAATTGTTGTTGTTGAATCATCCAATGCTAAGCCAATTGCTAAGCAAAAGAATGGACGTTCACAGAATACGCCTGTAGGATCTCAACAGAGGTCTCCCGCAGAGACTGCTAAGTATTCGTCTGCTAGACCTCAGCAGAGGCCTAAGTCAGAGTCTGCTAAACATACAACTCATGGACCTCAGCAGAGGAACCCAAAGTTGAATGTTGTGTATGAATCTGCTAAGCCTCAGCAGAGGAACAATAGAACAAATACTAAGTATGTGTCAGCTGGACATCAGCGAAATCCGAGAGCATATACTAAACCGTATTCAGCAAGACCAAGGTATGCTGAGCGTTATGTTCCGAACGCAAGGACAGCTAAACCTACCTTTCACCACAGAAAGCAATATCATTACAATGTTGTAAAGCCAATATATCAGGAAAACACGCTACATAGGAGGAAGACCTATGTAAGACCTGAGCCCAATCCATTCGTATTTTCAAGGGCGAGGAAGGCCAAGCACACTACTGCACCGAGATATAAACATGTCAAACATGTTAAGCCAAAGGTTGAAGAAATGGTAAACAGTGAAATCAAGAAGAAAATCTTGAAAGTCACTAAAATGTGGGTTCCAAAGGGAACTATGATCAGCGCTAATCCTGCAAGACCCGACGCTAAACGGGTACCTAAATCAACCTAATCATCTTTGTTGCAGGAACAGGATCCAAAAGCTCAAACTACTTCAAGTATGTCAAACGAGTGGATCCTTGATAGCTGATGCTCAGCACACATGACAGGAAATGAGGAGCTGTTCTCAGACTTGCAGAGATTTCTCTATGGATCAAAAGTCAAGTTTGGAGACAACAGTGAAGGCAAAGTTGTGGGAAGAGGATGCATTGAGAGCAATGGATTGAGGATAGTTAACGTAGCTCGCTTCTCCAACCTCAAACACAATCTGCTAAGTATTAGCCGACTTTGCGAGAATGGGTATACTGTTTCATTTGTCAATACAGGTTGTTCTATTGCTGACAATGTTACAGGGGAAGTGAAACTTAGGGGCATCCGGAAGGGTGGCCTATATATTGTTGACTGGGAGAGTGGTCAGCAACACTCTTGCTTCCTAACCTTGAACAAAGAGGAAACAACATGGCTCTGGCACAAGAGGTTAAATCATCTAAATTTTAAAACTATTAACCATCTGGCCAAGAATGAACTTGTTGTAGGTCTGCCAGCTGAGACATTCAGAAAAGAAGGCGTGTGTAAGGCATGCCAACAAGGAAAGCAGACCAAAGCCTCGTTCAAATCCAATCCAGAGAAGGCTACTTCAGGGAGAATTCTTGAACTCTTACACATGGACCTATTTGGACCAGTCAAACCACCCACTGTAAACAAGAAAATATATACACTTGTGGTTGTTGACGATTTTTCCCGGTACACGTGGGTTCGTCTCCTAAAGACCAAGGATGAAGTCAAGATCCTTCTGCCTGAGCTGATTCTTAAAGACCAGAATAACAAGGAAGTTCCAGTGAAAAGGATTAGATCAGATAATGGGACTAAATTCTATAATGGGATTCTGATGGACTTTTGTGCGAAAGCTGGTATTCATCATGAGAAGTCCACTGCTAGGACCCCCCAGCAGAATGGGCTAGCAGAGCGAAGAAACAGGACTTTGAAGGAAGCAGTGCGGACTATGCTTGCTGATTCTGGACTCAGTGGAAAGTATTGGGGAGAAGCGGTTATGACTGCTTGTTACAGTCAAAATAGGAGTGCGATTAACGGCAGATTTAACAAGACTCCTTATGAAGTGTAAAATGGTCGTAAGCCTTCTATCAAACACTTTCGTGCTTTCGGTTCAACATGTTATATCCACAACAATGGGAAGTCTAAACTTAACACTTTTTCGACAAAATCTGATGAGGGTGTTTTCCTAGGATATGGACATCCCTCTCATAAAGGCTATCGAGTGTTAAATAAGACAACTCAACTTGTGGAAATAACATGCAATGTTATTTGTGATGAGTCTACTTTAGTGCGCAGGGTTATCAAAGAACATAAGGATAGCAATCATGAGACCAATGATGTCAATGATCAATCATTACTGAATTCTTTCTAAAATATGAATATTGATCCGACTAGGTCTATGAATGATGCTGATCCAACATTGACGCACTCAGCAGGTGACCAGACTGCTTACCAGGCCAGTGATGCTAATGATCATGCTGAGGCCACCTCTACAATATATCTAAATGACAATTTGGATATTGCGGGAGTTCTTGATGACCAAGACGACGTGGAATCTGCTGAAGATCTTAGCAAAGGAGTTGCTGAGATTCCAATCGCGGAAGAAACTGTTGCTGAAATCCCAGCTAATATTGTACCTGCCAATGAAGTTCCTGTCATTGAAGATCCTGTAGCAGATGCAGAAGATGGAGTTGCTGACGTTCTAGTTGCTGAGCACCAGGAGAATGAAGAAGAAAATGCTCAAGCTAATAACAATCAAGAAGGGGTACCAGTTGCTGAAACTCCAGCACGTATCAGACCTACGTGGCTTCGTGCTCATCCCCTAGACGGTGTTCTTGGAAACGTAAATGATCCTATCTTAACCAGACAAGGAAATGGCAATGCTATGCTGGCGTGCTACATTTCCAGTGAAGAACCTAAGAAAGTCGAAGAGGCTCTGCTAGATCCATATTGGGTGAATGCTATGCAAGAGGAGCTTGCAGAATTCATGCGAAACAATGTGTGGGAACTAGTAGACAGGCCAGAGCACCAAAAGTGTAATAGGCACTAAGTGGGTGTTCAAGAACAAGAAAGATGAATCCGGCCTAGTAGTCAGAAACAAGGCTCGTCTTGTAGCTAAGGGCTATAGACAATGCGAGGGAATAGACTATGATGAGATGTTCGCTCCAGTAGCAAGGCTGGAGGAAATTTGCTTATTTCTCGCGTATGCTGCTTACCACGAATTCGATGTGATGCAAATGGACGTGAAAAGTGCATTCCTAAATGGTGAGCTCAAAGAAGAAGTCTATGTTGAGCAGCAACCGGGTTTCGAACAGGGTAATCAAGTCTACAGGCTCAAGAAAGCCCTGTATGGACTAAAGCAAGCACCAAGAACCTGGTATGGAACTTTGTCTAAGTTCCTGCTGACCAACGGATTTCAGAAATGCAGGATTGATCAAACCCTTTTTCGGATCAAAGATGGAGACAGTATCCTGCTAGTCCAAATTTATGTAGACGACATAATTTTCGGATCAAAGAATCAAGATCTGTGTGATAGATTCTCCGACCTCATGACTAGCAATTTCCAAATGAGCATGATGGGAAAAATGTCTTATTTCCTTGGATTACAAGTTCAGCAGTCTGGAGAAGGAATTTTTATTCATCAAAAGAAGTATACTCGCGATCTCATAGCGAAATATTGCCCTGAGAAGACAAAGAGTCTAAGGATTCCAATTAGCACAATATGTATTGTTGCGCTTGAGAAGGGAGGAGATGATGTGAATCCAACTCTCTATAGAGGAATTATTGGTTCACTGTTGTATCTCACCGCTAGAAGACCGGATATATCCTATGCCATTGGCTTATGTGCTAGATATCAAGCAAATCCAAAGAAAGCTCATTTAGATACTGCTAAGCGGATCGTGCGATATTTGAAGTGCACAGAAGGTCTGGGAATTTGGTATCCAAGAGCAGACAGTCTTGCTCTAAGTGGATACTCAGACTCAGACTTTGGAGGATGCAAAATTGACAGGAAAAGTACAAGCGGTACTTGTCAATTTCTTGGACATAAGCTTATTAGCTGGTTCAGCAAGAAGCAGCACTCTGTTGCTACATCTACTACAGAAGCAGAGTATGTGGCTGACGCTAGTTGTTGTTCACAAATCTTATGGATAAGGCAACAGTTGCAAGACTATGGGATCTCTCCCGAATGCGTGCCTATTTATTGCGACAACAACAGTGCTATGTGCATTGCCAAAAATTCGGTTCATCATTCTAGAACCAAGCATATTGATATCCGTCACCATTTTATCCGAGACCATCAAGAGAAGAAGGATATTGATATCAAATATATATGCACAGAAGATCAGATTGCTGATATCTTCACGAAATCTCTTCTAGAAACCAGATTCAAAGAGTTGTGCATAAAATTAGGTCTCATGGAGTTGGATGAGATCATAGATGAATGAAATGCTACTTTCATTCTTTCTGGATTTCTTGGTTTCTTTGAAGATGCTATGTATATTATCTGGATGCTGGATTTGGTTGCTAATGGAATTGTGTGCTAGATTATAGCACTTATTATTGTTGCTGCTAGTCTATTTGGAGAGAAGAGGTTGCTGAGCAGAATCCCTTAAATGCCCAGCAGCAGCAGATGTGTAAAGATTGCCATTTATTTTGTAATTTGCCATTTTGGAGGCATTCTATGAAATCTCGTTTTGTGGATATGACAATTTGTAAGTTCAAGCGCATATGGGTTTCTATGAACTGTCAAACATTTTGCAAAAAGAAAAGTTGACTAGATTTCATTAATAGACAGCAAAAACTTACATCCTTCTACAATATATAAACACCACAAGGGGAGGGAGTTCATATCATATCATCAAAAAACATTTCTAAGCGGAAGTGATGGAGGGATAGAAGTCGGTGCTACGGAGGCTAGACGGCCCCTCTGCTAGTTCTGGAAAGGACTGCTCCAGTAGCCAGCTAAGTTGCATGCCGTTGAGCAAAGGAACAGAAGGATATAGACGAACGCAATCACGGACGTTTTAAAAAATGAGGCCTGCCCAGTCAGCCCCCACAAGTTCCTCGTCCAAGGCAAGCATAACTTGGCAGATCTCCTTCGTGAGGTAGAAATCGTTCTGATCCTCACCAAGCAGCATATGGTTAGCAACGTGGAACAGCTCTCGGTATTTGCACCGAAGACCCGTTGCTGCAGGTGTTGGAGAGAATCTGAACCAAGGGGAGTGGCGCCATTTCTGCCGCGCAGTCCACTCCGGAGCCGGTTCCATCGACCTGTACGCCATCACCGGTATTGGACCTTTTGGAAGTCCAAAATCACGAGAGAAAGTCTCCCGTGACCATCGTACCAACTTCCCTCGAAAGGATCCGTAGATTGCTTTCTTCTCCACCACGCACTCTTTAAGGAACTCCCGAAGGAGATCCCCATGATAGTGCTGAGGGGTGGACGTCACAAACTGCCTTAGCCCCGTATGAGTGATCTTCGACATAACCATGTTGGCCATGGCGGGTCTATCATGGTAGTAGGCATGGAGGGCTGCCTCGTCGAGGATCTGGTTTCAGCAAATGTCAAGCATGTCGCTTGGTGATTCCATCGGACTTAAAGGATTTTTTTAAGTTTTGAAGGGAGAGGAGTTGTGATATCGAAATATAATCACAAGTAGCCCTTTTATAGAAGGGAAGATCCTCTTAGCATTTATGGCTATGTGGAAGATCTTTCAAAGATCATGATGATTCACACATTGGAAACCTAATCGTCGCCAGAAGAAGAAGAGTCACGACTACATGGAGAGCCAAATCGTTTCAGCAGTAACACTTGGTGGTCAGACCAACATATGGCTCTAGGTGGTTATTATTACATTCGATCTACTAAATCTTACCAGATCCTTGTCATGACGTCAAAATGCAAGGGATATGATATATTCATTTATTGATTAGAATATGCTGAGTCATAATCCCTTATGCCACATCATATTCTAAGGGGGAGGAATTAAGGTCAGAATTGCGATTAAGGTCAGTATGATTAGAAAGGCATTTAATGCGCTTAGACAGCTAGATCATATTGGAGAGTGCCACGTCAGACCACTCGAGTGCTTCTCGGAGAAAGGAAGATACGCATGACGGGACGCATGCATTCAAGGCCGTCGATTCATCTCATCTGACAGGAGTTCCCCAACCGTCAGATTTCGTATCCAAAAGTATAGCAAGTCTGCTAGATTTTGAGACATGGTCTCTGCTGCGTAATCAGAAGAGTAAGTGGATATGCTCGATGATTCATCTGCTAGGACTCTAGCAGAGTTGCAGACGGAGGACTACTCAGCAAAGTCGATTTGGATTTTACTACGAGATTAGTATTTTTCGAAGCTATTATCGATGTTTTGCAAGCAGATGGTTGGAATCGCGTGGTTTATCAAAAATCACAGAGCATAAGTACGAGTCACTCGGAATGAAATATTTACCATTTCATATATATGAAATTACAAAAATATTTACATGGAGAAAAAAAAGTACAACAACTTTAAAAGAGGGGAGGCAATGGCCTGAAAGGATAGAAATCAACCCCCCTAAGGTTCGAGGGACCTAGAGTGAGATCCGAGAATCTCTTCTCTAGCATCCAACTTAATGGCATCCCGTAGGGGAGAGGAAGATTTGGGAAACTCTGGACACAGCGCTGCACCTTCTGGAATGCGAAGGCCGCCCAGTCCACCTCCACCTTATCATCGATCGCCATCATGGCCCTCCATGTCTCGCGAGAGAAAGTCATGTCGTCAAGATCTTCTCCTACGATCATGCCGCAGACTATCTGGAAGAGGACCTTGTACTGGGTCTGCAGGCCGTATGCTGAGGGGGTCGGAGAAAACTCGAATTCAGGAGAGTCTCTCCACTTCATCCACGAAGTCCACTCCGGAGCTATCTCCTCACGACGATAGTCCATGACAGAAATCGGACCCCGTGGCAAGCCAAAATCTGCAGCAAAGGTGTCAGGCATCCACCTCACTAGCTGGTTCCGGAAGATACCGAAAATAGAGTTTCCATCGGCTGCACTCAACCCAACGAAGTACCAAAGATGTTCTCTTTGAAAAGCGTGTGGAGTGATGCATATGAATTTTCCTAGCCCGCTGGCATGGAGACTAGTCATCGTCGTCTCAGCCACCTGGTAGTCCGCTTCATACTCTACATAAAGACCAGAATCACACAGGATTCTGTTCCTTGGTACAAAGAGAGCATGGGCCTGTGCCATGATTTCTGGAGAAAAGATTTTTGTTTGTTTGAGGAAATGAGAAGGGAAGGCAAAGTTAGCAAGACGACGTATCAAGAAAAATCTCAAGACCATGCTACTTATAGAATCACTTCGGTCTACTGTTTATCTCGGAATACGAACAGTCGCTCTGAGAGAACAGTAATCTCATAAAGTAAGGGTCATATCAGAGATAATTACGCTCAAGCTTGAATCAGAGATGTAGAGTGATGGATTTTACATATCGGAGATATAGAGATTTTTAGCACTACGTGGAATTTCTGGACAAATGATAATCATTATCCGACGTCAGGAGTTCTCGTTGATGAGATCGCTCACTTAATGTTGAGATTTCCGGCTGCTGAATCATCTCACTCAGACGCGGGAGATTTTTGAATCTATAAAAAGGTGCATTTAATGCGCGTAGACGGCGGCGACAAATTAGATCGTGCCACGTCATAGGCACTCAAGTTCTGGAAAACATGCGTACTCGCACGACTTGACCTTTTAACCCCATCCGTCGATTGAATTTTAAGGGAGCAATCTCTATCGTTGAATTCAATTCATCTTCCAAACACTTTCATCTCTCCGCAGGACACAATTCAAATCCCTAATCCTCTGAAACTTCTCACATTCTTTATTCAAACCCTCTTCAAAATTCCTTACTCACACTCAAAGTACCCAACCATGGAAACAAACCCCAATTCTCCAATCACCCAAAATCAAGAACCAAGCGATACCGCTCACCCTGAATCATCTTCTACAGAAAACCCAGATAACCTACTCCAACCTCCGACCTTCATTTTTCCGCCCCCTACAGATTCGCCGCTGCATGTTCGACATGCACCCAACTTCATTGGAATAATGAAGAAGGAAGACATTGATAAGTCAGTTCCATACAGCAGATTGGTGGTTTTGGCTCAGAAAAAGGAGTTATCTAGCTATACGACAGAGCAGAGGCGTCTAGCGCAAATCATGAAAGACAGAATCCTTTATATGCCTCTCGCCGTCAAACACATTCCAAAGTGGATTCTGAATCTTCTTAACTCAGAATTATTGGTAAAATACCTTTCTGCTGAGCCTGATCGCTTTCACCCACATATGGTTTCAGAATTTTATGCCAGGGCAGTTATGAATGATGATCAGAAATCGTTCAAAACTTGCGTATATGAAAATTTTGTGGAAGTTAGTGCTGATTTACTTTCGAGGACGTTTGGGCTTTGAAACTATGGAACAAAGATCTCTCAATACAAAGTCAATGATCTTGTCGAGATGGAGAGACGCTGGAATTTGTGGAAGAAACTAGGGGAGTTAAAAGACAAGAAAGAGCAAGTGATTACTTTCAAGGTTGCTACCCCGATCAACACTCTGACTGATGAGTACAAGCTCCTTGCGAAGATTGTAATCAAGATGCTCCAATGTGACGCCGGTTCCTACTCGAAACTCTCTGCCAAGAAGTATGTCGTTATGATGGCATTGAACGACAATGTTAAGGGTAATTGGGCAGAATTCTTCTTTAAGCGATGGGCTGAACATGCTCGGAAGAATGACCATATGGCAGTAGATGGAACGTTCTCTTCGAACTTAAATTTTGGGCTAAAGATCAGCAAATATTTGGAAATGTTGTTCACCAATACAGGAGTGGATCGTGGTGTAAGTCTACTTCCTACAGACTACATCCCAGCGACGAGGAAAGAGCCCAAACCTGTGAATACCATGAATCCTCGTAAGTTGACAGGGAAATCTAATGTGGACAAAGACAAACCCACATCTCCTGAAGAGCCAGAAGCAGCAACTACGGCAGTTCAAATATTACAGCCGGCCATTCCAATGTCTGCTGAAGAGATTGCTCTACTTCAGACGAATGTTGAGACAAAACATTGCTTCAAGAATCTTGAGGAGATTGAGAAATTGGGCAACTTACCAGCAGACCAAATCAATGAGATCATGACTGCGAAGGAAGCCGAACAACCTCCGCTTGTTCTTGGGGCTATGGCTATGGAAATTCCAACGAAGAAGAGATCTAGCATCACCTCTCCTGCAAAGAAAGCTAAGAAGAAGACAAGGAGAAAGCTGATTTTAATTTCAGAGCAGGAAGAACTAGAGAAAGCAGAAGCAGAGAAGAAGGCTGCTGAAGCCGCCGCAAAGAAGAAAGTTGCTGACGTCGCAGCAGAAAAGATGACTACTGAAGTCACAGCAGAGGAAGCTGCTGAAGCCGATCCAGATCACATCCCTTTGTCATCCAGATGCCTGAAAGAGCGGATTCAGGGAGTGAGAGCAACAAAGACAAAGCGAGATGCTCAAAGAAGAGAGCAAGAAAAGAGGCAATATCAGAAATTTGTCGTTGAGATGACGTTCGAAGGAAGACACAAAGAATTTGTACGGATCAAGATAGCTGCTGAAGAACACAAAGCTCAGAAGAAAGCCGCTCAACTACTACAAGAGGCATTTATGGAAGAAATGAAGGGTTTTTCCGTGAACCGAATCACCAAAACCAAACTGAACCGGATCGATCTATGGATATTGCTCATAATTCAAATTCTCAAAACCCTAGCATGCTCCTATGAATTTAATACGAAGAATTGTGGATTTAGGGTTTACCGTAACTCCGTCGTGTCTGAACCGATCTTTCACGTTTGAATTCCAAATTCCAATTCAACCACGCGATCCGATTTAATCTGCGGAAACAGAAATTAGAACCCTAATTTCTTAGATTAAAATCGAAACAGAAAGAGAAGGAAGAAAGAAATTTGTTCTCCAGATTAGATCTTCAGGGCTGTGTCCCAATGCTGTTCAGATCTACTACTGGTGAGGACTCCGTAGATCTGTAATCTGAGCAGGACCAGAATTGAAATTCTCCTCCCTCTTCTCACCAAAAACGGCGCCCACCTCTCTCTCTCTAGGGTTTGTATTTCAACTGTGTTATGACTTATGAGAGAGAGCTGTTTATTTATAGACCTAGGGTTGTAAACCCTAATGGGCCATTTTGGGCTCAATTCAGCATATTTAATTGGGCCAGTCCTGGAACCTAATGCAAATAATAAAGTGGGCCTATAAATTAATTAATTCCCATGACCACAACCCAGGACACAATTAATTAATTAATATTAATTCTTTTTCACCACAGAATTAATACTGACCTACCCCTTTATTACCACGTTATGAGAACGGGCTGCATTAATTGAGAATCCCCATATTTAAGGTTACCGGACATCCATTAATTAATCGGAGCCTCTGACAAGCTCTAACTACAATTAATTAATATCTTATAATTCCTGAGTAGTACCACTCAAACCTTATCACTCGTGCCTGAACTTAATCAACCTACAGGACTTTGGCACGATGAATGTTATTGAGCTCCTCAAGGAATGTCCCCATCCTATCACTCGGATATGGTTACCTAAGTCCAGTCTCAGGCGGTGCTACACGAACTACTGTTATCCAAGATGCGGATATACGAGCACGTAACTTAGGCTCTCCACCATTGCAAGTCAAAGCAACATTCAACCCGTGCAAACCCCTGAACCTTCGTTAGGGTTTGGACTCAATCAATATAACGAGATCTTTTATTTGCTTATGTCAAACAGATGAATATATCTCACTGCGGTCCATCAATATGCCACCTCTGCGTACCAGCATGTCAAGTAACCAAGAAAGACTACTTATTCCGACAATGCCGCAGCCATCCGGACAGACGTATCCTCATACGCTGTCTCGGCTGTGATCAGGTTTATGTCTCACTAGGTCAAGTGATCATATTGTGTTCTGCGATCTACAACACGCCGTATGATCGTCCCTATCGTTGAGATAAGAGGATACCATTGTTCACACATGTAAGATTGTTAACAGATAGGAGAAATAAACCGTTGTATACTCATTGTAATAAATGCTTTCAGTATACAAAACCCATCAATCTCCCACTTATACTCAAAGCATAACTAAGCTATTACAGAGTATACAGTCCGTCTATCTAGTCTGCTGTCACTTTAACCACTATCAGTGGTCGGCATCCACCTCAGACCCAGCTCACGAATATGTCTTTCGTAAACTTTCTGCGGCAAGCTCTTTGTAAATAGATCAGCAAGATTATCAGCAGTGTCAATCTTCTTAATCAGCACATCGCCCCTCGATACGATTTCTCGTATGATATGGTACTTTCTCTCTATGTGTTTGCTTGCCCTGTGAGACCGCGGTTCCTTTGAGTTTGCCACTGCACCAGAGTTATCACAATAAATTGTGATGCTCCTCGGCAAACTCGGAATCATGCCCAACTCTAAAAGGTAGTTCCGGAGCCAGACCCCCTCTTTCGAGGTGTTGGAGGCGACGACATATTCCGCCTCCATGGTGGAGTCAGCAATGCATTTCTGCTTTGAGCTCCTCCAAGATACAGCTCCACCTCCCAGGGTAAACACATATCCTGAGGTTGATTTCTTCTCATCCTGGTCCCCTTGGAAATCCGAGTCTGTTTAACCCACAGGGCACAAATCCTCACTTTGATAAACTAGGCAGAAATTCCTAGTTCTTTTCAAATACTTGAGGATGTGCTTTACAGCAATCCAGTGCGCCTGTCCAGGGTTAGACTGATATCTTGCTACCATGCCAACGGCATAACAGATATCTGGCCTGGTACATAGCATCGCATACATGAGACTACCCACCGCTGAAGTATATGGTACAAGACTCATCTCGTCTTTCTCCTGCTGTGTCTGAGGACACTGCCCACCTGAAAGACGAACGCCATGTCTGAAAGGTAGTTAGCCTTTCTTGGCGAGTTACATGTTGAACCGGGCTATCACAGTATCCACATAGGATGCCTGGGATAAGCTCAACATTCTTCTCTTATGATCTCGTAAGACCTTAATCCCAAGAATGTAGCCAGCTTCACCCAGATCCTTCATTTGGAACTGTTCGGATAACAAAATCTTGATTTCGGACATCACTCCCTCGTTGTTTCCAAATAGGAGTATGTCATCAACGTATAGTGCAAGGAAGACCACGCTCCCACTGACACAAAGTCGGTAAACACAACTTTCGTTTTCCAACTGTGCAAATCCATAGGATTTAATCACATCGTTGAAATGTAAGTTCCACAACCTTGAAGCCTGCTTAATTCCATACAAGGACTTCCTAAGCTTCCAGACAAGATGTTCTTCGCCCTTGCTTATGTAACCCTCGGGTTGCTGCATATAGAAGTCTCTACCTTCTTCAAGGTAACCGTTTAAAAAAGCGGTTTGGACATCCATCTGCCAGATCTCGAGGTCCATATGTGCAGCTATTGCAAGGAGTATCCGGATGGATTTGAGCATGGCTACGGGTGAAAAGGTTTCGTCATAGTCAATGCCCTCTTTTTGTCTATAACCCTTTGCCACCAGCCTGGCCTTAAAAGTCGTGATGTTTCCATCCGCCCCTTTCTTTCTTTTGTATACCCATTTGCACCCTATGGCCCTAAAGCCATCCGGCAAATCAGTCTTCTGGTATACATCCATAGCAGTTATGGATTCAATTTCAGAATCCATGGCGACACGCCATTTGGCAACATCCTTGTCCTGCACTGCCTCTTTGTAAGTTAGTGGGTCAGAGTCCTCATGTCTGTCTTCCGGGCTTAAGTCTGAAGACTCACCCACGAACATGTACCTTCCCGGCTGGAAAATAACTCTCCCACTACGACGAGGCATCGGTGCTTTGTCAGTAGTAGGTGCAGTAACTTGAGGTCCTGCACCTTGCACTGAAGAACGTGTTTGTGGTGCTGTACCTCTCACAGGAGCACCCACATCTACACGTTCCCCTTCCCTTGGAATTGCATTCTCGTTCTCAATTTCTTGAAGAACGATATCACTCCGTGACTTGTGATTACTCACAAACTCGTCCTCCAAGAATCTAGCGTTGGTGCTAACAACGACTCTTTAACTCTCAGGACAGTAAAAGTAACCACCTTTCGTTTGCCTGGGATACCCTATGAACATCATTACTTTTGACCTGCTTTCTAACTTATCAGGTTCCTTCGACAGTACGTGTGTCGGACAGCCCCATACTCTAAACTTGCACAAACTAGGTTTGCGACCAAGGAAGAGCTCAGAAAGTGTCTTAGGAACTGATTTAGAAGGCACCACATTAAGTATGTAAGTTGCTGTCTCCAATGCGTAGCCCCAAAACGAATTTGGTAAGTTTGCATAACTCATCATTGATCTTACCATCTCTAGAAGAGTCATATTTCTTCTTTCAGCTACACCGTTTTGCTAGGGAGTGCCCGGTGCAGTCCATTGGGATGTAATCCATTTTCTGACAAATATTGCAGGAACTCGTTGCCGAGGTATTCGCCACCGCGGTCAGATCACAGCGACTTGATAGTTTTCCCGACCTTCTTTTCTACCTCAGCCTTGAACTCTTAGAATTTCTCAAAGCATTCAGACTTGTAGCGAAGCAGGTAAACGTATCCGTACCTTGAGTAATCGTTAATAAAAGTGATGAAGTACTCGTACCCTCCACGAGCCTGAGTGGACATCGGTCCACATAAGTCAGAATGGATCAATTCCAACACTTCCTCTGCTCGAGACTGACTAGCCTTAAAAGGTATAGTTGACATCTTGCCCTCGATGCAGGATTCGCAGACTTGATAAGGTACAGCCAGGACTAAGTCCAATGTACCATCATCTCCAAGTCTCTGAATCCGCTTCAAGCTGATGTGACCCAGTCTCAAGTGCCAGAGATATGTAAGATCCTCATCAGAAGAAGTAAGTTTTCTCTTCCTAGGATTATCAATTACGGATGAATTACATGCAATATTTGTGGAAGACTTATGATTACAGTTAACAACATAGAGAGAATTATTCAGCATTCCACGACAGATAACACCGTTATTACCAATGATAGAAACACCACTATCAAAAATAACTCAATATCCATCAACATAAAGTTTGGAAACTGAAATAAGGTTCCGCCGAAAATCCGGCACATACAAAACATCTCTCAATGTTAAAACGGAATCATCAAAGTACAAGGTGAAATCTCCAATGGCAGCTGCACTCACTTGTGTTGCGTTCCCCATCGACATGGTAACCTTGTCATTCTTCAGCACCCTCCTCGGTGTGAACCCTGCAAAATGTAACAAACATGATCAGTAGCTCCAGTATCCACTACCCACGAATGAGTAGAAACCGATGCTAAACATGTTTCCGTTACAAATGCAAATGACGTACCTTGTCCCTTGCTTCCGCATGCCTTCTCACTTGAAGTGACACCAACCCTCTTCATTTCATTTGACCTCCTCTCACGTGATCTGCAATCAATCATGTTCTTGCACACAGTATGAACCACATCTTTCAATGTGCCCAAGCTGTGCTCAAGATCTGATAACTTAGACTCCCATGAAAGTATGAAGGATTGTCCTGCTATGAGATCAGTAAGCAACTCCTTGAAAGAGTACTAACTTCTCTTAGCTACATCCTTCTTAAAGTCATAGAATGAAATCAGTAAGGAGTTCAGGATTATATCGATCTTAGCCTGATCACTGATACATCCACCTCCACGTGTGAATCGTTTCATGGTGTTATCCATGATCATCACATGCAGTGTCACCGAACTGCCATCAACCATTCTATTACAGACAAGGTCTCTAACGAGATCACAGTTGATAGTTCGTTCCACTTCACCATACGTAGCCACTAAGTCCATCCAGATAGTAACAGAGCTACAATAGCCCATGTACTTGAGCTTAAGTTCTCTAGACAGGTTATATGAGATCAACTTGTAAGTAAATTCCTCAGATGCCACCCAGCTGTCATAGAACTCCTTCTCACGTCTAGACACTTTATGGTAACGTGGGGCAAGTGGCATCATAGTAAGAACAAACATGTGTTGCTTAGTCAGGAGAATATACTCAATGCAATATCTCCACTCATGGAAGTTCGGACCAGTTAGAGGATTGAGAGCAAGTATATGATCGACAGTAGACATAGACATATCTGAAACAATAAAGAATCTTAAATAAGAACATACATGTTGAACTTTGAAAACAAATGCATTGAAAACATTTTAATAAATCAAATACAAATGTTTTCCACTAATTGCCAAAGAGTTTCCACCGCAAGCTACACTCGTAGACGTTTACGATGTCTCCCTCAACCAGAACTGCGGGTTTTAAGCCCCAATCCATTTAATTTCACTACCACGTCAGGAAGCTTTTGACACTAGAAATTAATAATTAGTGAAAACCTTAGACCAATCCATCTCTCAAGAACAGGGATGCAATTCTTGCATTATATTCTAAGATGCTTCTAAGCAATTAACCAAAAATTTAACTCTGGCCAAAAGAGGAGGATTTGCGAGCTGATCTGTTCGCACACTCTCTAGAAGAAGCATGGAAGCTAGAGGAAGCTGCCATTGCCGCTGCTGAAGCAGAATATTTAAAGGAGATCGAGGATGGAATCTATCTGATAGCTACTGCTAATAGAGCTAACACTGCTGATACGGCAAGCACAGACGTAGTCATGGAAGAAATCTCTACTTCCAAGAGTCAAGCAATCATCGTTCCCACCACTTCATCCTTCTTTGCCACTCCGGTCAGCTCTCTCCAATTTCCAACATATCTGAACGAAGTAGTTCAAATGGCCGTTCAAAGTGCCGTATCCACCATATCTGAGAGAATGGTGAAAGAAGCCACGGACATACGAAGAGAGATTGCAGTAGTCAAATCCAATATTGATACCGTAACGGCCAGAGTGAACTCAGTCGAATCCGATGTTTCCTCTGTCAAGGCTACTGTGCAGGAAGTCAAGGCAGACGTAGCACAGCATAAGCAGCAGGTAGAGAATAAAGTTAATTCCTTTTCCTCCAGATTTTTGGATGCAATCAAAGAGGGGGAAGCAAGGAGGATTGCTGAGGCTGCTGAGAGGAAGAAAGTAAATGAAGCTAGAGCTGCTGCCAAAGAAGAGAAGATGAAAGCTCTTGAGGAGCTAAAGCAGAAGGAAACAGAGCTGAAAATCAAGATGCTCGAAGAGAAAAATGAGAGATTAGCTAAGGATCTTGAGCTAGAAGCCGCTGAACGTGCTGCTGCTAATGAGTTTTAGGACTCATTTGTGCAGATGGCATCAAGCAAATTCGATGAATTGGAGAAGCTGAAGAAACCTGCTTCAGACTCCTGACTACATCCTTACCTCTGGTATTTTTTTTCTTCACTTGTCTCCGTCTATCATTTTCATTGTACTTGTAATGGATCTATCATATGAATGAAAATTGATCAGACTGAGACAACTTCTCATTGTCAATCTCTGATTTTCACTGTGTGCCTTAGTTGAAATACACTATGTGTGTATTCAAATGCATGTTAATTTCCGGGTGCTAAAACATTATAGCACAATTTTTACTTATGTGATTAATCGAGAAATATTTCCCAGCATTTATTGAGGGGGAATGTTATTTTAATCTGCTAGAACTAAGGAGGATAAACTCTGTGTTAGATTACGAGGTTATTTTGTAAACACGGACATTCTTCCTCTTAGCTTCAGCAAATGATAGTAAGCTTTGATCGCACCAAAAAGGGGGAAATTGTTGGGAAATTATTCCTAAAATCTCCCTTAGGATTTATTTGTAAAAAGGTTTTGTTGAATCAAACCTTAGAACTTGGTCGATCATTTGCTGAATTCTAGATAGACTAGCATACCGTGTAATGTCCTGTATAGGTCATATATTGAGTTGTAATAGATTAGTCTGCTAGAAGATTTCCTAGCAGATATTAAAGGACGTCGTTTGCTAGAAGGCATATGCTAGCAGAATGCTAAGGCTTTAGCATTTGCTAACATTCAGCAAAACTTGAAAGATGCTAGCAGAACAGACGTCAAAGGATCGAGTGTCATCGGAAGCTTTCAGCAGCCAACTACTCAATAGCACTCGCTAAGGGATATTAGCAGATCAAAGAATATCAAAAGTTGAAGCCACAGTGCCGTTCTGACAAAAGTACACACAAAGGACGAGGCTTTCCCGA
This sequence comes from Plectranthus barbatus, assembly GCA_026898455.1. Taxonomy (NCBI): domain Eukaryota; kingdom Viridiplantae; phylum Streptophyta; class Magnoliopsida; order Lamiales; family Lamiaceae; genus Plectranthus; species Plectranthus barbatus. Next base: position 12,183 of record JAPKLW010000382.1, on the reverse strand, counting down.
AGTAGTTTGGAAAGTACAGATCAACGCCAAAAGCGACTGATCAAGTCAAATCACTTTCGGACAAAGGAGCCGTTGTGTCTAACGGATATGGAGATTCAAGATTTGAATCTCCATCTATAAAAGGCAGGTCCAAAAGTGAGAATCTACTACTGCTTCAATCAAAGCCGACATTCGCAAACATTCAAGTGTGAGATTCCTTTGACAAAGCGAACAAGTGAAAAGTAGTCAGTTGAGAGCTCGTGATAAAAGAAGTATTCAAATCTCTCAACAACCAATAAGTGTCTTTCATTGAATATCTGACACTTTCCTTTAAGAGATTCCTTAACTTCGGTTGAGAATCTTCAATCATTGGGATAACTTCCATCCTAGGAAGATTCAACAGTCATTCCTAGAAAGGATTGACTCCGACGGGCTACTAGCCGCATTCCTGAACAATTTCGAGGCAAACTATAAAAGCTTCACTAACAGCGAAGGACAAGTTGCACGAAGGTTCCGCCCTTGACTTGGCCGTAGATGTGTCTTGAAAAGTACGAATCATCGGAGGATAGCTTTGTTGTGGCCGGTCCGAAAGTTCGCCGCCTACTACAAGTGTTTGCCAATTCCTTGTACTTTCATAAACTTTTCTAGTGGAAATCTTAGCATTTCGGCTAAGGAGTGGACGTAGATCTATTTGGATCGAACCACTATAAAATACAGTGTTCATCTACTGTTTTATTAATAACTGTTCAAGCTGATTTAAAACCTAGCAACAGAGTTGCTAGCGTATATCTGAGAAGAAACATATAACATATCTTGAGCTTAAATACATCTTAAAAAAGATAAGTGTAAGTGACGTGTATTTATTCCGCTGCATTTTGTGTTTACGCTTAAGCACGACGACTCTGATATTTGAGGACCAACAAACTCCTTTCCCCCTTGTTTGGCATGAGATTGTCTTTTGGACCCATTATGGCATGATCTACTTTAATTCATATGGCATGTTTTCCTTGATGACTAATTTGATTTGATTGTCATTTGGTATCGAAACATAAGGGTTATGTCTTCATACATAGTACCCATCTATTTGTTCATGTGTTTAATTGTCTCCAAGTCGTACTTGACGTGAGACCCGCGTGGAGGACATTATTGAATTCAAATGTTATTCATTGATTTTCACGTTTTCAAAATCGATCATCTTCTTATTAGCTTTCGCTATGGCTAATTTTGAATTTCTATTTACCAATTCCTTTTATTCAAATGATGAATTTGAATTCTTTTGTCAAAAGAAAATCTTGGTTTGCTTCCGCTATTCAGCAAATGATTACCAGTTATTTTAAAGCCACTAAAACCCTTAGCGTGCATTGTTCGCACATGGGTCCGTTGCATAGGCCCAGTTTGGGGGCGCGACAATATTCACCTTCTTCAAGTTTTCAACGAACCTGGTGAATTTAGAATCCTCCTTCTTCTTTGCAAACCTCTGGGGGAAAGGCATTGGAGGAGTGGGATCAGCGGCTCTCTTTTCCTTCTCTTTTTCACCCAAAATAGGGCTTTGTCTTGACCAAAACTCTTCCATCTCGACCGTCCTGCTTTTAGCCCGCGTCGACCGTCGGGGCTCCATTTCGGTCATCCTGTCTTCAGCCTGTGTCCCTGCGTCGGTTGACGTGGATCCTGGTCTATCGCCCGTCTCATCTGTCTATCGACCCTTTGTGTCGACCAACGCGAAGTCTACGTCAATCGATATAGAGGGTTCCTCCTCGAGAATTCTCTCCCTTTCTCCCCCAAACTCTTTCCTTGGCCTCCTCAGACCTTCATACTCCTTCCCAGATCACAGAGATATTATGTTGACTGATTTTTCCTTTGTCGGGTTCACCTGGGTTGCACTCGGAAGCTGTTCGGGCTTGTGTTGGTTGTTGAGAGTGGTAGCAATCTGGCTCAATTGAGTGTCCAACATTTGAAGGTGTTCTGTTAGCTGCATGTGATTGGCCATCCCTTTCACCTCAATTTCCACCTTTTCAAAATGGTTGTTGGAGCTCTTGATGAATTTATCGAGGGTCTCCTCCAACACAGACCTCTTCTTCTCAACGATCTCTCCTCCAGTACCTACATCAAAACCAGGTGGAGGGTGCTCGGATGCAGAAGGGTTAGCATAAGAAAAACCAGGGTGAGTTCTCCCATGGTTGTAATGATAGCCTTGATTGCCTCCTCGGTAGTTATTTTGATAACCATCTCCAATGTAATTATCCTAACTCATTCAATTTAAATTATTTTTTCATGTATCATATATCAAATTAAAGGTGATTTAATTACCTTTCAAACGAAACTCCTATTGCATATGTTTAGATTTGAAAATCGTCGTAAAAAATAAAAATTAGTGATTATATGCATAATTCTCGTAACAGTACACAAGTTCTTATATAATGAATGAAGTTGCACAATATAACACATGAAGTTATATTATATAATGTAGAATATGATAGATAAATTCAATATATTTTTTTCTGCGAGATCTACAAAAGAAATTAAAATTCATTATCTTTGCATACTGTAGAAAATATTATAGTTGTTATAAAAGCTGATCATACATTACTTGTTTTTAATTATGTGTTTTTTGATATTATATATATGTATATTATTATATTATATAATGCATGTTTGTTAGGTATATAATGAATGTTTGCTAGGTATATAATACATGCTGAGGTCAAAATAATACGGTCCATGGAGTATCGATATAGCTTAAAAATGAAGTTCACACTATAAACAATCATATATTCATTCTAACAATGATTTTAAATAGTTAGATGCACAAATAAGAATTTATATATGACAAGAATCTTTGAGAAAATTAATAATAGATATGTTTCAATCTTAAAGATTAAAGAATTTTCCTTATTTATAATTTTTTATATTAATTAAGATATTTTCCATATTAATTTTTATATGAATATCTTATATTTAGTGCATATAGTTCTACTTTTATCCCTCTTAAAATTATAAATACCGTAATTCTCTTAATTTAAAATTATTTTTTAAAGTACCAAAATAATATGATTTTATTATTTTTAAACTGAATCTCTATTGTACATGTTTAGTGGGAGTAAACTATATAACTAATGAAAATTATTAATCTTATGCACAAATCTAATAACTTATGTATTATAATGAAAGTAAAATAATTTTGCTCTAAAATAAAAGTAATACACTATAGTTCCGATTAAAAAATCATCGTAAAATTAGAAATTAGTGATTAAATGTATAATTCTCGTAACAGTACACAAATTCTTATATAATGAATGCAGTTGCACAATATAATGCATGAAGTTATAGTATATAATGCAGAATATGATAGATAAAATGCAACATATTTTTTCAGTGAAATCATTATTCATCATTATATTTGCACTTGTTATATATTATATAGTAATAACATATGCATTATAATGAAAGTAATATAATTTTTCTCTAAAATAGAAGTAATACCATATATAATGCAGGAAGTAATATCGTATAATGATAGTAATATTGTTCTAAAAATCATAGTAATATCATATTATATTGCAGGATGATGTTAGGTATATAAAGCATGTTTTCTAGGTATATAATGCATGTTTCTTATGCATATAATGCATGTTTGTTAGATATATAATGCATGTCGAGGTTGAATATGCAAACAGAATCTTAAATAAGTACAAAATGACAAAATGCAGGTTTTATATAAAATGACCAGAAATTATGGTAAAATCCTGAGCGTACATTCATCAAAATCAATGACGATGATCAGTTCTTATATTATCATGGTAAGGAAAGTTCTCACTAGATCGCAGCCATATATATATATAGTAGTGATCATATAATAATAGCTTTTCTCATGCTAAATGAGAAAGAATCTGGATCCTTTATTTTGTTGATCCAACGGTTGTAATAATTCAGGATTTATTGAATAAATAAGGTAATTAGGGTATCTTAGTAATTTAGCCTTTAAGTTTGAATAACTGTCTTCTCTATCTTTAGATCTAAACATTCTCTCTCCTAATTTTCTCTTTCCTCCCATTATAATCAAATGATTATATCTTTCTCAATTCAAATCAATTTTTTACGAATCATATATCAAATTAAACGTATTTTTATGACGATTCATATGATATCCATATTGAATATGTTAAATTTAGAAGACTCGCACGAAAATCATGATTGTATATTCAACTGGTATATGTTCTTCATTATATTTACGTTCAGGATAAAAAAATGCATCAATTACGCATAAAAAATGTTCCCAAGTATCTGCATTTTTTTGCATCAAATGATGCATTCTTAACTTGAATAAGATGTATTTTTATTCTAAATCATATGCATTTTTGTATTCATATAAAGTGCATTTTTTGCATTGATTATATGCCGCAGTTTTATGCCCAAAATATTACATTTTTTACATCGAATGTATGCATATTATGTTTTATGAATTGCACGAAATTAAATTTTTTAATATATATTTTTCACATTTTTAACCTTTTATGCATTGAGTATGTGCAAAAAATGCACCAAAAATTGGACGGGATTTGTTTAATCTGAGTCGTCGATTGCAATATTTAACGGCTCAGATTTCTTCACATTTAACACGGGAAATCCTATTAGCACCTAATCACTACCCTCTATATATATATATATATACTCAATATAAGAATCCAAATGGTTAAGCGCCTTGCCTATTATCAATTAATTATGTATTTGAGCCGCATCAAGATACCATCTCTCCATTAAATTATATACCCTAATTTTAATAAAATAAAATAAATTATTAACCGTGTTTAAATTAAAATTAACTGAGGTAAATATATATCTATATTGTTGTGAATATTTTTCGTACAAGGTTTGGAGCCCAAGAACGTTTATTTCAATTATGGAAATAGAAAGGAGTTACAATGGGGTGACGGAACTGTTGTTTCTAGCTTTTTACAATAGATACAAGAAACAAGATGAAATTCAACAACTTATACTATAATCTGGTAGAATTTGCCTGTATCGAGCTTTATCGAACTATGATAGTGTTTCCTCTATTTTTGCTATCATCCCTGAAAATGAGCCCTTCCAGAAATACTTATACTCACCCCCAGTAACGTTCCCTTCTTTAATTCCAAGATCTTCGCCGATCTATACTGCTAGATTTACTCCGTTTCATGATTAGAAAAGATCCGTTCTTTCTTAATTAAACGCACTTATATTGTCGACCAGTGGTTCAAACTTTTCATGGCTCGAACCATAACTTTCGATCTCTGCGTCGGACTATGGTAATAGGCCTCTAAATCGAGAGACCCAGCCCAAATTCAAATGGGCCACTTTCCAATTGGCCTCTTCCGCTTTCATAATATCGACCTCAACAATAGCCCCCTCGACTTGTCAAGTTACTTCCAAAAGAAGCTTGGTAAGTCGAGCCCAGATTCGAGAATGTTCCCAGACGTATGGCTCATCAGATTCCTTCTGAGGGAATCCGGATTGGTGGGATGTCTCATTTAGACATCCTCTCGGCTCGAAGAAATCGATTCCTCTGTGGGGATATCTTCCGATTCGTGCTACTCCATAAAATAACGACGAATGCCGGCGACTATGGCCCGAATCCATAGTTCGCAGATTTTTGACAGTTCGGGTTATGTCATTAAGCCAGCTGGTTCTATCAATTCATCGAAATGAATTTGCGAAGTATAAGTAGAGCTCGATTTTATCAAGGTACAGTTCGCATGAGATAAATTCGAATGATTTATTATCTTGAAGTGTTTCAAACTTCCCGCCAACCTATTGTGGTATTTGCGTAATTTCTGCATAAATCAAGGGTTAATTACCGGAAGTCAGACGGTCACCCTTCTTTTATAACATTTCTCGGGAATCGTCACCTCCACTTTCTCTCATCGCCTTCTTCGTCTTCCTCCTCCGATCAGAGATTTCGCCGATTGAGATTCAGGTAACGTAATTTATCTTCTTTAATTAATCTTCTTGTTCTTTAACTATTATCGCCTCTTGTTTCTTCCTCTTTCGCGTATTTAAGATTAGGCTTTGATTTTGATTTCTTCGATCGCTTATTCTTTCCGACTAGGTTTTAGCCCCATCTATCAATCTCACCGCCGTTTTAGAAATACCATGGCCCATGATTCTGACACACACATTCCTACACCGCCCTTTACCCCTTCCCCCGAAAGGGACCTTTCGATTACTCACTACGTCCAACCAGACTGGGACCTAATCTTCCAAGAACCGGAAACATCTCACCGCCCCGGGAAGGAGAAAAATCCCGACAAAACACCCGAGGAACCTCCATCGTCATCTGATTCTGAAGACGACACTCCTATCGTAGAGACCTTCTGCCGACTAGAAAGAACCACGAGGTCTATTGAAACCAATGGATCGGGCCATCAACTTTCCAACCAAACCCCATCAACAGCTTCTCCAATAGATCCTTTGATTATTGGCAGATGGGCGCTCCCAGAAGAATGGTCTTCCCATAGAGTCCTCGGGGCTATTTCTTCGATCACTAAGGACGACATGCTTGCCTTGGCTGACTCCGTCCCATGTTTAGGAGCCACTTACATCCGTCCCAAACAAAACCGCCGATGTTTTGACCCCCCAGCTGGCTTCGCAGCCTTTTATACTGCAGCAATGGAGAATGGAGTCGGTCTTCCAATCCATCATTTCTTTAGTGAGGTTCTTGCCTCATATAACATTAGCCCTTTTCAACTGGCCCCGAATAGCTGGTGTCATTTAGTCGGAGTGTTCCTAGTTTGGATGGACTTAGGATTAGGCCTCCCCACAGTTCGTGAGTGGCATTACATGTACAGGATGAACCAATGTCGCGACAAACATTATTACTACTTCACTAGATGGAAGACGGGACGGACACCACTAGTTCAGAAGCCCCCGACAAACTCTCCCAATTGATGGAACACGTTCTTTTTTCTCAAACTTAACCCCTCACACCCAGAATTCATTAGCCATGGTGGAATTCCAATAAGTGGGTCTTCTCTTTGTTAAATATGTTTGCCATCTATCTTCGTACTAACGCATCCTTCTTGCAGTGCGAGAGAGAACATCCCTTACTCCCACCGAGCAAGCAAGGATCGATTGTGCCTACGACATCAGCATCAGTGATCGTGAGTGGCCCAAACTGCAACTCGGCCGATTTGTTACGGCTCACCACTACCTCGATCACAACTGCCATATCAACAATCTTCCTGAGGACATGAAGGGTCGAGGAGTCTCTGCCGAACAGGTCGCACAGGCCCTGCGAGAGAAAAAGAGGGTGCGAGAGGAGCTCGAGCAAAAATGCCGTGAGGAGAACCCTCCTAAGAGGCCTGCCACCTTGTCGAGCCATCATCCTCCAACTCCGCCTCCTCCCCTAGTTAAACCCTCTGATGCCCCCAAGGACACTCGTCATACTTCACTGTTGGACTCTTCACGCAAGGAGTCCGATCGCAAGAAGGAGAAAGAGGGGGGATCCTCTGACCGTCGCCACCGCTCTTCAGACAAAGACCCTGACCCGAAAGAAAACTTGGAAAGGTCTCTAAGCAGAGCACAGACAGCCCTGGTAAACGCGAGGGTGGACTCATTCCTGGTCCATGCCCGCAAACTGCTGCTCAACCCTCCCCCCCAAGATCCTATGGCAGGCGCACTTTTCAACAGGCTTTCTCGCTTCGAACAACGTCAGCTGGAGGTAACCCTTTTGTTGATTCCTATTTCCTCTATCTTCCACTAAATACCATTTTTCAGAACGCAATGGAGTTCGAGGATAAATGCGCCAAGGAAATCTTAAAGCTTCGGGGTGAGGTCGAGAGTCAAAAGAAGAAGGTTGCTGCTCTGGAAGAAAAACTGGATGAGACTGAAGGTAACGCCGCCTCTTTCGCTGTCAAGGCGAACAATGCTGAAGCGGAACTGAAAGCATGTCAGAGTGAGCTGGAGAGCTCGAAGAAGAAATACAACGCCGACATCGCTGTGCTCTCCAGCGATATCCAAAAGAGGGGAAACCAACTCAAAGCCATGCAGGAGCAGCTCAGCGCCGAAGAAGAAGAACACAGAACTGAGCTCAAATGCTACCAGGATGAGATTGCTCGCCTCAAGTCTAGAGAGGGCCTTGATTTTGAATCCATCATCCAGACTCTTTATTTCGCCGAGACGTACGAGGTAATCACTTCGTATACTTCGATTCCACTTATCCTTGATTTCTTTTAGCTTTTCCAGACACTTAATTCTCTATGTCATACTTACAGACTCTCGCCGAACAGGTCGATCAGGAGATCAAAGGGAAGATAATCTCCCGATACCCCGACCTCGACCTGAGCGTGCTGGATGAGGCCCTTCAGACCGAGCATGAGACCTCAAAGCAGATTCAAGATCCTAACTCTGGCAGCCCCAAGCAACAAGAGACCGGCGAGAGGGGTGACAACTCTCAACATCAGACAGACATGGGCGCATGATTCCTCCCTTTTTATTTTTTACTGAACAATTCGCACTTTATATCCGGACAACTTTTATTTTCTCCTCGTTTTTAATTTGACGATCATTTGTTTTTTGAGTATCGATACTTTCCTATTGTTCCTTTATTCGCATCATAATCCTGCATAGATAACCTCGAGGTTAGGATGGGCGATGCCGTAGCATCGCCCCTCCGATGCTCAAGTTAGTATAGAAAATAATGAAATAATACATAGGAGAGGGATAGGATAGAATATACATATCTGGCCCACAACCGAACTCAATAATACTCCTAGAAATAGTACTTCTTTAGATGCCTCACATTCCAGCTATTAGCAATCTCCCGACCATCGTAGTCCTCCAAATGATAGGCGTCTCGCCCGACCACCCGTGTCACTTTATACGGCCGTTCTCAGGTCGGTGCGAGCTTCCCCACGCATTTATCTTTAGTATTCTGAAACACTCTTTGCAGCACCCAATCTCCCTCTCGAAAGGTCCGTAGCCTGAGCTTCCGATTATAAATCCTTTCAACTTGTAAGCGACGCTGGGCCATCATCATCAAGGCCCGATCCCTTCTTTCATCTATCAATTCCAAATTTTTGAATAGCTTATCATTATTACATACTTCATCACACAACTCAACTCGTAAACTCTTCGCACTTGTTTCAACGGGTATAACCGCTTCTTCGCCATATGCTAAAGCAAAGGGAGTACTTCCCGTTGCTACGCGTGGTGTGGTCCGATATGACCAGAGTACTCCAGGGAGTTCATCGACCCATCAGGTTTTGAGTGCATGCAGTCGTTTTTTCAATGTAGCCATAATAGTTTTATTAGATGACTCAGCCTGCCCATTCGCCTCTGGATAACGTGGCGTAGAAAAGACCAACTTAATCCCATATTAATCACAGAATTCCCTAACCTTCCTCCCAGTGAATTGCATCCCGTTATCAGTTCTGATTTCCTTTGGTATTCCAAATTGACACAATATATTCGTCCAAAGGAACTTTATAACCTCCGGTTCACGTACGTTACCAAACACTTCCGCTTCAACCCATTTTGTGAAATAATCTGTTGCGACGAGCAGATACTCCTTCTGACCCGCACCCTTCGGGAGTTTCCCTACAATATCCATCCCCCATGCCATGAAGGGCCATACGGGCACAGTCGCATGGAGCGGTTCCGCATGCTTTTGTACTGTTATTTCGAACCTCTGACAAGCTTCACAATTCCTCACGTATTCCTTTGCATCCTTCCGCAAGGTTGGCCAATAAAATCCCGCCGATATAATTTTATGAGCCAGAGTTCGAGCCCCTTGATGACTTCCACAATCTCCTTCGTGAACTTCCATTAGGATGACAGGGATTGCTCCATTGGAAACACATTTTAGAAGGGGTCCTTCCATCGATCGTCTATAAAATTTGCCATCATAAATAACATACTTTGCAGTGGCTCGGGCTATGCGGACTGCATCCGCCCTCTCCTCTGGGAGTACTCCTTCTTCGATATACCGCAATATAGGATCAATCCAAGTCCCGATTGGTTGTATCTCGTTTACCTCTTGATAACTTCAAACTATTGACTCATCTGCCCACGTTATAGGCACAACCTTCTCTCGCCTCTCCTGCTGAGAGGAGGCCAAATTCGCTAATGCATCGGCCTCTGCGTTTTCTTCTCTGGGTACATGCCTTATCTCGAAATTGTCGAAGTACGCACTGATCCGCCTAGCCATCTCGTAATACTTTGACAACCGTGGTTCCCTCACTTGTTACTGATTGTCCACCTGGGAGACCACCAACTGCGAATCACCGCGAACCTGTAAATGTTGCACACCCAACTCTTTTGCTAACTGCATCCCTCTTATGAGAGCTTCGTACTCCGCCTCATTATTTGTTACATCAAAGTTAAGTCGGATTGCCCGCTCGAACTGCTCCCCCCAAGGACTATGTAGTTTTAGCCCAACACCATTTTCGTTTATGTTACTGGACCCTTCAACCTAAAGGACCCATGGTTCATGCCCGACCTCGGATGCTTCTATCTGCGCAACCTCTTTTTCAGCTTCGACTTGTAAATTCACTGAATATTCCGCCACAAAGTCAGCTAGAGCTTGAGATTTTATCGTAGTTCTTGGTCCAAACTCGAGTCCAAAACCCCCGATTTCCACTGCCCACTTGAGCAATCTCCCTGACAAGCTGGGTTTGGAGAGCACACTCCGAAGAGGGTATGACATAACTACTTTGACTGGATGAGCTTCGAAATACGGTCTCAACTTTCGCGAGGCCACTACTAAGGCCAAAGCCAACTTTTCTAATGACGTATACATTCGCTCCGTGTCGAGCAGGGGTTTGCTCGCGTAATGAACGGGATACTGCCTCCCCTGATGTTCTCTCACTAAGACTAATCCTATGACATGATCTGAAATCGATAAATATAACAACAACGGTTCTCCCGGCTCAGCATTGGAGAGCAGTGGAGGGCTTGACAAATATTCCTTTAGTTGTTCAAAAGCTTTTGCACACTCGTCGGTCCATTCGAAATTTCTCCCCTTTCATAGAACTCGGAAGAAACTATGCGTCCGATCAGAATATCTCGATATGAACCGACTTAACGCCGCCAACCTCCCAGTTAGTCTCTGCACCTCCTTCGGACTCCTCGGGTGTGCCAGGTCCTTTATCGCACTTACCTGTATCGGATCGGCCTCTATCTCTCGACTAGTGACTATATACCCTAAGAACTTTCCCGACGCAACTCCAAATGTGCACTTCGCTGGGTTCAACTTCATGTTATATTGCTTCAGAATACCGAAAGCTTGGGCCAAATCTCGCACATGCTCACTAGCCTTTTCTGATTTCACCAACATGTCATCAATATAAACTTCCATGGTTTTACCAATGAGCCGTTCGAACATCTTGTTCACCAGACGCTGATAGGTCGACCCTGCAATCTTAAGTCCGAAGGGCATTACCTTGTAGCAATAAATTCCTCAAATCGTCATAAATACGGTTTTTTCCTGATCATTTGGGTGCATCATAATCTGATTATAGCCCGAAAACGCATCCATGAAACTTAACAAGTCATGCCCTGCAGTGGCGTTCACAATGCTATCTATATGTGGTAAAGGGTACGGATCCTTTGGGCAGGCTTTGTTTAGATCCGTATAGTCTACGCATACACGGTTCTTCCCATTCTTCTTTTTCACTGCGACGACATTGGCTAACCAGGTTGGGTATTTCACCTCCCTCACAGATCCGATCTCCAACAGCTTTCAAATCTCCTCATTTACGGCTTCATTCTTTTCTGAAGAGAATTTTCGCCTTCGTTGCTGTACAGGCCGCGCACTCGGGTCTACTTGGAGTTGATTGGTCATCACTTTTGGGTCTATGCCGACCATATCCTTGTGCGACAAGGCGAACACCGCACGTTCTTTGGTCAAGAAACTCACGAGCTCATCACGAACTCCAGGGTCAAGCTCACATCCAATATTTGTTTTCTTGGAAGGGTCGGTTGGATCGAGTTCTACCTCCATTGATCCTCCCGTCTCCCCCATCGTTGGCTGCATCGATACTGAAGGAAAGTGCTGCTGCGAGCACACTGCCTTGAAACTCGCATAATAACATTCTTTAGCCACGCTTTGCTCTCCTTTGATGGTACATATTCCATCCGAAGTCAGAAATTTGACCAATTGATGATACGTAGAGGGGACCGCTGATAAACACTCGTTTTGTGCATTTTACTGATGTGGATTTGCTCACT